>JANVCC010000010.1:33915919-33977113 GCA_025345505.1 Todiramphus chloris collaris | reverse complement strand
CTATAAGTTCTCTTTTTTTTTTTTTTTTTTACATTCTACTAACATTTTATTTGCATATATATACAGAAAGTTTTCAGTATGCACAGCATAAAGAAAACGTTTCATAAGTTAAAATGAACCAGGAGTTTCTTCCATCTGAAAGTACAATGGAACAGCTCTGTGCTATGCTCTCAAAGCAATCTGAGCAGTCAGAACAAGGTTAACTGAGGGAAGTGCTGACATGTTAACTGTTACTTATTAAGAACACCAGTTCCATCAGGTCATTGGCATCACTCTAGATGTCCCTCTTAACACTTGCTACTCAACATCTGAAATTACATTTCTGTGAAAAAAACATACCACACAGAGAAAGAGTGTGGGGAATATTCTTTTTATTTCCTGTCATAAAATGTAGTTCTTTTGGAAATTGGTGTAGTGCCTTCTGCTCTGTGTCCAGTTCTTGCCTTTACGAGAAATTACTTGTATTGAAGGACTGGCATGCAGGAGCGGAAAATCTTTTGCATTTAGGAAACCTTTAGGAAATTCTACCTGCTTCACATTGTCTTTCTTTTTTTTTCTGTTTTGGTTTTTACTTTCTTTTATTTGTTTGTTTTGTAGTTGTTGTCATCTGTTGTTTTTATTTTTTTATTATTATTACTTTCAGGTTGCAATCCTCAGATTACAACTACAGGCATCAGTGCATCTGCTTGCCTTTTTGAGTAGTCCCTCTATATCACACCCCTTATCACTTCATTAGGTACCTTGGTCATAAACACTTTACAAATGCTGCAGTAAATGGACCCTCCTTCAAGTCCCTCTGACAGCAAGATTTTTCTAGCTTTGATTATGTCTTGTAGACATCTTTTTATCGTGCCTGAATCAATCAATACATAGCACTCAACCTAAAGCTACCTCTAAAGATTCTGGGTAATATGAATTGTAGCTACAGATCTTAAAAGAATCAAGAAAAAGATATTCTCAGGAAATGATTTTTTTGTTTGTTTGTTTTTTGGTTGGTTGGGGTTTTTGTTGTTGTTGATGGGTTGGGATTTTTTTGTTTTTGTTTTTTTGGTGGTTTTTTTTTTGGTTTTGGGTTTTTTTTTTTGTACTGGAACTGCCATAAAACTCTAAATGTTGAGAAACTAATTAGATTAAATTTCATTTAAATATTGTCATTTTCATGCTTACTAATTCTGATTTGTAAGCAAAAAAGGTATAAAAATGTATGAGTAAACTCTGAAAAGAAAATTTCTTTAAACTCTAAAAAGGGTTGTTGAAGTAAATAAAGATACATTAACAATTAAAAACAAACCCATATGTTATAAAGTTGATTTTATAGAATTTTTTAGGAAATATTTAGAACTTTCCAGTAACGTCTCTGTAGTGTTTTTCATTCATACATTTTTATGCATATCTCATCTTTGAAAGCCATGCTGGACAGAAATGTCACCACTTTCTTACCCTATAATAAAAAATAAGTTCAACGTGTAATGCTGGCAATGAAAAGGCTCAATTGTATTTAATTTCCAAGCAATAATTAAACTTCTGTTGATTATAGCATAACCTAATTAACTGTATAACATCTATCTAAAATGGTGATTTTCTTAGAATAAGTACAGTCAAGACAACACAATAATATTTGGAAAGTGTAATTATATTATTCAAAATACAATAATATTCAATTGTCCCATAATTGTCCCATAAGACAAGTTATAAGATCATAGTGTGATCTGCAGCTGCAGTATAGTGTAAATGCACCCAAACTCTCTTTAGAGTAACTTGCATGACCAATCAGTGGTCTGTCAACAACATCATAAAGGTCAATACAACCTGAAAAATCTTTGAAGACACTGAAAAAAACTATTAATGTCCAGTTTCCGTATACGTGGGTTAGCTCATTTTAAATTGACTTGTGTATGCCTTTACTACTATAAAGCCTAGATATTAACTTTTGACTATTGGACAGGAAAGTGTTTGGGTGATAAGAATAATCAATAAAGATTTACAATCATTTTATTGTGCAACCAGTGTCTTTGAGAATACATTTGTTGAACAAGGAACAGTCTTTTAGTTCATATTCAAAAAACAGTGAACACAGAACCAATTGCTGAATGACTGAGCAAGATGCATAGACAATGGAGAAGCATTTTCACTAAGAAAATGTCATGGCTTCGGGTAGTCTATATAGGCATATAAGAATGTGTAAGTAAAATAAAATCAAACAAAACTACAAGAAGTTGATTAAAGTCTGAAACTGAATCATATTATAATTAATCATTCTACAACTGCAAATGTTATATATTAGCCATTAAAAATAAGTGAAAAGGAGTTTAATTACTTAAATTGAGGTTTAAAATTTTCATTAGTGCCCATATCTATTCCAGTAGAGGAGATTGCCTCAACTGATTCAACTGTAGAAGATTTACCAAAGTATCAGGAAGGTTTAATTACACTGCAGGCAGTCAAAGAAAAAAACTCTCAAATGACATAATATAATCTGAAGCAAAGTTAAATATTATTAAGAAGTTAGTCCTCCATAGACTTAAAAGTTACAGGACAGATTAATCATACAAATTGTGCTATTTTTTAAAACTTTTCCATCTGGAAAAATGCCTGTGGAAAACGCCAGTGGAAACATCAGGGGTGTTACAAATGTTAAAGCATCTGACTAGGATTCAAAACTACCTTTCTTGAGAACAGCATTTGTGGTTGTATTAAGATTACTAAAAACATTGATATTATAGTCTTTAAATTTTCTTGATATCTTATGGAAAACAAGATATGAGTTTATTTAGAAATACAGAATAAATGAGTTTCAGCTTTAACTGATTAGTAAATCATATGTAGCAGCCGTTACTATCTAGAAAAACACAAGGTTGGTTTTGGTCAAGGTTGATTTGATGGACCCATCTGATTCAAAGGAGAAGTCAGAAAGCTTAGAAAACATTTTAATAAATTAATAATTTTTCTAGAAGACAGGATGATGTGAGACAAAAAGCTGAAAGCAGTTTGTTTTTCTGATTGTATCTGTATTTTTAAAATCACAGAATCAGTAGAACACATCTGACTATAATACTAAAGTACATGCTTGGAGGTGTGTATGAGCATTCAGAGAAGCAGAGTACATTCCTGTAGTATATAGTTTTTCACCATTTCAATACATTTCAAAGGTCTTTTTTAAAAGAAATAGATATTTTTAGATTCTAAGAATGTTTATATTTCCACATTTTTCATTTAATCTACTCTAGAGTCATTTTTCTTCCATACATCTCTTATTTTATACAACTAAAGAGTTTCAAAATTGGAAAAATAATGTGATCATCTACATCTACTCTCATCTTTTCTTTCTTTTTTTCTTTTGTCAGCATGTTTCTCAGGCATTTGTTCAAACTTAGTTTAAAAATTTCTATCAAAGGTGATTTATCTTTAAATGACAATCTAATAACTATAATCACTATTACCCTGTTTGAGTAAGACACTTCACCACTTGCCTAATTTTAAGCATTCAAAAAGTGTCATTGAATTCAGTCAGACTGCTAGACTTAACATTATGCCCATGTTTAAATGCCTTGTCAGCTCAGACTTCTATGATGATGAGAAACTTTGTCAGATCAGACAAAGGAATGATAGATCCTGACCTACATCATTTAAATATATATTAAAACTGACAATGGTCTTTCCTGAAAGTATCATGCACCATGACTAATACTTTCTAAGTATTTTTTGATGTGCAGACACAGTAAAAATATAATTGTCAACCTTAAATGAAAATTGCTACTGATTATTATAGTTAAATTTACTGATTATTATAGTTAAGCTAAGGCTAAGGTTCAAACTCGGCATTTCAAATGAACTCAATGCATATTTAACTCGAATTTTATACATAGTTAGCATACAATCACAAAATTCTTGCAGTAGTCATCTACTAAACCTGAAACGTGTAATCAAAGTTTACGTATGCTCTAATATACTTGGGGATCTATATCAGTCTAGTAAAAAAACCGCACCAAGTAGCTGAAATGATAAAAAGGAATATTTAGGGTGCATAATGAAAGCAGGAATAAGTAGATCAAGGATTAAAGGAATATTTTATTACATTTCTAATACTCCAATTAGTTAAAGCAGTCTATATGACTTTTATCATAGATTCACAAGGAAAAAGTGCCCAAGTTCTGTTTTTACTATCTTGAATTATATATATTTGTTTTAGATGCCTATAATTCTAGTATCATCTGAAAATGTCCCTAACTTTAGGGGTTTTTTTTTCTGAAAAAGGTAAGCTAGTAAAAAGTCCATCAGTTTAAGTCATCATTCCTTAAAAATTTGGAGGTGTGAGTTAGATAGGTGACTGAAATGTGGATTTTATAGTGAAAGGGGTTTTTTTTTTTGTTCATCCCACAATTTCTTAAAACGAAAAAGAACAGAAAAGATTTTTTTGTTATGCATTCTGGGGAATAAAACAGTGCTACTGATGAAGATACAGTGGGTCTCAGTTTGCTATTGGTGGCAGTCTGGTCATTCAATAGTAATTCATTTAGCTTCCGTTCATCCACTGTTAGTTTAACCCAAAGATTTGTTAGCTTGAACCCAAAGCTTTTTTTACAAGAGGAAATAGCCTGAAGTTGAACCAGGGGAGGTTTGGGATGGATATTAGGAAGCATTTCTTTACAGAAAGGATTGTCAGGCATTGAAGTGTCCTGCCCAAGGAGGTGGTGGAGTCACCATCTCTGGAGACGTTGAAGAGACAGTTGGATGTTGTGATTAGGGACATGGTTCAGTGATTTTTTTGATAAGGCTAGGAGAAAGTTTAGACTTGATGATCTTGAAAGTCTCTTCCAGCCAGAACTGTTCTATGATTCTGTGAGATAACAGAGAAGGAAAAAAAAGGTTGGTGCAATCTGCTTTTGTTAAGGGACTTTATCTGGGGAAATACAATTGAGTGAAGCAAAAAATTTGAACAATAGTCAGACTATTTTCTGAAAGATTACCTGTTGAGCAAGCATGTATTTGTTGGAGCATTTCTTACAGTTGGCAACACATGGGAAAAGTGATTGGGAAGGATAAAGAGGTTGGGTCAGAGAATGAGATTGTGGGATATGATAGGAGTAGATGGCTGGGTAGCTGAGACATGAAGTATAGTATGAGCCTAGCCTGATCTGCTCCTATTCCACAGTGGCAGTCCCATTCTGGCTGTCATGCCTTTCCTTGCTGTTGGATTTCCAGGATCTTGCTCTTGAGGTCCATTTTTAACAGGGTTTTGTTTGAAACTGTTTTGAGTGAAGTTAAAGGCTATTCACTAAAAATATTAGCAGCTGCTTGACAGACCTTGCCTTCTAAACTGCACTTGAGGGAACAGTGCATAGTTCATACTGATCTCAGTTTTACCAAAGCAGATAAAACTTAGTCACAACACTTGGATTTTTTTTCTTAATTATTTTTTTTTCAGAAATCCTAGAGATGTTACAGTTACTTCAGAAAAAAGGATGTCTGAGGATATTCCTATAAAAAAGGGGATAGGAAGTTGGATGGAGTTGGGATTTGGAGAGCTGGATTTTTCCAACTTGGGAGTTGGATTTTTCTCATATTCAGCATACTTTGCTGGTACTCCTTCAAGGAGACTCAAATGTATTACTATGGAAAAAATCTCTGATATAAGCATATAGTCAGTAAGCAACAGTGTGTTAACTCTCCAGGGAGATCGTCTTCCTGAAGTGGAATTGCAAGGTGTGTCCAAATGCTAGCAGTAAGTAAAAATATAATAATCTCATTTATTTGATGATCCACAAAAGGTTCTCAGAAAGGAATATATTTCATATTGCCTGAATAAAATGTGGATAAATGCTGTTATACTTTTGCTTTTGACTATATTGTTAGCACATCCTTTTGCCAAAACAGAGCAAGGCTGCTTTGTATTTAGCCAAAAGAGAGCAAGGATACTTTGTATTTAGGATAGGGAAAGATATTGGTTTTGTCTGTTCCTGCAAATGCTCTGCACTGGTGTGTACTTTTGACTTGTCTGGAAGTTGTAAGGCTGGACAACCAAAGTAGCTACACAAATAATTTATCAGAAATACACATTTCTGAAATAATTTATTGACAGAGGGAACAAAAACTCTTCAGAGAGCAACACATCTAGTGTTCAGAAGTGCTTGATCACTGCAGCTCAGAGCAGGACAATAAATTTATTAGTTTGATCACAAGTCTCTATAAATGCTGCAATCAAGGAATGCCTTGAGCACACACCTTAACAGAAGTGACATTATGGCTTGGCCAAGCCTTAAAGTCATTGTCCTGGACTCATCTTGCCTAATCTTTAGCAAGGAAGGCATCCAATATGATGAAAGTGACTTAGATCTTACATAAGATGAACTGTCTTTTCAGTCCCTAACTAAAAGAGAGCTGCAGATTACAAAGACAGTTAGAAAAGAGTCTCAGATGCTTCAGGGTACATGGGATGAATGTGAATGGAAATATATACACTGGTACCCTTATGTTTATAGCTGAGTTGTGTTTTGAAAAGTGTTCAGTCCCCATTCATATAGTTTTTTGGAATGTCTCAGTCTTCAGTGTTGGCCTTGCTACTTGTACATTTGCTATATCAAAGTCAGCAGAAAGTGATTATCCCTGCTTGGGTCTTGCCAGAACACAGAGGCTAACTTCTTTTCATGTGTAAAAAAGGACAACTAACAACCAGGGTTTCATGTGATGCTAGTATTCTTGTGCATAGGAATAAACAGATAAATGAATGAGGTTACAATTATAATCACAAGGAACTGCAGATCAGGTTATGCACAAATACTACAGCAAATAATTTTCTAATGTGAGACTTTCAATCACTTTTTGAAAATCCATGACTGACTCAATCAGCCTGTTTTATCTCTTCCCTCCCATAGACCATTCATGGACCTCCTGCTCATTACTGTCAGAGTATAGTTCACAGTTTATAAAACATTCAGTAGATTTTGATATTAAAAAAATGGTTAAATCCAAGCTTCAGCTAATAAATTATTTTTACCAAAGATCTGCTTAATAAGCAAAGCATAAAATTAATCATATTTTAATTAAATTTCTGAAGTTAATCACTGTAGAGATAATACAGCACATGGGGGGCACTAGATAACAGATTACAACACATTGCAATAAGATGGAAGTTTGAGAGAATTTTAATAGACTTAAAGCTAGGGAAAAACAACTTTTGTTTGGTTACTTAAAGTCTGATTAGATGTAGTCAACTTCTTTACAGTGTCACTGTGATCAAATTGCAAAATTTACATTGCTGAGCTTTCCTAATATTTGTTAGAACATTAAAAAGTGGTAGTAAATGTGCAGCCTTCTAATTTCCATAGTTTTGTTATTCTGACAATAGGATAAATTTATTTCTTTTTATTTTGAATTATCTTTGGTCTTCACATGGAAAACTGTCTTCTTTTGTCAAGACTTAATCATTAGTCAGATACTAGCTGTATATTGGAAAAAGAAGGCAGCAACTTGATAAATTTAAATGTAAAATGCTTATAGCACAGTATAATAATCACAGGCCTAAACCTTCTCCTTTATATTTTTGACAATTTATCTTGAAATCTGTGTTCTGTTTTTAGTATTTTCTGATCTCCATTGTATAACTTTTCTTTCTTTCTTGACTGTCTTTATTTATTGGTTTGGGATTTTTTTTCTTCTCTCTGGACAACTTCTTTTGGTTCTGTCAGAAACCACAGTAACAGTTGCTGTTACCATCTATGCAGTTAGCTATCATCTATACAATTCATTTCTACTACTATTGTTAGTTTAACTCCTTACCTTAATTCTTCCTTCAGTTTGTGGTTGTACTTCACCTATGTAATTCCTCCTATTACATATATTTCGACTATTTTTTTCTCTTATATGAAATCTAAAATGCCTGGGTTTTGTTCTCTTCTTCCTATGTTAAGATCTTTTTGGAATCCTAAAGAGGCCCCACATAGTGACAAAAATTACAAAATTGATTGCAGCATAATACGTTAGCCTAAGTTGTCATCATGTATTATACTACATTAACATCAACAACACACTGAAAGATGATTTCTTTTCTGCAGTGTGTTAGAGTGGCCATGTGTAGTGGGTCTGTCTGAGCTGCTTTTCCCCATCCAGCCCTCATGCTGCAGTACTGGGAGCTGGAGGGTGTTGATAACACACCTGTGTTATGACTGCCAGTGCTCACACGGCACCAGAGGATGGGGGTGCAAGATGGGGGAGGGGATACAGCCAACCTGAGCTGATCAGTGGGTTATTCCATACCATGTGACGTCAGCTCAACTATAAAGGGAGAGGGCAGGAAGAGGAGGAGGGGGCATTCAGCTTTGTTCTCCAAGTGGCTGCTATGTGTTCTGGAGCCCTGCTTTCTGGATTTGGCCTGTTATTGCCTGTGGATGGGAAGTAGAGAATAACATCTTTATCTATCATAACCCACAGCTCTTTTCTTTTTGTCTTATTCTCTCCCTGCTTGCCATGCTGTGCTAATGGAAGTTGGGGGGGGGGGAGTAAATGGGGGGGCTTGGTGGGCAGCTGGTGCCCAGCCAGGGTAAACCCACCACAACATGTTAGGTGATACATTAATGTTAAAAGTTCCTGCTCTTTTATTAGATTCTTATGATGTTTCCAACAAGCGTGTCTTTACTTGGCCTTAAACTTTGCCACTTGGTCAGCTTCTTTGCAGGTGTTCAGTTTTCAGCTGGAGTGGGACCTTTCAGATACCATGACCAATATTGCCCTCCTACACTGATGGAATCCCACCTTCCTACTTTCTTGAATTATCCAGGAAAAAGATAGTAAGAATGACAAAAAGAAACTAATTTTCCCTCTATAAATTTTACTTAGAAGCCTAACGTATGCCTTTCATGACTTAACAACCTTTATTGTGTGAATGCATTCATCTCTTCTTGGCTAAGATTTACCAAATGTATTTAGTCAAAATTCATCTCAGCTTTGTTTCTGCAAATTGAAGGTCTCAGCATTTTAAAAACAGATGCAAGACCATTTGAATTAATGCAGTTGGATGAAAGTAATTGAACATGAGATGATGGAAAGGTCAAGTAGAGTGTTTTTTCTGTGCTTATTGGTCCATAATGAATGATTACACCAAAGTTTGTAGCTCAACGGAAACACGGAAACTACTTGTATTTTTAATGAGTAATGCCACAAGTATCTGCTTATTATTAAATTGAAAGAGGAACTCCTGTGATTACAGATGGGTTATTAAATCACATTATTTTCTTCACAACAAAAATGGGACCACAAATGTATCTGTGAATATCAGATACATAAATGCAACATGTGCTTATCTGGTGTGAACTTGTGTATACTAATGAACTTGGCTCTTCTCTCTGAAGCTGCATTATCAGCTGCTGTTTGATTTGAAACCTGCTCTTGAGCATCCAAACACACACACAATTTTCCAAGATATACAGCAATGTACAGAACATGCCATCTGTAAGAGAGAAGACTGAGCAGTCTACTCCTGAATGCAAAGCAGTTATGACAATACAAGTCAGGTATACAGAAAGACACTGGGAGGTGAAAACACAACATTAACAAAAATAACAGAATGTTGGCTGATGAAGTTATTAATTTAAAATTCATCTTGTAGGACTCCTATTTTCTATAGAAGCTGTATATGGTGTCTATGTGGCTTCATTTGTATTAAGTAGAGCTTTTGAAAATATGTTTCTTTTACTTGTGCACTAAAATATAGACCTTTACATAGAAACCTAATTTGCTGCACTGATTTACTACTAATTTCTAAAAGGAATTTTTTTAGGTTTTTTAATATTGTAATTTCTACTGACTCATACTCATCTGTTCCCTTTTAGATGCACATATCTATATAGAATGAGATGGAGGTTGTTTGCTCACTAAATCAATAGCAGGAGATTAATGTCTGACTGCAAAACTCTTTATAACAAAGAAGTCCAGAGGATCAGAAAGAAAGAATCTGAAGGAAACTCCACACTTGTGTGAAAGGTTAGGCTGATGTTTACGTTCATGACTTTTGCTGAAGTTATGTGTAAAGGTAGCTTCTCAGAATGTAGAGATTTTTTACTTTTATTGGACAGAAATGTGTATGCCTTTGTCATATACTCACATACATCTGCAGTATGCCAGAGTTATCAAATATAGTCATACTGTCTAAACAGTACAGGTGTAATCCTTTTAAATTAAGAACTGTTTTAAGTACCTTTATTTTTCTGTTATAAAGCCTATATACATATATGCACATATTTCTGCAGCTGTACTTCTGCTTATGATAGCAAATCTGTATATTTTCTGTGTAAAGGGACCTGTCTTTCCAACATTTGTACAGATCTTTGTTGAAGGAATGTGGTAGAGATTCAGAAACTCCCTCATTCATCACAGGAGTCATAGTTGTGCTCTATCAGTGATTAGTTGCTCCTTGTGTTCTTTTTCCAGTAAGCCAACATCCAGAAAGTCCAGAGTAGTGTTAAAACTCTCACAGTTTCTAGGTGGGATTTCCAAATGAAAAAGAAGAACATGGAGAAGTCTTAGTGCAGGTGCCATGACACTTGGAGTTCAATTTGAAGCAATTAATGAAATACCTCATGTGTTTTGCTTTGTGTATTCTTTCATTTCATTTAGTCTTGTTTTATGTTTCAGAGTGAGGTCTTCTCTAGACCTAACCTTTCACTCCTTTTTGATGATAAATGCAAAGAACAGGATGACTTAGCTACCAGATTACTTTGTTACTTTTCATAACAAAGTAATTTGGTTACTTCTTGAGAAATCTCTTTTCCTTCTTCAGAATGAAAACATGATAGAATATTATGAATAATGAAACTGATGAAGTTACACTGAAAGAAACATCATTTTTGAGCTTTGATGATGATGACAAATATAGAATATACCTTCTTAGAGAATTTATCTGGCTTGATAGAAACTGTAGCTAAAAACATATAAGAAGTGGAATTATAAGTAATTTAAAGATTGTTTTGTTTAATAAAAGAGATACTCAGTATGTACAAAAAACAACACCAGGTTGCGCTCAACAAAATTACTTCTGTTCTTTAGATTGCTATGTGCTATTTCAAGTAGTCATTACTTATAAGAAGTGTATAATTGATTTCAGTGTCATGAGACAAGATAGGATTTGAATTGATATGTAGAAATGAGAAGGAAGTAAGAATGGAAAAAGCTTAGTAAACAGAAAATGTAAATAGTGTTAAAGAAGGAGTAAACTGCTTGAATATGAGAAAGACATGAAAATTTGCCTTTGTTACTTACTAAAAGTATTTCATGTTGAATATTTAAACAAATAAATTTGCAAGTTTTCACCCTAAGAGCTATATTATCTTCTCATCTCATATTTGCATTGAACAGAAAGTTTTCCATAGGAACTTAGAGAAAGTCTTTTATTAAAGCATTTGTAATCATAGCAAGAAAATGTAATAAACACTTCATCAATTATTTTAAGTTATGCCATTATCTCATTTAATCCTGAGAAAGATGAATTCTTCAAGGAGGACCTATAAAATTTAATGTAAGTAGAATTAGAGAAATTTTTGGAAAGCAATTTTAAGAAGCTTCAGAAAGCTTAGAGGAAGTAATAGGTTAGATGCTGAAAAGACAATTTTGCAAATTCACCAGCAGATTTTAATGGGAACTGGAATAGGAGCTACATGACTGAGGTCTATAGATGTGAATTTTAACAGAAGTCAAGAATTTATCAGGAAAAAATAATCATTTAAGCCACACAAAATTTAAATGAATGATTTTCCAGTTATAAGGCATATTCATTGGCAGAGACATTAGTGTCTGTCAATAACAGATATTTACAAAAAAGGAGCTTTAGGAAGTGGAGGACTGAGTTATGGATGTCTTCACATAATTTTGATAAAACTAATAAAATTACAAATTACTCAGATGGCATTAGGTATAACTTCAAGACTTAATATTTGAAGAGGCTGAATTTGTGTCTCTGAATTCTTCACTGAGATTGGAAAGTGTAGTGTTAACTCTACAAGCATTGCACTTGTATCTTCAAATATTGTGTGGAGAAAATACCTTCTTGAATGGTAGTGTCTGATATGATCATCAACATGGATTTTGACACAGCCTGTTTTCTTTAGGGTCTCATTTGTGACTAGTTTTAGCTGCTGGTAAAACACAGTAATCTGGGGGCAGAGGGACAGCAGGTCGAGTGAAAGAATATAGTAACAGGAAGCACTTATCACTGAAGGAATAGGGAGGTTTAAATTTTTAGTTAACTCTGTTCACAAGGAATGAAAGAACTCAGCTCTAACCCTGTGGTTGGAAACATTTTTCAGGATATGACACAAAGCTATCAAGAGAATACACTGTTGGGTAGATCATGGCTAGCAAAAGGAACTATTCTGGAATAATGTCACTCCTTTCTGCTAACTTAGTTTTATAAGTAAGCTGAGAATGCCATTATAATTCACGTTATAAGAAATTTAAATGCTGGTATTAGTGCTCAAGCTACTACTTCCATTTTTTTTTTCTAATATTTTTTAATCATACTTACTTTGAACATGCTTATTTAACTGATGGAATATTGATAGACTAGTTTCTATTTGAATATATGAAATGTGCACAATTTTTTAACCTTTATGTAAAGGTAATGATGTGAAAAGTATCAGGAAGCTTTCTAGCTTCATTTTTGATATACCACTATATACAATATAATAAGGCTTAAAGCAGGATGGGAAGTGAAGCAGCATACTTCATGTTTTTGTCTTTGAAACCCTGCAGATAGGAGATGGGAGGAATTGGGAAAAAAGTTATAAGAAGTGTATAATTCTGAAAGTTTTTCTATTAGATGTATTTATAAAAGATTTCTGGGAAACTTAGAACCTTCTTTGTAAACAAAATAAATAACATTCTTAGAATCTATGGTTTTAGGATTGAAAGAGAGTACAGAAAATGCTAGTTTAAAGGATTATCTCAAATATCTAAAGGGAGTAAGCATCTTAATATGAGACTTAATCTGCAAGCATCATTTTCACATTGTCTATAAAGCATAGTGGAAGGAAATTTCAGATACTTCAGAACAATTACTCATGATTGATCATAGTCTATTGGAGGCAAATGATCCTTATCGTCTTTATCATCATCAGATGTAGGCTTAGTAATTAATGTTGCTGTATGGAATACTGTAATGACCTGCTTGCTTTTGCATTAAAACAACATGCCGCTGTTGTCCAAAAGCAGAAGTAGATATTTACTCTGTTAGGCACCATTAGTTTTGAATGTCTGGCAGATAGTTTGTATTCATGTGTCAAATCATGCTCTTTAGTAACTTTGGATTGTTTGGTGGTATATTGATGATCTGTGTACAATTGACATGGGAGAGTAAGTTAGATCTCAAAAAAATTTGGAGCATGTGAAATAATTATGCTCTAAACTGTTGTTTTCCCCATGCTTGTATTTGAAATCAATAAAGTTTATCTTATTTAATAAAATAAGTACAGTACACTGGTTTGAAAAAAAGTCCACTGTTTCCCCTTCCCCTTGTATCTGTTTTCCACATTTTCAAAGGCATTTGTCCTTGTAATAAGCAATAGATGACAAAAGACATTTTTAATTTTTTTTTTCTCCAATTTGTTTGTTTTATAATGAAGTTACTTTCTCACTGGTGCAAAGAAATAAAACAGCTGTTTCGTCATCTCAGCTTGTGAAAAAGGTTTCAGATTTCAGCAGCTCATTCAGGGCATCAGATGGCTGAGTTTTGATCAGACAATAGAACAGAGAGTGCTGTTTCTGTGGCTACTCACAAGTAAGATTCAGGGCTCATTTTCTCTCTGTGACACTTAAGGTGAAAACTGCAGAGCTCCTTTTCCCACTTCTGTTTCACTAAGAACTGTGTTCATCAACATTATAACACATTTAAGGAGTCTTTGTCCATGATGACCTTTAGGAGTTGTAGAAGAAATTGTGTATGGTTGCCTACTGAGCCATGGAAGTGTGAAATTCAATAATTTACAAGTTTTGGATTTCTACTTTGGTTACCAGCTCTTGTAGACATCAAGTACAACATCTCAAATGAATTCTTAAAATTAATGTACAATCCTTAATACCACAAACTCTTTCTTCCTAGATGTGTCCCGTCTGTGGTAAGACTGTCACAATTCAAGGAAAATAGGCCCTGGATATTATTTTTCTCTTACAAGGAGAATCCTTTCAATTTGAGGAGAGTTCTATGAAGTTTAAATACAAAAAAGCTGTCAGAGGAAAGGGCTGAGGAAAAGAAGAAAAAGAAGACTGTTTTTGAACACAGACATAGAATTTAATGGAGTTAAAAACAATAAAAATAGATCTATAAAATGTAGTAAGAATTATGTAGAAACCACTCTAAAACCTTGCAGAGCCTAATAGAGTGTTGTGTTCTATACCTTCTCACTTTTAACCATATCATAGGTTCTATTCTGATATTATATCGAGATACTAAATGTTATAAAACTAGTTTACAAACTCAAGAAAAATGGAGTCAGGTAATCAAGTCCCATACTATGCAGATGTGATGGGTTTACCCTGGCTGGGCACCAGCTGCCCACCAAGCCCCCCCATTTACTCCCCCCAACCCCTGTCAGCACAACATGCAGGGAGGGAATAAGACACAAAGAGCTGTGGGTTATGATAGATAAGATGTTATTCTCTACTTCCCATCCACAGGCAATAACAGGCTGAGTACAGGAAGCAGGGCTCCAGAACACATAGCAGCCACTTGGAGGACAAAGCTGAATGCCCCCTCCTCCTCCTCCTGCCCTCTCCCTTTATAGTTGAGCTGACGTCACATGGTATGGAATAACCCACTGGTCAGCTCAGGTTGGCTGTATCCCCTCCCCCATCTTGCACCCCCATCCTCTGGTGCCATGTGAGCACTGGCAGTCATAACACAGGTGTGTTATCAACACCCTCCAGCTCCCAGTACTGCAGCATGAGGGCTGGATGGGGAACAACAGCTCAGACAGACCCACTACAGCAGAGTAACTTACCATTTAGATTTGTGAAATTTGTTTTCCTGTTCAATTGTTTTATTTTGGTACCATAGAAGCTACTTGAGAAGCAGGAGTCAAAAGTGTCTGTACTTTCTATACTAGACTGATGTTTTTTGCAGGGCAGCAAATAATTGGGGTAGTAAGAGATTTATCAGTAGCAGATGATGTGAATAATTGTGAGGGACATGGAAAGAACAACAAAACCTCAAATGTCTCAAAGTAGTTTGAAATTATTCACTATATTTAACTTTCAGGAACTCAACTGATAAACAACTCGTTCCTATGTCAGGAAACTTTCTAATAATTATAGTTATTATTTCTATTGTTTACAACTGGGCGTTAGTGCTTCATACATTTAGTTTTATAATAACATAAAAAAAAAAGACAATCACTGTTTTTATACAGAAAGGAACCTAAAAGACTAGTAACCATGATGTAGAATTTCACTTATGGTATATTTCTTTTGTTTTATCTTGTACTTTATGTCTTAAATAGCTTTTTGAATGTGAAGGGAAACACAATACAGACCTATTGCACATTGAGGGTGGTAGAACAGTGGAATAGGCTATCCAGGGAGGCGGCTGAGGCCCCATCCCTGGAGATATTCAAGGTGAGGTTGGACAAGGCTCTGAGAATCCTGGTCTAGTTGAGGGTATCCCTGCTCACTGCAGGGGGGCTGGACTAGATGATCTTTGGAGGTCCCTTCCATCTCTAGCCATTCTGTGATTCTATGAACCTTATATCTTTCCTCTTTTTCTGTAAACTGGGAAATACAGCTTAAGAACCTGTGAGAAGCAATGAGAAATAGCAAATGAGACTCAGTGTACGGAGTAACTTAAATTACATTGTGCAGATTCTGTGAGCTGTTTTCAGGGTGTTAATTGATGCTGGGGTTCTTTTTGTCCCTGCTGCTATACACATGAATCATATTGGATCTCCTGATAGTAATCTCTGCATGGACCTATGAACCTGCTTTATGTCTAACTCATCGGCTAGTGGTGGATGATGAAAATACGCATGTCGCAAAAAAATCTCTACTCTGGAGAAATTGTTATGTCTCATGTTGTTGGAATGGGACAAGACATCCTAGGAGACAAATTAAAATATCTCCATGGACATATGCAGACATTCATGTATGCACTCTGCCTATGCTCTGATTAAGATGTATGAGTTATGTGCCAGACAGCATCATGCTGACTCTGCTAGCAATGTTAGTATTGCTCTGTGACCTTACTGATATACTCCCATCTCTCAAAAGACTGCTCCCAGTAGTCTTTTCTACTTCAGTACTGAATGTAGCCTTCCAGTTTTAAGTCAGACAGGACAAAGCCACAGGTAACACCATGGTATAGCTTTTTTAATATAATTCATTAAATAGTAATGTGGACAAAAATTTTGAAACAAGGCATACATTTGGCTTCCCTTATCAGGTACAGACAAGAAATATTTTGCATTTTGAATTTATGGAGAAAGGTAACTTTTCAGTGTGCATATAGTGTCAGAAGATTGCTGACTGAAAAGCAGTCTCAGTAAGTAGCTTTCAGTAATAAAACTTATACCACTAGCTTCAACTGGAATCTCAAGTAAGTCCACAGCGTAATAGATCATGAAATAAATGTCACTACAGTCTGATTCTTTTAGAACACAAGACCTTTGTAAGGGAGCTGTTGCATATTTTACACTGTCAGCTACAGATGTTGGAAACAATGGGAAAAACAGTTCACAGAAAGTCTATTATTCTTTACAAAAACTAAAGAGTATTATTTTTTTGTTTTGTATTACTCAAAAATGTGCTGTATCTCTTACAGACTAGCATAGAAAGACAAAGGTCAATGACTCAAATTTACATGCATGTTTCACCACTATGAAATGCATAATAATTTTTTTTTAATTTAAGTAGCAAAAATATACTTAGGTTAGGTATATTTCAGATTTATCAGTGAAACTGATCTAGCTAAAAATTGGAGAAAAATGGACTAAAAAAAATTGCAGTTAGGAATTATAACTGTTAGAGGATACAAAGATCAGAAAAGAGAAGCTAGTCTTTACTTCCATTTTTCTGGGCTCAGATCAGGAAAGTTTATACCATTTCCCAAGTTTCAGCATGGCTTAATTTTAAAGTGAAGATGTTAAAGCAGTCTGCGGGAAATTTTCTCACTGTTTACATACACTGACAGAAGTGTCAAATGTTGGATCTTGAGGCTTCTATGCAAATTTACTGCTAAAACCTGGAGTCCCAGCTCTTCAGTGGTCTTTTTAACAGTGATTCGTCTACCCAGAAGTGGATGACTAATGTTACAGGCTTTGAAAGTCTGCATTTGCTGTGTCTACATACAAGGTTAATCTTTTTCCATTTCACACTTTTTCCATTTGTATATTGATTAAAATCTTCTTTATCAAAAACAATTTTGTAAAATCAAGATAAATGTTTAAGCACCTAGGGAGCAGAGTTTGACACTGACTATTGAAAATAATGGATAATGTTTAGTTCATTCAAATCTGCTTTAATAGTGGAGGATTTTCTTCCTTTTCAAAATGTACTTTGATAGTCTACAAAATTCCAGTAGAAGTTTGCATTTAATAGGGACAATTTTTATCTTTGCTTTAAATTTCAAGAATGTAAACGTTTTGTGATCTAAAAAAGATTTGAATAAAGCAAGAAATGTTCTATACACAGCACGTTTTCAGCTGATTTTTATTTTTTTTGTGGAGGAAAACAAACTTTCATTTTCTTAGACCAGAATATGCTGCAATGGGCTAAATGTGACTGTTTGATTAGTTAGATAAAATATATACCTTTTTTTCTTGAGAAACCCGGACTACAAATCTTAAAAGGTTACCTTGCTATTTCTAGGTTTAGTCAATTGTAAAATAAATTACCTATATTCACACACATGCTGATTTATCATTCATACACATGCTGCTTTATAAGAGGAGTAGAGGAAAGGTTACACATACTGAGGATTCTATATTTCAGATTCAAGAAAAGAGTAAAAGATGCTGTGTCTTTGAAAATGTAATGTACATCTCCTACCACCTTAATGATGTCTCATGGAGTCAGTCCAAAACATATAATAAAGTATATTTTCACTGTCACTTCAAAAATTATTCCACTAAAATTTTTTAAATGCTGGATATATGAGCACACACACAGACACACATGAACTTAAATAACATAGATATCATTGTTGTTGTTATTATTATTACATTAAGTAATCTAGGTATACTGAACTTCAACAGAAACATGAATGCTAAACTGGTATACCAACATTTCCATACAGTAAACAGTATCTCCAGAGCAGAGGGTCCCTTGTACTTACTCATGCAAGTAGTTTCAGGTATGTTAATGGTGCTACACTGATAGGAAAAGATGGCAGGACTGTGTAATTAATTTTATTTCCAGCTGTTGAGATTTCAGACTATAATTTTAAGCTCTCTAAGCAAACATATTCCTTTTCTTTACTTTCCAGGCAAACTGATCAGAGGTGCTTTGGGGATTGGCTGTGTGCCCAGTTTCCACAAATGCCAAAGTTTCCTGCACATTGAGTTAATTAAAATTGACTGCTTGTCTTAGGCAGAAGAAGCAGGGTAAATTCTGGCTTGTTCTAAAAAACGATTGAACAATTTAGGCAAACAAAATAACATGCTACTAAGCTAGGGAATAAAAATAATGTATTGCTTTGCTTTGAAAAAACCATATTTTTATTTTGTTTCCACTTCCACCTTAAAGGCTTTTCTCTGCTATGTTTTTGGTGGGTTTTCTTTTGTTGTTGTTGTTCTGTTGGGTTTTTTTTTTTTTTTTTCTTGTTTACTGTGCTGCAGTGAATTTTAAATTGTTAGATCCGTGTATCCCAAGGACAGGAAGACATATATCAAATGAAAGATATAGACAGATTTTACAGACTCGAGTTATAAATGACAATAAAAAGTCTAATCTTGCACGTGTTTAAAGCTCACAGGTATCTCCCCTTTTGACTGAAGCTTCCCTAGTGCCTCATGTGACTTTCTCACTCAAGTGCACCAAAAATGTTGTAGTCTACACAGCTCAGCAGCTATCACACGTGCCTAAGAACATCCAAGTACCAAAGGTCTCCAAAGGACATTTAGTATGCATTTCCTAAGAAAAACTGACTGACATTGACAGTAGAGCTCTCAATTAACTAAAAACATGATCAGGATTTATTGCATTCACACATTGAGGGTCAATGCCCTCCTCAGGTTAAGGGTTTAAAATCCACACATTCCTGAAGGTGTTTTTACTTCTAGTGTATACTGTAAGCTAAGGTTAGCAAGGGAAGCATTGCTTACTTCCTCTTCTGTTCCCCTACAAGGACATATTATGGGATTCATAGGAGTATACAGAAAGAGGTGAGAAGAAACTGGTGAGGAGTGAGAAGAGAAATGGTAGAAAGGACATTATACTATAATTCAGAATTTATGTTCTTCATAAATTCTTCCTTTGCTTCAAGATGCTCTT
Organism: Todiramphus chloris collaris; assembly: GCA_025345505.1. Classification (NCBI taxonomy): domain Eukaryota; kingdom Metazoa; phylum Chordata; class Aves; order Coraciiformes; family Alcedinidae; genus Todiramphus; species Todiramphus chloris. The sequence goes on along the minus strand of JANVCC010000010.1, from coordinate 33,957,652 downwards.
TTACACATTTTCGTAGCCAGTCTTCTGAGGAAAGATGAGCAGACTTGATGAGAAACCCACAGTCGACTATTTCCCTGATGAGTGCCCACCCCACAAAGTTACAGAGTCATGTGCTGGGTGTTTCTAATGGATTTTGAATTCTCCTTTGTGTAATTGTGAATCTTCTACTGTCAGATAAAGAAGGTTTCTGAACAAAAATGGCCTGTAATTTGTTAGAACATTCTTCAGGGAAAAGTGACATGAGCTTGATGGCAGATAACATCACAGTTATATTTTTAAAGAAAAGGCTTTGGATTTTGAAACAATCTATCTCAGGATTGGGTTCCAGCCTCTAGGTGTGAAAAGAGCAGAATTGTTTCCTTATGTGCCTTAACTGACCAGCCGTTCCTTAGAATTTCCTGTTGATTTTATACAAGTGATTTCCCAAGCACACTGTATGTTCTAGACCGCAGTCAGAAATTTTATCATCTCGTTAGGGATGTTACTGATGCCCTCAAATCAATATATATCCTCAAAATGTTTTCAATAGTCTATTTTTGTGTTTTCCCAAGAGAGTTTGGTTTCAAAGCTTATAGGTCTTGGGATCCAGTTTCTAAGGAGGACACAAGAATCACCTGCTTGTGTGCAGGGGATCTGCTTGTACTCAGTGTTGCAAGTGGGACTAATTTTATTAAAATACATTAATTAGATAAAAGACTAAATGTGTCTTCCTAAAATCCAAGTATTCTTCTGAATAGACCAATATGTAGGCAGTATAAATAGACTCCCCAACTTCCTTTCTAACCTGTTTTTCCATTGTGTTTTCAAATGCCTATTGGATTAAATGTTTCCATTTGGGAGGATTTTTTAATAGATAGAATAAAAGAGAAATATGAGTAAATATGTTTATGACAAATGCTTGTATATGTCATAATCTTCACTATCATTTCACTGGTAGATTATTGTTTTCCTTTCTTAGTGAAACTAAGAACCTCAGTACCACTTGCATTGCACTGAACAGATTTGCTGAAATCAGATAAGTAAATCACATTTTAAAGGAAAGAAAATGTGATATTTTTAAAAAATTATAAACTTGTCAGCACTGAGAATGAGAAATTCTATAGATATTTTGCAGAAATATTTTCTTTATTACTTTTGACTATATCCAAAATGCACAATGATAGCTACTGCCAGCAGAATGAATTTATCCTTGCGTGTAATGGCTCCTGTTTAGAAGGAACTTGGGTATATTGCTCAACTGTGAAATACATGCCCAGTTTTTGTTTCTTAAACCATTTATACCTCTGATTTTTAAACTATTTTCTTCTCTTTACATCATTGTTTTCCCATTAGGTATCTTTCATCAATAAGCTTACATGAACAATGTTTTTCTAAACATTTCTAGGATAGAATTTTTTATTGGTAAACATTTTTGTAGGCTTTAAATGTAAATCTCTTTCAAGTCTTAAAGATATAGAAGTCTGAAAGGTATCAGAAGTCAGATGAATTGTAATAAATTAAAAAAAAATTAAACTAAATTCTTTACTAAGGAAGCTTGCTTAATAGGACCAAAATTAAATGGTTAAAAATGCAAAATTACAAACTACATTGATTCATTTTTAAATAAAACTATCCTCAACTACTAATTTTCTTATTTATACTGAGCTTTGTGTTGCTCAGAATAACTAAATGAAAGAAACGTAAAAATAAAAGAAAGGTATCTAATATAGATATTAGTGACAGGGAAAAAACCTAATTTGATTCTTCATCAAAATCTGTTTACAATCTTCAAAGTGGTGTTGTCTCTATTAAAGGCCAAGTGTGAATGGATGATCAAGTGTATCTGAAGTGCTCAAAGAACAATAAATCAGGAATGGTTTGAAAGTGAAGAGATTATTCAAGCAAACTGGTATATGAAACTTGACACAGCAACAAGAGCTATCACAGCTTTAAGATAAAAATCAGTACTTGAGACATTAATTTAATTTGTTCTTAAATAAATAAAAAATATATTTTGTTTTTCATTTTCAGGTTTTGTTTTCCTATAGTTAACAAAGCTGCTAACACATTGAAAGTGACATGTTGAAAACAAGATGCACACCATCTCTTAAATGCTATTTATTCTTTTCTAATACAGCTTGGTATGTAAACACACATTTACTATTCTCTTTTCACATACATTTTTCAGAAACTTTCTGCTGTCGACATAACTGTATTCTGTTATTAATTGTTGTACATCTACATAGAATTTACTAGGAACCATGATATAAAGAAAAACAATTTAAAAACAAATGAGAATAGATTACCGTTACTAGAGTTTCATAAACCTTCTGAGCTCAAATTCAGTGGCTCAACTCCTACAGTCTGATTTTTTTTTTTTTTTTAAATTGTCTAAATGATGAAGGGATCTGGAATTTGCATTCCAATCTGATTTGAGTAGTTTGTGTTATTTTAGTCTTTGCTATTATGTTTTCTTTGCTTAGGTATTGCTGGTAGATGATGCAGGGCTTTAATGATCAGTCTATATGCTTTAAAAGTCAGTTTGTAAGTTTTGAAAGTTGAAGAAGCAAAGCAAGTAAATGATTCCTCGACTTGAAGAATCTTAACTGCTGAGTAGAAGCAATAAGACATACAGTAAGTTTCATCAAAATGAATAATCCTTAAATAATTGAAACAGTTTTCTCTACAGTTAGCTTGAAATTCAGATTTCAGTGTGATCTACAAAGCAAGACATCTTTGAAATTTCTAGCCTTTATTTATTACCTTACTATAAAGGGTTTTTTTTAACAGGAAAAGTAGAGACATCTTTTTCATAGCTGAGAAATGTCATTGATATTTAGGGAAGAAAAATACATGTTTATGAAATCAGCTGTATGTATGAAGCATATCTATATGCTAGAGACATATATAAACAACTGAGACTAGTAAATTGTCCTTCATTTTTTACCCTTCTGTTTTGTAACATCAGAACTCATCAATCCATTGGAATAAACCTAACTTTTACCATCCTTGAATTCTGCCTGCTAAGGTGGTTTCCTGTCCTGTCTATATTCTCACTCTAGTCCTATATATAAGATATTTAGAATCCAAGGACTGTGTATTTGGGCATGGGCATGTATAGCTGATCTAGGTTTTTGAAGGAGACATTTCAAATGAAGCAGTAGAAGGTTTCTTCTCAAACACATTTAGAGAAAGAGAGAAAAAGGAATCCATAAAGATCCTAGAAGAAAGCCAGTGTTATGTCAAAGGTATTGTAAAATAAGATCCACAGTGGCCAGACAAAGATCAACATGTTCAGAAGGATGTGCCTGAATTAAGCTAAAGATGTTATGATGAAGGTTGTCTTTTTGATCATTCTCTGACAGTATGTTACTTCCATTGTCTTTTTAGCAAAGGAGTCAACTCTAAAAATGGTCCTAGAGGGCATCAAAACTGGGATGTTTTGTCATAAATCCTTAGCTCCAAATCCTGGTCTTGGGTTATAGACTCTTTCACTTTGTTTTTCTTCCTATTTGTAACTGTAAAATGAATACATGTTGTAAAAAAAAAAAAAAAAAAGCAAGGGAAAACTAAAAGAAGGTTGTTTATACACTTTCTGTAAAGTGTAAAGTAAAGACCAACCCTGTCAGCATACGTTTAGTGAGTCTTAAGAATAATTCTTAAAGACAAATTTTATGCAGACCCATCTCATTTTCCCTTTCCTCTAACCTTCCATGCTGATCAGATAGTCTTTAAGATTAAAAAATCTTAACATCGTAAATGTAATTCAGCTGCCAGGAGCTTACTCTTGACCTAGAGACCTCTGTGCATTGACTCTATCCAGGGTACGTATAATTTTCAGACTGAACACCCTTGATATCACCTAGCTATTTGTTCCAGCTCAAACTATTCTGTCTGGAGTCATTGCTTCAGTTTCACTCCCACTGATGCCATTCTCCACTTTTTCTTCCTATCTTTTTCTCTTTTCTCCTATCTGATTGACCTCCCTTCCCTCATTGATCTTCCTTTAACAAAAATCCACTTGAAAAAGTTAAAGGCTAGACACAAGTCAAACAGAAAAATGGAGAGCCAGCAGGAAGACTGCAAACCAAGATATTATTTCCTCCTCTCTTGTCAGGCTCCTCTACTTGGTATCCAAAAGACTGCAAAGCTTTTGAGATGCCACACAAGTTCTCTTGCAAACACACATGATGGGTAAGGGATAAGTAAATTTATTTAGTATATTTTTCTTTTTAGCAAAGAAGGCAAGTCCTAAAGGGCATCTGATCTGTGACTAATGTCATAAATTCGTGGCTCTGTGTTCCATCCTCAGGTGATACATTATTCCTTTTATGCTTCTCTCTTATTCCAGAGGTTAAAATGGAAGTCTGGTACATTACAGAAGAAATGGTAGTAATTTTCATGTTTTGCCTGCTGTCAGTAATTACAACATGTTAAGAAGTTTAGGAGTTTTTCTTAAGCTATTCAGTTTGATTATTACTTTTTCTCTAATCTAGTACTGAAAAAGTAGTGAGGCTAACAACAAAGCTCATGAAAAAAATGATAAGCTTAAATTCTGCTTCTCACACTACTTCATGAACTTCAAGTAACTCCAAGTTGAATGAGAGGGAACAAACAAAATCAATTTTTCACTGTTTATCTACCAGTAGCAAGTCCCACTTTTTCATATTGTCTTTTAGGGTCAGTGACAGAACTAGGGCAAACAGATAAAAAGGAGTAAGAAAACCCTGGATTGTTAGTCAATACTATGACAGTGAATGAAGTAAGAATAGAGTGCCTACAGAAAAAAAATGTACAGTTTTGCTTGCAATGAAAATAATTATCTAAACCCCAGACAGTAGACTAATGCACTGGCTTCATAACATACTGTGGTGCTTATACACCAAAAAGAATTAAAATAATCCTTCAATAACCAGCTGTTAGCATCAGCATGTCTAGGAGGGAACTAAAGGATAATATGATGTCACTTTCAGTTACTGTTCAGTGAATTAGTATGCTGCAAGTGTAATCAAATTAAAGTTAGATAGTATCCCCCTCAAAAAAAAAAAAAATCAAAACATTTTCATATCGTTACAGAAGGAGGCAAAAGCCATTTTCATTCTATAGGATTTAAGGGTCTCAGGTGTTCATTACAGCTGGTACTGATTTGTCTCATGATTACATTTCTTTTTGAGAATGTTTCCTCCTGCTCTTTGTTAGAAGTTCAAATAGAGAAGTTTTATCTTTCCTCTGGGGATCTGCCTTTTGCATAGCACAATGTACCATTTACAACAAGGGCTTAAAAAGATTTTCAAGAGGAAATAATGGGATTTCCTAACCTTTCCATTGTGTAAAATGGTGATAAACAGAAATTCTGAGCTGGTGAGTAAAGTGATATTGACTTTACATGTCAGCAAGACGGACACTAGTTTTGGGAAACAAGGATGTAGCAACCTCACAGCTTTGGAAAAAAGGGGTGCAGATATATCAGAGAAGTAACTTTTCTCTTTAATAGTAAATAAACGAATGGCAGTGAGTTAGGCCATGATGTCCTTACTGAGGAGGCAGCTAGAGAGAGAGATAGAGAGTCAGCTGCATTCATTATGCTCTTTTTGGATGATAGTAGGTAAATACTCAACACAGAAAACACTTGTGTCCTTCTCACTTATTTTACTATTCATTGAGAGGAAAATGACCAAACCATCAGAACAATTTTCACAATTATTGTTCATAATTTGATATTCAGAACTATTATGGACCAGTTGTATATGTGCTCGACAAAATGCTGGAAAAGATGAAGAATATCTTTATGAGGTTGGACGTCAAAAGCTTACCAAAGACAGTGACCACAGACTCTGGTCCTCAGGGTTCTAATTACTGAATGATGCAAATTAAAGCATTTTTTATCAGCAGAACTAGAATCTTTCTAGTATTCCTCTGGGGAAATGGAAAGTGGGCAAAGTTGTGAAAGGTTCCAAGTTAGATACAATAAAATATAAATTTTTTTGTAATGATTTTTTTTTCTTTTTCATTGTTTAAGAATACTCTGGGAAGAGTTGAGATGATAATTGTAAAGTTAGGTTAGATGCAACCTAACTGTTGAGAAGGTGCAGAAAGATTCCAAGGGCAAGACTGGGATAAGTAATCTTAACACTGGCAATTTCCTGCAGGGTCGACATGAACGTCTCCATCTTTAATGCTCCTCCTAAAGAAGATGCTACACAAAATATGATTTTGATGCAGAGGATTTTTTTTTAGAGATATTTTCTTGGATCTGACAGTTGAGCTGTGTGGCCTTCCTGATTCATCACTGAGAAACACTAAAAGCTGAATATATTACTTGCAACACCAAGCAGACAGAAATCAAGTACAGACTCTAATCTAACACGCTTTTTCCCAATGACTAACCAACAGGCCTTGTAAAGACTTCTGTAAAAAGCTGTTGTGCAAATTACCCCAGAATTCTTGAGGAAGGAAAAATACATCATGTTGGATTTGGTTTTCTTAATGATTTGTGATATCCAAATGCATCAAAGCCTTGCTTTGTGCAGGGCTTTGGAATAGATCAGATGTGACTGTGACTTTATGAAAAATAAAAAGTCCTGTGACAAAAAAATCCATGTGAAAATAATTGTGTACTTGTGCTATAAGTGCCAGAAAGGGAGAAGGACCAATAAAAGGGTATAAATTAATTGTTGTATAGATTTGGTAGGTCTCAGCAGTGGATTCTGAGCTGGAAGTTGTCAAAAAATGAGGTTGTACCTCACAGGGAAGGATGCTTCATCAGTGGCTGGTCTCTAGAGTGTTCCTGAGCTGGGAACTATCAAATATTGAATCAGTTACCATTCACAGGCTTGCTGTAATAATAATTTTAATTACAACTGAGAAAACTACTTCTAAATCCACAGTTGTTATTTCTCTAATTAATTATTAAAGCATCTACAAATACAGTTTTGTTTTCTACATCCTCCATTTTCCTCTTCTGTCACTTCTTTCCTGTTTTCCCCACCTTCATCTTTAGTTAGAAGGCTGTTGTTGAATATTAGCAATACTGCTTCGAGATAGATAAAATAAGTAAAGATCTTGCATTAGAAAAAAGTGATCCTGTAGACTCTGAAAATATTTGATAATTCCTTTTTAAACTCTTTCTATGGGAAAGTTTGTTTTCCTTCTCAAGGTTATCTTTTATATATCAAATCAGTCAGTGATTCTGCCATTGCAGAGATAGTGCGTTAAAGCTTGAAATGCGTTCTTGCAGCATTAATTTCAGCTCCTTTCACCATGTAGGGAAATGACACATTTCAAGGATTTTTTCAGTTATTGCAACTTCACAATTTTCCATGTTTTCTTTTTTCAATTTTGCTACAACTCATTAATTTTAGCAAATCTATTTTTTAGTATTATTATTTTTGAAAAATTTTAGTCATATATTTAAATACCTAACCATTTTTCTTTACTTCCCCTAGCTTCTTCTAGAACATCTAGAGAAAAGTATTTTCCAATTATCTTCAGTCTGAAAAAAGATCAGAACTTTTTATCCTGTCCAACAAGCATTTCTCACGGACTAATTCTACCTCTTCTATACGTAAAAGTATAACATACCTGCTTTGATCTGTCCGAAACAAAATAGCCTATATTTACTGTAAACACAGTAAGTCATAAAGGTATTCACCTGTTCTGAATCTCAGTGTTTTCTTCTGCTACTTTCCATAACAGACTCCTATGACCACATAAATTTTGTGTATGGATTGATTAATTGATTGATTTGTAAGGAGAAATTACCTGTACCACATAAGTACACATGGGTATGTTTAATAATCTCAATGCTCCTTTCTCTGTTAATCATCACGATGTCATTGTAGAACAGCAAAAAAATGTTTTTCTGCTTCTTCAGACAAAGAATAGGGGAATAAAACCTACTTAGTAATATTTCCAAATAATAATCTATCTCAGATCCAAAATTTAAAAAGATATAGACTTCTCTAAGCCTTATCTTTATCTTAAGGCCTAAATGATCATCTCAATCACTTTCCATCTATTGACATTTTCCACAAGCTGGAACCCAAAATAAGATAGATATTTCTGAAATTGTAAAACTCTTGCTCTATAATTCATTTATATATAAAAATAACTAGTTATAGAAAAGTCAAAATTCAATATACTGAATCATCATAAAATATTGCAGAAATTCCAGCATTGCAGGTGAACTCTTTTTTAAGGGTTTTGAATAAATCAGTTTAAGATAGGCAGGAATTAGAGCTACCTATAGATTCCCTACGCTTAAATCTTGAAAGTCTTACCAGGGGGCTAAAAAAGGTCTTTGAAACTGTTATCTAAAGATGTTACATTAATTTGAGAAACAAATCCAGTATTTGATCTTTTAAAAAACAACTTTCAGTTTGTTTTAGACAGGGTTTGAGTTTCTATCCAGTGTAAACAATAAAAAGAAAACCAGTCTGAAAAATGCAACTAAATTGTGGACATTACATGTTACATGTGCCTTTCAGTATGACTTTCTTACTTACATGAGTACATATGATACATATGAACATGTTTTGTACATAAGTACATATTTCTGTGTGCCATTGGTCCAAACACTAATGGTAATCTAATGGAGGAGTTTTGCTAGAAGGATGAGGGAGGTGATCCTTTTCCTCTACTTGACACTGGGGAGGCCACACCAAAAGTGCTAGGTTTACTTCTGAGATCAGTATAGTAGACACAGGGCCTTACTCGAGGGAGTGCAGCAAGGGGACACTAAAAGGATTAAAGGACTCCCTTCCAACCCTTAACATTCTGTGATTCTGTGTGACTCTGTGATCTCTCCTATGAGGAAAGGCTGAGACAGCTGAGGCTCTTCATCCTGGAGAAGACACTGGGAAGGTTTAATGTATAATTAATCCCTCACCTGAAGGGAGGGTGCAGAGAAGATGGAGCCAGGCTCTTTTCAGTTGTGTGCAGTGACAGCATAAGAGATAATGGGCACAAACTGAAACACCAGAGGTTTCCTTAGAACATCAGGAAACGCTTTCTTACTCTGAGGGTAACTGAGTACTGGAACAGGTTGCTCAGAAATGCTGTGGAGTATCTTGGAGGTATTTAAAGCCCATCTAGACATGGTCCTGGGCAACTGGCTCTAGGTAGCTCTGCTTGAGCAGGGCTGGAAAACATCCAGTGGTTCCTCGTAACCACAGCCCTTCTGTGATTTCATACATCCAGTACATAAAAATTCAAGACTAGGAGTGAAAGAGAGGAAATCCGTCTGCTATATGCTACCACTGTTGGTGGCATGATATAGCACTTCAATGACTTCAGCACTTCAGTCTCACTGCCCCATTGTTAAGTTTTGTTTAAAGGATTTCAGTCCCTCAGTGACTTCCAAACTTTTCCATTTCTTACCTGTAGCTATTCTTGTTAAATTTTCCAGCCTAAACATCACCCGAGTTTCAGACTATTGATAAATGAAAAAAAAAAAAAAAAAAAAAAAAAAATATTTATTTGTGTGTGTGTGTTTTTTTTTTTTTCCATGTAATTAATTTTTCCTTTCCATTTAAATTCAACAGTAACTTATTTAGAAAGGACAACTCCATTGGGGAAAAATAAATTGCCATTTCAAATGTTGTCATCTCAAGCCTCTGACTAAGATGTTAGTATACTTAACTTACTATAGCTGTTACATCAAATGCCTTGTCCTGATCTGTCAAGTCAAAACTGAAATGGTCTGAAAATGTGCTTTATTTTGAGGTCCATGGCCCTGCGGCCATTACCTGATACTGAAGTACCTTCAGGCCTTTCAGGAATCTTTGAGCATTTGTTAATAGGAGAAACAAGCATTAGAAGCATACTTAACTTTTGTGTTTGGGAAAGTGTATACAAAGACCTTATGGTATAAAGACAACACATCAACCTCTTAAGAGCTAAAGTACAGATAAAAGCAGAATCCTGAGTCTAGTACAGGGATAGACACAGTGCATCAATATACATCAGAGCATAAACTATGCCTGATGATATACCATTAGCATGGATTTATCCTGAGATCCATTGCTCTGATTCTATAGGTTTAGCAGTCTGTTTGCTGACCTTGTGTTCCAACTTCAATGATTCTGTGATTCAATGATGTTATGATTGCATGTTCCATGTGATTTGCAAGCCATGAAAATCTTTTCCTTAAATTGGAATTATTTACTTATGCAAATTTGCCTAATCCAAAGAATGTGACTGTGTTTATCTGTAATACTGAAGACATAAGGGAAAGATTGAAAATAGTCTCCATTTATTCAGACATTTTTTTCATTCAGAAGATCAGCTAGTTGATCAATTTTGGAAGTATGTTCAGAGTTAGACTGCTTGGACTGAGCCATTGTATCAGAGTACTGGCCAGAATTGCCACTAATAACAACTTAGAATAAAACTTAGTGTCTCAGAGCTTTAACTGACCCATAGCCATCAGCTTTAGAGCGTACTCATGAAATACAGCTGTGGAAACTACAGTTTTAAATGCATATCTGGATAACTATGTTTTAGAAATTAAGCAAATGATCTGAAGTTCACATTCATTGAGAACTGAGAAAAGTGTGAAGATTCTTTTCTTATTCTGCCAGATTCGTTAGTTCTGTTAATTTGACATGAATAACAGGACTTGTTTTTATCTCCCCCTATAGTATGCTTTTTAACAAAGGTGCTGTTCATTGAAAAAAAAGAAGGAAAACAGTTTACAAAGCTCTTCCTATATCTTCAACTTCCATAATCTCAGAAATTTTCACAAGTTTAAGGGATCCATCCATATATCTTCCATCTGTTTTTCTGTCCATTTCTTTTCTAGGCAGGCTGGACAGTTCCATAGATATCTGGAAAAGTGATTGACATTTTAGAAAAATACATATCTGAAAGGGTGGCAGAAGTTAGCCATCATGTAATCCAGTTTGACAGTTGCTTTCCCATAAATTAACGAGTGAGTAATGCCAATATAATGGACTCACTGTTAGGCTGGTTGCTACATAGGGAGTTCTGTCAAAAAGAAAATGGACCATAGGGCATAAAGGCTACAAATCAACACCAGGAGAAGCTTGGCTATTTTTTTTCTACTCGTCAAACAACTTCCATTAGTTTATTCAACTTTATATTAATTTCTAAGTAGGCTTTTCACATTGCCTCTATGATTCAGGTACTTTAAACCTATAGAGATGAGATCTTGGCATCTAACTTCTCAAGACTTGCTGGAAATAGGAATATAAAAAATTAGGTGTTAATTTAAATATTAGCCATTAATCTTACCTGAAATCAGAGCTTTGTGAATAATTAGTCATGAATAATTTATATATAAAGATGAATGGATTTGGAGTTTATTTTCTCTGAATTATTCTCAGTTTTGTTCACTGTTTTATACAATATTTTTAACTGTAGGAGTTAACAAATAGGTAATTTTAATCTACAGGTATTTGTTAATTCACATTGTTGCTTAGCAAAAACACAGGGTTGGGGTTTTTTTATTAATTGGATTACTTATATAACCAACAATGTAGCATGACGTTTTACTTTGTCTTGTATCATAAGACTCTCACTTCACAGTATCATTCAATTACTTAGGCGTTACAAAATTTACAGTGTATTGCTGTTCATATAGGTGAAACAGGTAGTGAGCATTTTCAAAACTCAGTAAGCCTGTCTATTTGTGCAATTATCAAGAACATTCTTTCCATTACTTGCTCAACTCTAAAACTCTACATGCATGTAAAGGTGAAAAACTTTCTTCTTTTTTTTTTTTTCTTAGTTTCAAGATCTCTGTTTGAAATGGCATCACCAGAAAAGATGCTTCTATATTATGTACTGTTAATGTCTTTTGTTTGATAGCCAATTGCTGTTCAATTTCAAATTTACATTCTTACCATGTGAAAAAAGTATCATAACACAGGAGTACACCATAGTAGCAGACACTGTTTCTGTGTTCATTGCTGAAACATTTTGCAAATGATAGTGAAAGAAAAAATGTCATGCACTGCAATGTATTTCGATAAATTAATTTGAAAGTGGTCATATCTGCTGAGAAGTGATCCAAGAAATAATAACATTCGTTATATGATATATCCTGCCAATTATTGCTGAAACTCTACCTCAGAAATAAATATAATGTTGTATAAATTACATGTATATTTGTAAGAGAAATGCTAGTCTGTCAGGCACAGATACACTCAAACAAAGGATTTAAAATAACATGATGTTAATCTCTGTGCTTGCTGTCATTTAAATATTCAACATTATTCAAAGTGAAAATTTATGTACTAGCAATGGACTGATGTACTTTTAGGTTTTTCTAATTTTTATTACTTCAGTTACTTCTCCGCTATTCCAGTTTTCCTCATTATTGTCGAAAAAATGGCACAGTAAACTGTCCTTTCATAGACATCCCAACAAGAAACATAATCGAAATATAAGTAATTCTCTGTCCCAGTGGGACTATGGGCTTCCTCAGCTCCAGATGAAGACACAGTTGTAACATGTTTGAAATCAATCTGCAAGACAGAAAGTTCAAACATGGGGCTTCAGGCATAAAAAGAACAGGAAAGAAGGGGTATGTTGAGGTGGAATACACTAGGGAGGGCAGTTAATTTGGCTCCAATGGTTTCTTTTATGACACACTGTTGGAAAAATTCAAAGAAGTTTCTTAATTTACATAGTTCATTCTCCACTGTTTAAAAACGCAGGACACCAGTTTGCACATTTGATTTAGAGATAAATAGAGTTTACGAAGACTAAAAAATCCAGTTCACTAATTCTGTAAACTGGTAGTTCAGTCTAAGTAATGAAGCCAGTTTTCCTATGGCTTCTTGTGTTACGGATGAATGCACTGGTGCCTCATATGAGGCAAGAACTGTCATTCCCCTATTATTATGGCAGTGATAATAGTTCTCAGATAGAGTCTCATGTATCTAATAAGGCTGGAACCTTTGTCTCACAGAGAGCACTGATGTCCCTCTACAGAGATGCCAATTTTCCTGAAATTTCTAGGAAATAAATGTATTTGTTTTTTGCCACATGTAGTCCAACTGGGCCATTCAATAGGAAGGTTTTTGAAAGGTGAGAAAAGCAGAGAGAAGGGCAAACACACAGAGAAATACTCATCACAAAACTTCACAGAGTTTAATTCCTTGGGAAGCTATATTTAAATAATAGCATAATTATAGTGCAAATTTCAGTTACATACAAGCAACTCTACTAATTAAAATCCCAATTCAGAAACAGTTAAGGGTGCTTCCCGATTACTTTTAAATGTGTTTTTTAAATCTACACTTATTTAGAAAAACAGTTAAGCATATGCTTAGTATATTGAAGTTAATGTTTTGTATTTTTTTCCCCTGAAGTTTGTCTAAATGACAGTTACAAGAATAAAGTTCAATCAATCACAGTTTGATCATGGCTGGAAAAACAATTACCTCATTGTGTCAACTTATATTTGTATTCAGTGAGCTAAACCTAGTTTTAGTGGTCAGAAATCTTTTATTGCTATTTTTCAGATGTCCAACACCGCACTATCACTGTGAGCTACCTGACAGATTCTGGAATATAAAAATTTCAGAGAAATTTTAGATTAGCTTGTATTACAAAAGATTCATTGATTTTGATAATGTGCAAGCCAAGTAGAGATCAATTAAATATTTATAACCCAGAAATTTTTGTGTGTTTGTTAAGTAACAACTAGAAGTGTATTTTTCACTAATGTACATTTATAGATAAATAATTTATATAAACAAATGTAATATATTTAGGTTGACTTTCTGAAAGTTCACAGTTTATCTTATTATTATAGTGAGAGTATATATTTTTATATACTGTCCTTTGCTTAGGGACATGGTTTAATGGTGACCTGGCAGTGCTGGGTCTTAAGTTGGACTTAATAATCTTAAAGGTCTCTTCCAACCAGAATGATTCTATTGTTCTATGGTTCTTACCTGTCAGCCTGTTTCACTCAGAATTTTAGAATATTACAGTTAAGGACTGACCATGCACATTAGCTAGTCAGCCAGAGTGTATCTTCTGGATTCCTCCAACAGGTGTTGTCTCTTGGTCAGTGTACAGACCAAAAGAGTAGATAAAGGTATGGGGACAGAATGGAAATATGTAACAAGGATTAGGTCTTGAAGCATGCCATTGGGAATAAGTGGATGAGGTAATATGCATTTAGGCAGAAAAAGGAATTAATATGACAGGAATATTAGTGAAAAACATGTCAGAAATCCATAGGAAACAGGCAATAGTTTTATTGATCATAAAAGGAGTTCTCAAGTTTGGTCATTCCCTAAACTTTTTTTTTCCCCTCTACCTGACGAGTCTGTAATAGTTAATCTTACTCTTGACCATGGAGCCCATAAACAGTTGGTATTTACTGTTTACAGATACCAGCTTTGAAGCAGAGAAGAGAATAACAAATCTGATGGAATTCTTGTGCATACTGCTTGGTCCTTTGTGGAAATATTACTGCTTCTGCATTGTTGGGGATCCAAAGCATCAGGATAAAAACTATTTAAACATGTCCAAGTACTGATGACGTCTTTGCAGATTTTTCAGGATCCTTATTAATCATTGTCATCTTTGCACACCTGGGATTACAGCTCTTTAAGGTTTAACAATGCCTATTTATTTTTCTTCCCTTCTGAGACCTTTCTTACTCCTTTATTGCTTTTTCTTGGTCAGACCTATCTCTGTAAATTGATAGCATCATAGTACATAAGTTTCAACAAATGAGTTATGGATTACATACACAGCTTTTCTCCAATATTTTTCCAACATAAGAACTGAATTTATTTTCTGCTTTTCAAAAAGAGCCAACTTTTTTCATCTCTGCAGTAGTTTCCTCTGAATCATATCCATATGTTGCTATATATAAAAAAACTTAAACTGTTGTGCAAAGTAGAAAGTTTTTTTTGCCAAGTACTATTTTTAGTTTTTAAGCATATTTGCCTAAGAGAGGCTACACCTTTATAAATCAGTCTTACTTATTCCACTACCTTAGATGTAACATCTTCAGTGTGATGCATGTCCCCAGAAAGTTGCATTTATTTACTCTTCTGTTTATGTGTTAAAATGGATTTCTACTAGATTTCACTTTAAAGTCTTCACTCAACATACATGAATCTTTCATAAATCGCTCATATTCTTTAATAACTCTGTATTTTGACTTAAGGATTCTTTTCCTGCATGGTTATAGCAAGGAGTAAAAATGATTAAGTTGTACTTATCAAAAAATCACCAGATCTCTCTGTATTTCTTTCAGAGCTTAACTGATACACAATTTTAAGCGGATACCGAGGAAGCTGAAGGACAGACTATGCCCCTATTTATAATACTGCCTAATGGAATATCTGTCACTGCTTCTGTTTTTAAATTGCAGTTGAATTACACCATGACCAACTGAGAGGGTGTTTAGACTGGTGAAGAAAAAAAAGCAATAAATAGTGTGGAGGCTAAAGAACATAGGAAAAAAGCCCCACAACGCTATTGCATTAGAAGGGGGATTGATGTGGTCCTAAAATGTCTCAGTAGCCTCCACACTGGGTTCTCAGAAAGCCTGTGAGAGGATTTTGTGTGAGGCTTAGAATCTAGTATTGGCAAAGAAATGTAAACCTATTCCTAACACCAAATAAAAGCATCAAAAGGAAATAGAACATGATAAATTCCTCAAGATAAAAGCAGTATAGAGACAACTAGTCAACAGCTGTGAAAACAGAATTAAAACTTGCATAAATTGGAAATGTTATTCCCCAAACCGAAGCTGAATCCAAATAATAAGAGTATGTATAATCTCAACACAGGATTCAAACTGGGTCAACAGGACATTGTGACTAATTCTGTGGATGACTGCCAACATGCTCAGGCAATTGCAGCCTATTGACCAATGTCAAACAGTTCAAGTTTGCTTTCCCCACAGACTTGAATTTTTCAAATAAATATATCTTAGAGAAAATGAGCCAGTAACTACTAAACAACATAGTGCTGAGTGTTAGATTTGAAGCTTAAGTCAAATCACATTTAAACATGTTTCAATATGGTATGTGGATGATAAGACTAAGGATTTTAAACATACATGGGATTTGTGAGAATGAAGGACAAATTCTACACAGTATCAGGACAGATCAAAAAAAGGTTAAAAAAAGATTCAAGAATATTTTATAAAAGAATGTACCAGTTCCAGTTGGGGAAACACATTTTCACTGCTTTGCATGATTAAATTGAACCAGGCAGTTTATTTGCAAAAAATATTTATCTTTTCTAAGTGGCTTCTGTATCAACAATTCTGTGAAACAAAGTCTACCTCTCAACTAGTTAATAAAACAAGGACAAGTCATGGACTCAAGCACTGCTGCAAGATTGTCTGTACTGTTTATATGTTAGCATGCCTTCTGGTAATGGTTTGGCCAATGTCAACAAACACTGCTCCAGACAGTGCCTCAGCATTGTATGGATAAAACCAGAACCCTTCACACAGGCAATTTTAATGCTGAAGACAGACAGGCATTTAGACAGTGCTAGTTACTGTGAAAGCCACAGTCATCATTCTGATCAAAACTTCCAGCCAAATGTCAGTTACTGGCATCTCAGTTACTATTGACGATGGGGTTCCCTTATCACTCTGATTATTACTTCTATGTTCTTAATATTCCTGACATATATTCTCCCTTTCACTTTTAAGAGAGATATCAAGAGATGCTTCATCTTCTGCTTCTGTATTCTTGTGAAATTGTTTCCTCTGAAATTGTCTATCCTATGTGAAATTTTCTACTACTAGCATTTTGTGGGTCACAGTTCTCTGCTATTCGCGTGATCT
Source organism: Todiramphus chloris collaris (assembly GCA_025345505.1). NCBI lineage: Eukaryota > Metazoa > Chordata > Aves > Coraciiformes > Alcedinidae > Todiramphus > Todiramphus chloris. Next base: position 33,940,875 of record JANVCC010000010.1, on the reverse strand, counting down.
GCCAAACGTCTGTCCAGCCTCGTATTTCTATTTCTCAGATGTCTGCTATATCATTTGCTAATGTATTAGTAACAAATTACCAGCATAAGGTAAATTCCTTGTGCTTCTTAAACTCACTGCACCTTCTAGACATTATCAAGCATGTATAATTTATTGAACCATTATTCTTCCCAAACTACTTCCATTGTGATTGTAAAAGAAAGGAGAAAGTGACGTCTTTTTCATTTTCTTCCCCAGGTTATCTCCTCTTGTAAGTTCTACTGCAGTACGAATAATACCTTGAATCTTCTCTAGTTTCTATTTCATTACTATTTGGTTTGAAGAAGATTTAATCCATGGTTTAAATACTGTAAAATGAGGATCTAGTCTTGCATGTATTATCCAAGAATGATCTCACATGAATATTAAATAAGAAAAGATACATCTTCAAATCTGAATGCTTTTGAGGGTGGAGGAGTATCTTCCTAAATGATGATCATCAACATATTGGAAAAGAATTAATTCATCAAGTTTATAGAAGAAATATCTAATCCTTATCAACTCTTCTTGATGAGTTAATACACCATACATCTGTGTCATCCATATCATGAGTAATTGCTGATAGTTCATATGATATTAATCTCTTTCTTCTGTTTACAACTGTAAAAATGTGTCCTTTGTTTCAAGACTGCTATTTCCTTACAATATATGCAGCTTAACTGAAAAATTAATATTCATGTATTTTATGAACAGCAATATTTCATTACCTTTAGAATAAAGAAATCAATAGAAAGAATGAGTAATTTACAGAATGGTGCCAGCTGAACCAAGAAACTAAAACCAAATTCTTTTAGTTTCTCACAGACTCCTAGAAGCAGGTCTTCTCAACATTACATATATGAATCCAGTTCCTTACCCCACTGTCTGGGTTCATGTTGATAAAAATCTCCAGAGATTAAAGGGAAGCTATTTCCAAAGGTAATCAACATAAAAAGTTACATCTAGTTCTAATCATCAGAACAGGATTCTAACATGAAAAATGTGAAGTGTGTTTAAAATAAGCCACTAGCTGAATATTGCTTGGTTGTATAAAAATGAATCCTCATTAAAATCTGAATTAATCAAAAAGCTATTGGTATGCAGAAAAATATTTTATGATAATTTTTTTTTTTTTGCTGGAAAGATAATTTGCATTTCAACCAGCTACAGTGATTGGTTAAGAATGGAGCCCTTCCTATGTAGTGAAAGGATGTGCTCTAACCACAAACGGCATGCACATTTTTCGTCATGTTAACGTCAATGTACCTTGTAAACTCTATTACATTTTATTTTGGATGTTGAACTATCCAAGTTTATACTTTGGTTTGGAAGTGAACTATCATTCTTTGCTGTTACTAAAGAACAGACAAGAGGGAAAGAAGGAAATTCTGACAGCAAGCTGAAAGACTAATTGAATATATTTGTTAAAAAATTAAAGAAAAATAGAATGCAAGAAAGGGGAAATCTGGAAGAAAGATTTTTGATGAGTAAAGTTAGTTCTTGTGCCACAGTATGGTACATGTTATTTTTAAGTGAGATGGTGATAAGATTAATGAGAAAAAACTTATTAACATCTATGTAAATATATGCATTCAGTAATTGGAATAAAGAAAAAAAAACAAACAAACAAAAAAAACCCACCTACATCTCCAACAGGAACGTATAGAAATAGAGGAATCCTCACTCCCAAAAAGGGGTGGGTGTTTGGGGTGGAGGTGGCCTCTGAGGCAGGGTGCATGTGTGTATGTGCCTGTCTTGGGATTTGTTCTAAAAAGTGATTTAGAAATGTCTAGTTTTTTTAAGTGTGTAATATTGTGGTTTGCCTATTATGCACACTGATGGTTAGTTACATGCTATTAATAAATCAAACAACTTCAATTTATTTTTATTTGTAGAAAAGAATTTTTTCCTGCAATGTTTGTTTCTAAAAGCAATCAATCAAAGCATTGTAACAGAAAATGAGGAGTCCTCTTGTGACTATGGATGCTTATACACAGCTAATTGGTGTAGCTGAAAAGAAAGAAGATATAATTTACCTTTATTTTCAACCTATACCTTTTAAAGCACTTGTATTATTTGTAGTAAATGAGATTGTAGGCAAGTCAGCATGAATATGGTTTTCATCAGTTCAGTCTGTGTTTTATAATACAGTAAGAATTTTGACTATTAACGAACTAAATTTCTATGTAGGGATTTGGGGTTTGGTTTGCTTTGGTTTGATTTGTTTGCGGAGTTTGTTGTTGGTAATGTTTTGTTCTGTCTTCTGTTTCAAGGAATGAAGTCATTCTAAATTGTGTAATATTTTTCTTTATGTACAATCCTTTGTACTTCTCTATAGGTACATTTCATTTTGTGTACTTGCAAGAAAAGTAAAAAAGAAATTCAGTTCTTAGACAAGCAAAATGGTTATGAGGATATTGTTGAGGTTTTGTCTACTTCAGTGCTACCTCTCTGGGTGCTGATTACTAATATTGAATAGAAAATTTGAAATGGTGAATATGGGTGGTCATCTGGGACTGGGTGATGGTTTTCCTGTGATCATTATTCTTTTCTGAGTACCTGATGAAGCAATCACAGAGGTTAAAAGTACAGGGCAGAAGAATGTCTTACAATTTGTCTAACAGATAAATCTCATTATCTAATTAATGACTGTATTTTATACAAAGTATATCAGATTCAAGAGGAAGAAAGACTCCAAGAGGAAGAAGAGAAAGAAGATTCCACCCATTATCAGACTTAATTTAGTATTAAGGTACTTTGACATCAGATAGTAGATCAAAATCCCACAGAAATAAAAATGTAATAGTACCCATACCTGCCATATGCTGAGCTTTCTGAACTACTAAAGCCAAGCTGTAGTCCTGCAGTCTATGTCAATATGCCCTCTAGCATGATGCTGGGTTGTCTCTTAAATCTTTACTGTGAGGGTGACAGAGCACTGGAAAAGGCTGCCCAGAGAAGTTGTGGAGTCTCCTTCTCTGGAGATTTTCAAAACTCTCCTAGATGCGTTCCTGGGTGGCATACCATAGGTGATCCTGCTTTGGCAGAGGGATTGGATTCAATGATCTCCAGAGGTCCCTTCCAATCCATTCTATGATTCTATGAACATTTCTTTTAATCTAAAACTTTTTGTCCACTTTAAATTTCTAAATAGCCTAAGTATAAACAAAACCAAAATTGTTCACTGAATTGAAATGCTGCAAGAAAAGATAATCACTTGCCTGTAGATCCAGATCCCTGCATTCTCTAAAAGCGAAATGATAAAATATAATATTTTACAACTGCACTTTTTTATTTGCTTGAAATGACTGCAATTTATGATCACTAAGTAGACTCCATCCCCTACTTTTTTCAAGCCTAAACTTCTTCAGAGAAATAGTAGGGAAACCTCAGAAAGAAAACAGTGTACGTTTATCAAATCCATACGTTTACAAGTTAGTTAATCTCATTTCACTGATATGAGCACATAGTCAATAAGCAGATAAATAGGTAAATTGGAGGAGGGGGGGAGGGAAGAAATAATGCAATTTTAAATTTGTCAGTGAAAGTGAACAGTAATAGTAAGAACTTTAATTTTTCTAAAGAGAATGAAATTGTTACAAGTCTTGTGGACTCAAAGGGTTCTATATTCATTTTAAGAATGTGAGATTAAGCTAACAGGTAGTAAATTACTCTTTGGCTCAGTCTTAAATCGTAAGGTTAGTTGTTCCCTGGGTGCCAAGCTCCCTGAGCTGGAAAACAGGGATGGGGAGCAAAATGAAACCCTCATCATCCAAGTGGAAACGATCAGTGACCTGCTCCGTGCCTTTGACACACACAAGTCTATGTGGTTGGATGGGATCCACCCGGGGGTGCTGAGGGAGATGTCAGAAGTGTGCACCAAGTCACTTTACATCATTTTTCAGCAGTCCTGGCTAACTGGGCAGGTTCTAGTTGACTGGAAGTTAGCAAGTGTGATGCCCATCTACAAGAAGGGCTGGAAGGAGGAACTGGGGAATTACAGACCTATCAGTCTGACCTTGGTGCCAGGGAATGTTATGGAGCAGATCATACTGAGTGCCATCACATGACATGTAAAGGGCAACCAGGTGATTAGGCCCAGTCAGCCTTGGTTTATGAGAGACATGTCCTGGTTGACAAAATCGATGTCCTTCTATGACAAGGTGACACACCTAGTGGATGAGGGAAAGGTTGTTATCTATATGGACTTTCATAAAACCTTCCTACAGCATTCTTCTGGAGAAACCGGCTGTTCATAGCTTGGATGGGTGTACTCTTCACTGGGTGAAAATTTGTCTGAATAGCCAAAATGTGGTGGTGAATGGAGTTAAAACTAGTTGTCAATCAGTAACAAGTGATATTCCACAGGGCTCAGTACTGGGGCCTGTTCTCTTTAATATCTTTATCAGTTATCCAGACAAGGGGATCAAATGCAACCTCAGCCAGTTTGCAGATGACACCAAGTTTGATAGAAGTGTTGATCTGCTTGAAGGTAGGAAGAGTCTACAAAGGGATATAGAGAGTCTGGATCAATGGGCCAAGGCCAATGGTATGAGGTTCAACAAGGCCAAGTGCTGGGTCCTTCTCTTGAGTTGAAACAACCCCAGGCAACACTCCAGCCTTGGGGAAGAATGGCTGGAAAGCTGCCTGGAGGAAAAGGACCTGGGGGTGTTGATCAACAGCCACCTGAATGTGAGGCAGCAATGTACCCAGGTGGACAAGAAGGCCAACAGAATCCTGGCTTGAATCAGAAATAGTGTGGCTGGCAGGGCTAGAGAAGTGATTGTCCCCCTGTACTCTGCACTGGCACAACCACACCTTGAATACTGTGCTCAGTTTTGTGCCCCTCACAACAAGGAAGACGTTGAGGTGCTGGAGTGTGTCCATAAGGACACTGAAGCTGGTGAAGGGTCTAGAGAACAAATCTTGTGAGGAGTAGATGAGGGAAATGGAGTTGTTTAGCCTGGAGAAAGGGAGGCTCAGGGGAGAACTCACTCTCTACAGCTCCCTGAAAGGAGGTTGTAGTGAGGTGGGGATTGGCCTCTTCTCCCAAGTAGCAAGCAATAGGACAAGAAGAAACAGTCTCAAGTTGCACTATGGGAGGTTTAGATTGAATATTAGGAAAAATTTCTTCACAGAAAGATTTTTCAATCATTGGAACAGGCTGTCCAGGGAAGCGGTGGAGTCACCAACCCTGGAGGTATTTAAAAGATGTGTAGAAGTAGCACTCGGGGACATGGTTTAGTGATGGATTTGGTAGCATTAGGTTAATGGTTGGATTTGATGATCTTAAAGGTCTTTTCAAACCTAAACAATTCTATGATTCTGCGATTCTATGAAATGATGAAGAATACCACATTAGATTAGATATTCATCCAATTTTTAAACATAGGAGGTAAAACGCTTTAGTTCAATTTTGGATTAATGAAAATATTTGGAATGCAAATACTCCTGATTAAAAATATATTTTATGTTTGTCTTAAAGGGTTATCAGGTATTTTGAAACAGTAAGTACACTAAGTGGTCCACAAATTTCTGAATATTTTGATAGATGTAATAGACGTGAAACCATCATGAAAAGGCTTGCAGCTAAAATGAGACTACTGTTTTCTTTCCTTTAAATGTGATGGAGGGGGGAGCAGAAATTTATCTCCCTAGCAGGTGCTATCTGTAAAGTGATTAATTCAGGTTCACATCCCTTGTTTTTCTGTTCTAGAAGTAAGTGAGGAGGGAGGGAAGTGGGACAAACTGAAAGAAAGAAAGAGAAGTGCAAAGCTTCTCTTTCCTGGCAGCCACAAGCCATTAGAAGAGCTTGGCTGCCTGTGTAACCACAGCCTCAGGCAACTGTATGCATGCCCAGAGCAGAAATGGAGACATAAAGGGATTCAGATGCTTATGGCATTATCGTGAATTTGAGAGAAGACTTGTGAATGCTTAAATGTTGAAGTTTCTTTCCTAGGTTCTTCCCAGTGACAAGAAAGCTAAGTAAAACCAAAAATTTTCTCTTTCATTTCTCTGATATATGCTTAAGAGATTTGATTGTTGTAGTTTAATTTAATTAGAAGAAAATCTGAAGAGTTGTGTATTAAATTTTGATAAAGTAGGCTAATGTTTATTCTGGAATTTAAGTTAAAATTAGCAGGTGAGAAACATATAATGCAGCTGGAGGAAAGAGAGGTGAGTTTGGTTGCTTAATGAATACAACCTGCTTTGCAATATTAGTTAGAGAAATGGTTTCTAGATAGCTGAGCATGACTCTATTAAGATTTTCAAGATTTGGATCAAAATTATACAACTGGAGAAGAGAGAGAAGCGTGTGAATTTTTCAGCTTACTTTTTTTTTTGCATTAGGACTTTGCTTGTTAAGATGTTACTGATTTGAGCTGTCTCCTGGAACATCAGCACAGCGTGCAATTACAATCAATGAAAAAAACCCAACCAAAAAAAAACAAACAACAAAAAATCTGTGTCTGGTGACTGAGGCAAAGGCAGAAGCACACCTTTATATCTTGCCTATGCTGAACTTTCTTTGAGAAAGTGAATATAAATCTTTTATCAGTTAACCTCCAAAACTGAATGGTGAAAAGCATAAAAAGGCCAGTGCTCTGCTCTGAACAAATGGGCTGTGCCCTGACAAGTGTCCTTCAGTATCTTTCTCCCTCAGATTTCAGACCTACACAGATTTGCCATAAATAAAAGTAATTTGCAAAAGCTAACAGAATATTACTTCTGCAGTGTTCCTTTCATCTCAGTGATGTAATGGATAATGTAGGTTGTGTGAACCAAAACATTCAATTCCACACTGATAGAAATATAAATATCTGCTCCTTGCATACTCTTCCTGCAAAGAAGGTGTTCATATAGAGGCCATATCAACACAGGTACACATAATATGTAAGATGCTGACTGCCCTTTTTCATGTAAACTATTCTTACTGATACTACATTTTTCTCGGGAACATTTGTTTCTATGTTAGCAGCTGTGCCAGCTCTGTGCTTACAGCATAGTAAACATATGGTTGTTGGTCCTTACTACACCAGGTGCTTCCACATGATGGGTGAAATGCTGAAGTATGACAGACAGGTTTAAGAAAAGGTGTGTTCCTCCTTTATGGTGCTGCAGGATGGTCAATGTGCTGGAGAGCGCCAGGAAGCATTACTCCTTCTGTAAACCTAAGAAGGAATATATTACAAGGGTCACAGATTGAGAGAAGTACTCAGGTGAAAGGGAAATGGAAAACAGTTGGAAGTTTGTTTTTTTTTTCCCATTGAAATGATGGAACAGATATTTATTTTCAGGATTAGTGAGGATTAACCAGATGTCATAGCCAGTATGTCTGTTAAAGACTTCTTTAAATCACAGTAAGGCTGTTATATCCCTAATACCCAACATATTAACATATGAGGACAACTTAAAACTATTATAGTACATTAGGAAACCAACTTCAGACATCAAAGTCATGAGATATGTCTCATATATGATGCTGTTACTTTTAGTTGTTGATTTTTATTTTCAGGGGTTTTTTTTTGTTTGTTTCTTTGGTTTTGGTGATGTTTTGTTGTTTATTTTTACTTCATGCTCCTGTGAAGATTCTTTTTATTTTGAAGTACTTCTATTAAAAGTTCTAGATATACCTACACTCCTTCCTTCTACACTGGTATTCCTGATACATAGAATCATAGAATCATAGAATTGTCAGGGTTGGAAGGGACCTTAAAAATCATCTAGTTCCAACCCCCCCTGCCATGGGCAGGGACATGTCCAACTAGAGCCGGTTGCTCAGATCAGTCTGGTCTTAAAAACTTCCAAGGATGGGGCTTACACCACCTCTCTGGGCAACCTGTTCCCGTGTCTCACCACCCTCATGGTAAAGAAATTCTTCCTGATGTCTAACCTGAATCGATCTATCTCTAATTTTAATCTATTCCCTCTAGTCCTATCCCTGCCTGACAGCCTAAAAAGTCCCTCCCTAGCTTTCTTGTAGGCCCCCTTCAGATACTGGAAGGCCACAATAAGGTCTCTCCAGAGCCTTCTTTTTTTCTAGACTGAACAACCCCAACTCTCTCAGTCTGTCCCCATAGGAGAGGTGCTCCAGCCCTCTGATCATCCTCATGGCCCTTCTCTGGACATGTTCCAGCATGTCCATATCCTTCCTGTAATAGGGACTCCAGAACTGGACGCAGTACTCCAGGTGAGGTCTCACGAGAGTGGAGTAGAGGGGGAGAATCACTTCCCTTGGCCTGCTAGCCATGCTACTCTTGATGCAGCCTGGGATACGATTTGCCCTCTGGGCTGCAAGAGCACACTGATGACTCATGTTGAGCTTCTCATCCACTAGCACTCCGAAGTCCTTTTCTTCAGGGCTGCTCTCAAGCCAGTCACTGCCCAGCCTATATTGGTGCTTGGGATTGCTCCGACCCAGGTGGAGGACCATTACATAGCCGAAACAGATTAGTAAAACTGATAAGAAGCGTTTGTGCTTTCAGTATCACAGAGGTTCAAGGTGGGTGCATCCAGAGAGATGGCAAGGCGTTCAGAACTTGTTAACAGAAGACCATGCTGAGGACCTGATGAAAACCATGGGCTTATGGGCCTTCTACAATCTGGGTTGTAATATGTCAGACATAAATAATTAGCTAAAGCACAGAGTGCTTGACTCAAATTTGGATACCTGGAAAACCTAAATGCAGCTTAGAAAAGGATAGACACCATGGTCTATAAAATGTTAGAAGTTCGTTACTCATAAGAGAACATTTTATTAGGGTCTCCTGCACAATTAATCTAGGTGGGTTAAAATAAGGACTGAGTATTTTTTTCTGGATTTTTTAAAAATTATTTTTATTTCAGGAGCTTAATTCCTCTGAGATTTTGAAAATAAGACTTTTGATGCTCCACCTTATCTCAAAATATGGAGGCTCCTTGAAAGGTCTATTGGAATAATAGATATTGGAATATCTATTATCTAATATTAGTGTTGGAATATCCCAACACTAATCTACTCTTTTCTAGTTACCCGGAAACATATCTAACATTTGGTGAGCTACTGTTTGGCAAAACCCAAGAAAACTGAAGCCAGCACTCATTTGGCTGGATTACAGAACTGTGAAAGCTATCGACTGAACTCACAGTTGTTGTTCAGTGAATCCATTTTGGTTGAGACAGCATACCTGAGACCTTTCATTACAATTCTGTCCCCATGGTGCAATGCAGTGTGATTCACACATCAATGTGCTGAGGTCTACATTGTTTTGTTGAATGATCTGGACTACTTCTGGAGACAGAATAGTCAAAGAATTTGAGTTCAGTTCCCATTTTGTCTATTAGACATACTGAACTGGTCATGTGACTGCTATATCTCATCAAGTGCCTGTTTCTCATTTTGTTTCTTATCTGTTAAGATAGAAATTAATAGAACCTTGCTATGTGTTTCACTTAAACTATCACCAGTCCAGAATAAGAATGGCAAAAGTTGTTCCTGCTTATAATATCAACTCATTCCTGTTAAGAGTGATCTAAAATGAGCACAATTATCTGTGAACAAAGATGATGCACACAAGAATGAGATCATTACACATTGTTTCAAATATAACTTCAATAGTTTCCAATTCTGTTCTTGTTTTGTTCTGTTTTTTTGTTTTTATTTTCACTGTGCACATAACAGAGTTCAAAGATTCCTTATTTCAATGTGGAGTCAGAAATGGATTGGCAAATAGTTCTATGTATATTCTTTATCAATGGGCTGTTTCAGTGCTTATATCTGACTATAAATATCAGGGAAAGAAGAGGAGTTAGCTATTACAAATGGAATTAGTTAGGCTTTTTATTCTGTTCCTCGGTTGCTGACCATGTTTTTGTATGTGACACCATTACCACACACTGACTTAAAATCCTTGAACATTTCAAACGATTTGATCCACTTCTAGCTGATCCACAAAATCTTTACTACTAAAACATAATCTGATATCAAGTATGCAAGTTGAAGACTTGAATTGTGATGCATCCAAAATTGCTTGTTGCTCTCTTTAAATGATTTTTATCAAAGGGCTTTGTGGTCTTTTATAAGAATTGATCATGCCCATGTGCCAGAACTGACTCTCAGACCATTACCTGCTTCACCAGCAAATTCTGATTCTTTGCAAAACACCACAGTGTATTGTTGTTCCAAAAGGGCAACTGAAATAATGAAAGCACACATTGATCTCATAGATTAATGACCCAAAATTAATGAATCATGGTACAGTATTGGTAAAAGACATGCAAAAGGAATGTGTTTTAACTGTTTTCTTTAAAGGTCCTCTAAATTTTAAGGGCAAGTATTGTTCATCTGTTGTCATGACTTAGCAGAAAACCAACTACTTTAGGCTTTAGTTTTCTCCTTACCATTTCCCAAAATAAAGTGCTGAATCTAATAGAGGTGATTTATTTTCAAAGTTATTAATTATTTTCAACTTTATTGATGATGTTACAGAATAAAAACAGTTCATCTCAGCATTGTGCAATAATACTACTTTTTCCATTTTAAGTAGTAAAACCTCAACATATCACTATGTGTTGTCGATTTGAGTTCCAGATGGTGGCAACATAAATAATATTTCCTTATATCTCTGAGGATTTGGTTTTGTATGAATTACAGGCCTTTCTGTGGACAAACCCCAATAGCTTAAAGGCAGCACTATCTAATCACAGCTCCCTGAAGGTGTTTTTACTGAGGGGAGGTACCTCTACACATACGCCTGGAACATGCGAGTTCTAACATGACCAAGTAATAAATTTCTACCTGATGCCTATGTATCTTGAGTGGTGTAGTCTGATGTGTCTGTTCAGAAGGTATGTAACGTTATTCTAGATACTGCAGTAGTGTCTGCTGCTTTCTCTGTAATCTTGAGACAGTGTTCCCTTCTGCACAAAGGATAATCTAGTTCTGCTTGTTTCTGGGGATTTTTAAACCCATACCTTTCGTATTCAAGCATATAAGGCAAGTTGCTGCTGATATTAGCCTTTTGTGTGTCATTTTGTGATTGCATGTGCTGGCGACACAGTCTAGAACTCATTGACTAACAGAAGCAGAAGGCCGCAAATGGAGATGAATTGCTGTGAAAGAGTTGAGATGATCTTTGATACCTCACTTGTTTTTTGCCTAGTGTCTGCTTATATAAAATACAAACAGACCAGGGAATAATGTAGGGAGCAACTACAAACTGTAGCATGGGGTGGGGGGGATATATGAAATGTGTGTTTGAATCCTTTCTGGTAACAAAGCATATTCCTTTTCTAGTAACAAAGCATATTCCTTTATTTGACAATGGTTTTCCCAGTGCAAATTGTTGTCACTAAGTAATTTTTTAAAACAATATTCCTCTCTTAGCTGTTCTTTAAACAGAAATGTATTTGAAACAAGAGTTTATAAGACATTCTTCAGGGCATGGGAAGAGTGGGTCATTGCTCACAATTTCTTCAGCATTCATCCTATTGTGTAGTTCCAAGTGCTCAAATGACTTTTTGCTCAGGGTGCAAAGAAAACCTCACTTCCAATCATGAGTTTGTTAAAGATCAGGGATATTTCATTCAGGACTCTTAAGGAATTCTCAGACACATCAGACTGGCTCTGGATAATTAGTTCATCTTTCTAGTAAGCAGGTATACATTCAACTAAGTGCGAAGTGTTCAGCTACGTCTTTCAGTGGGAAATGTACAAATGCACTCCTGCACACTGACATGATAGTGTACACACGGGAATCTAAATTTTCTGTTACATTTTCTATCTTTCTAGCTTACCTTACAGTACAATAGATATAGGAAGCAAACCCATGGAATAGCTGTAGAACCAGCCTGGTTAAATATCACACATACTGTCACTTCTTTTCTAACAGTATAATTAAATAGGAATTAGAATTTACAATGTGTTGACATTTTATCAATTAAAGACATACAGAGAAGAGATGGAAGGCAAAAAAAAGAGGTTTTGTGATGTCAGTTTACCCCATGAGGTTACTTAGAAATGTGGCTACTTGTTATGCCAAAGTTATAAGGAATTTACTGCCTTTTTTTTCTTTAATATTTTTAATGTATGAAGTTGAGTAGATGTTTATTTTCCATTATATCTTTTCATTTTATATCATAGTTCACTACTATGCTTTTCCAGCTGTTGCTTTAGAAAAATAATTACAATTCAGTCAAGCAAATGCACAGTGGTGGGTTCTACAGTTTGGTAAATTCTCTAGTTCAGCTTCTGAAAAAAAGATTTTCAGCTTGTTTAGACAGAATTAGAATCTCTTCCTGCTCTACTCTCCCTCATAGTCAAGGTCTTTGAGATAGTTTTAGTTCAGAATGTAAATACTGACGCACACTATCTCTCTGCAGGATTTGCCACAGAGATGACACATTCTCATCTTGGCAAGTCACACCATGGAGATGGCATTTTTCCCACCAGCAAACACCTAAGGGAGACTTACAATTAACTAAACTTCCATGATCAGCATGGTTGCTATAGATAATTTGCAGTTTAGTTTTGCATTTCTCAGTGAACTCTGCAGCCAAACAGGGATATTGATACATGTTTCTAGGCATTCTGATTTATTTTTTATCTGGCAGTAAAGGAAATAAGAGAATGAGGGGTTATTCTTTGGTTGTTTCTGGGAAAAGGAAGATGTTGCCAGTTCAGAGGAAGGAAAGAAACCTTCAAACAACAAAAGCAGATAAAAATGAAAGATGAAACATATTTAGGTGATTGTAGAAAATATTCCAGCTTAGCAGCTTTCAATTCCTATAAATATTTTATTCAATAAAAGTACTGGATAATCTGAAACAGAGAAAGTATGTAGGCATATCTGACTGATTTTGAACTCCTAAAGAAGTCAAGCAGCATACATCTCATGTGAAAAAAGAACAAGATATTCAAAATATGTTAAAGTAACGTCTGAGGACCTTTCAGAGAGATCACACCCAGGGCAACAGGACCAGTTCCAGTGCTCTGTGTTTATACCAGTACAATACCAATTTACCCTAATAAGTGTTTCATATCTTCACATCAAACTGCTTAAATTTTTTGTTTGTTTCTGTGGACTTCTGAGTTGTGATTCTTTCTTTCCTTTTGCCTTGGAGAAGGAAAAGGAAAGAGAAATTGTGGCCTTTTGATTTCTGAGAAGTTTGGCATTTCCTTGCAAAGTACAGATGTTATTTATCTAACAGATCACATAAACATTATATATTTTCTGATTATAGCTTCATTATAATTTTTCACTTGCTTTTCTTCTCTGTAAATTTTGACTTCAAAAAGTCCTCTTTATACTTTGATGTACCCAGTTCCTGATTTCCACCCATTAGTAAGTTTGAAATATTGATAGTGTCTTCTACGGAAGGAATGAAATGAAGAATGCTATGGACGGACTATAGCAGGAGCCTAGCAATGTTAGACAGCCAGTGTACTCAGCTAGGTTAGTTTCATTTTCTCTGTAATGAAAACAGTAGGTCAAACAAGCTTTTCTTTCATACCCATTTTAAAGCCATAGGTGCAGGTGAAAAACCGGTATGGGTAGACAGAGGTAATATTCTGCATTGTAGTGAACAAAAGGAAACATCATTTGTCTCAATTGTGTGGTGCCAACACCTTCTTCTTAGAATGATAAAATCATAGAATCATAGAATGGTAGGGGTTGGAAGGGACCTCTGGAGATCACTGAGTCCAACCCCCCTGCCAGATCAGGATCACCTAAGGCATGCTACAGAGGAACATATCCAGGTGGGTTTTGAAAGTCTCTAGAGAAGGAGATTCCACAACCTCTCTGGGCAGCCTGTTCCAGTGCTCCATCACCCTCACAGTAAAGAAGTGATGTGGAACTTCCTGTGTTCCAGTTTGTGACCATGTTTATTGTCCTATTACATATCATTTTCAACTCTAGGGATATATCTCCACCTGGAAGAAAATACTGTTTCAATATTCCCCAGCAGCCAGAACAATTTTTGCAGTGCATATGACTTTAGAAAGGCCTATAGATGCTCAAAATTGCTCTACAAGAACAAAGTAATCCTAGGGATCCTTGATGTACATGTGATTTGCCTTTTAAGTCTATACAGAGCATGGACACAATAGTATCAAGGACCTTGATCAACATATTTTTTTCTCTTCTGTAAACAGGGTCATCTACAACACTTTTTCTGCCAGAAATAATACATGAATTATCAATATGCATCACACATGCATATATGTATATGCATATACACATATGTATTGCAAAACCAAAATGTTAAAAAACAAAACTTTCGCCATATTTGAGTCTCATATTATCCAACCAGATTTCAATCAGAACAATCATACACTGTTTTCAGGATCAATGATTAATTCTTCTGGCCTCATCTGATGGCACTTGACTGGTCCTGAATAATAGAGTATGGAAAAACTACATCATTTTGTGAGATTACTGCTTTAACTCACTATACATGTCTTTCACATGCAGGAAAAATTCACCTGGCATATTTCTGTTTGAGTTCCTTCCTACTTTGCTGAAGACAGATGCTCTTTACTGTTCTATGAAGTTCCTCTTTTTAACAAAATTTATCTTATTGTAACATTCTAATTATTTGTGAGCTTTGTGATGAGTGTCTCACTTCTTTATACTGCTTAGCTCCTTTATTTTTTATACTGACAAACCTCATTATAATAGAAACCATGTTTCTAACAACATACTATGCTGACCTGTTGAATTAATGGAGAAACTATTTCTTATCCCCTGAGGTAAAGACTCTGTCTTCATTTGTGGGTTACAGGGTATGTTACAATGATTACTTCCACAGAAAAGTTATGTTTGTTAATCAACCATTGACTTGAGCCAGGTTTTGCCTCATTTTAAAAGGTAATGAAAGTCTGGAAACTGATAGATATTTTGAATTGACTATTAAAATGCTGATATAATCTTTCAATCTATAGTTTTGAACTTGGTGACATCTGAACCAGTTATATTAAGAATCTATTCTGAGGAAGATGTTAAAAGTAGGAAGTGAACACAATAAAAAATCACAGAACTAAAGCTGAGACACCTTCAGCTTCTCTGATTTAGAGTTGTCTATTATTTGCTTCAGAAAGAAGCAAAGATGTTTTAGAAAAGATGCTCCCAGACAATACAACTACAGAGAAAATGATGATGGACAACTTAGAAGAATTTAGCAAGAAAAAGAAACCAAAACAATCCCGTAGACTTGTGACAAATTCTAAATAGTAGACAAAGCATGGTCTAGAAAGTCATGGACAATGGTTCCTGGTCTAGTACTCATATTACAGTAAATGTAATCTTGATCAGCTCAGCTGTCAGCAGACATGAATCACCTGCTGAAAAGTATGCAGGCTGACAGCAATTCTCAGTTCACATACTTTAAAACTACGCAGCTGCACAGCAGCATTTCTTATGTACATCCTCTGCTGAGTGCACTCATTCTGAAACTTAAATGCTCTTTACAGTTTAGTTATTTAAATTTCATAAAGGTAATTACAGTTTGAAATATGAGGTATTTAATAAGGTATAGCTATGTTGCATTAAATTCACTTTCCCACTGTGTACACATGTTCTGTTAAGAAAGGCTACAGCGATTTATTTGGGACAAGCTTCTTCATTGCTGCTGTGCTTGTATTAGATTTCTATAAGGTGATGTGCACAGGGTGCTCACTTCTAGGTAATCCAGGTGCTTATCTGCTTTACTGTGCAGCTGCCAGCCTGGTAACTGAAATTTGTGTGAAGAAGAAGGCGTTTTACAGTGCAATGTTCTGTGCTGACTGAGCGTGCTACATCAGAATAAAAGTACCTAGGTGTCCCAGTTTGAGTGAGAACAGAACTAATTCTGTTCGGTGATTTTACTTTTCAGTGAAGTTCTAACTTACTGCATTTTCTGAAGTAAACAGAATGTTTTCACAGGCAGTATCTGCTTCTAGCAGTGATAACACCCCATGTTTAGAGTTAGTACCAAGGATTGGTGTGCAGACCGAGGCCACTGCTGGATCTTGTGTACCACATTAGGGGGTTCACAAAGTTAAAGGCTGCACCTGAAGGGAGGAGTGGACAGGACAGGTGACCCTAAACTGACCAACAATGGATTCCATCCCATATATGTCATATTCAGAACAAGCTGAGGGATCATGAGGGTCAAGCTCTCTTCTTGCTCTCGTTCAATGGCCATTATCTGAGGAGGACTCTGTCCCTTCTGCCTTTGATTTTGATCTGTGTTTGTTCCTGAATCCAGTACCAGAATCCAGCTCCTAAACCTGGTTCCTGTCTGCCACTGGGCCCAGTCTTGGACTTCTTCTATGACTGCTCCACAGCATTGGTGGTGATGATGATGTAATTGTCATTGGGGGGCTGGGTTTGATACCAGTTTTGTATATATTTGTATAGATTTCATTTTCTTTTTATTATTTTTATTTTTATGAAAGCTGTTCTAGTTTCCTTTTCTAATCACTAAGTCTCTCTCCCTTATTCCCTTTCTCTTCCTCTTTGGGGAGGGAGGAGGGTTAACAGAGAGCATCTGTTATAGGTCTAGCTGGCTGCCCTGACCCTAAACCTTGACACCAGGCAAAACCACTTCATGTGTCATTCAAATAAGGCTTATTTCAGACACTGGTATCATAGTGTATATAATGAATAAAATGCAAGCTTTGTCTTAAGAGTCACCTGGCTTTTCATCCCCATGAATTTAGTCATCATATTTCCAAAGAAATCAATTGTAGACTTCGAAGTTTATAGGGATATGATATTAAACATAAGCTTTTATGAAAATGGTGGTTTGATGGTCTCTGACTGCTTAACAGATAAAGTTTCATCTTTTTTCCCTGTGAGGTAAAATGATCTGTACAGTTCAACCTTCATCAAAGGACAATGCCAAACTTAGCTCAGTCTGAGAATTATAATTTCTTCTGAGTTCTCTTCCTTCTTCTTGAGGGAAAACAAAGTTACTAGTCTTTTGCAGATTGCAATTTGCTTCTCGGTTTCATTTGTGTTCAAATTAGCCTAAAGAAATGTCCAACTGTGAGCCTACCGCACAATTTGTTCACTGTCCTCCATTTTTGTCTGCTGCTTAGTCAAGATGCGAATTATATAGTATGCTATACCCTAAGTGAATAAACATCAAACATTCTAAGAATGTTTACTCTTAGACAGAAATACTAGAAAATGTTGCTTACCAGAATGGACTGTAAGTAGTTAAATAATTAAGGATGACCACCTTGCTGTTCATAATTGAGATGCCAGACTAAACCGGAAAATATTGGAAGTATTTCATGCAACACCCCAAAAATTTATTAAATTCCTCTTAGAAACAGTGGCAGTCTTTCATGTGCAATGAAAATCTTGTTAGAAAATATTCCCCATGGAAGATAAAGCCACAGGAAAATGTTCCCTTTAAGATTGTTGGATAATACAGATAGATGTTACATTGGTTAAAAAAAAAAAGAAAAGAAAAAAAAGAAGGAAAAAAAAGTTGTCATTCAGTCATTTGTTGTTTACATTTCAAGCAACTAAGCATCTGTAAATTATGATCTTTTAAAATTAGACTATGTAACAGATGGTTACAGTTCTGTTTAAAGTGACGTTTCTTTTAGCATGTCTTGTAGCTCTCAATATAACAGCAGATTTTTTTGTATATCAATTTCTGTGTTCCAATAAAAGGTATAGAAGGAAAATACTGTTTAAAGTAGAATAAAGATTTTTTTAAAATCTTAGATATATTGTAACAAGTTAGGATGAGAGAAACTTTAGGAAACCTCACTACTAGAAGATTATGGAAAAATAGAGCAATCACAGAATCATAAAATGGTTTAGGTTGGAAGGGACATTAAAGATCACCTAGTTCCAACCCCCCTGTCAAGGACAGGGACACCTTCCACCCTAGACCAGGTGTCTCAAAGCCCCATGCAACCTGGTCTTGAACACCTCCAGTCATGGGACATCCACAACTCTGGGCAGTTTTTCCCAATGCCTCACCTCCTTCACAGTGGAGAACTTACTACTTACATCTCATCTAAATCTACCCTCTTTCAGTTTAAAGCCATTAAACCTTGTCCTATCACTACATGCCTTTGTAAAAGGTCCCTCCCCAGCTTTCTTGTAGGCCCACTTTGGTTACTAGGAGGCTGCTATAAGGTTTTCCTAGAGCCTTCTCTTCTCCAGGCTCAGTCTGTCCTCAAAGGAGAGGTGCCCCAACCTTATAATCATCTTTGTGACTCACTCCAAAAGGTCCATGTCCTTGTGTTGGGAGCTCCAAAGCTTAAGATAGTACTCTGGGTGGGATATCATGAGAGCAGAGTAGAGGGGGAGAATGACCTCCCTTTGACCTACTGGCAACCCTTCTTTCGATGCAGCCCAGGATACAGTTGTCTTTCTGGACTGCAGACACACATTACTGGGTCACGCTGAGCTTCTCATCAACCAGCAACCGCAAGTCTTTCTCTGCAGGACTGTTCTCAATCCACTCATCGCCCAGCCTGTATTTGTGCCTGGGATTTCCCGGGCCCAAGTGCAAGACCTTGAAGTTGCCTTGTTGAACTTCACAAGGTTTGCATGGTCTCACCTCTCAAGTTGTCAAGCCTTTCAGTGTTCCTCTGGATGGCATCCTTTCCTTCCAGCATGTCAACCACACTACACACCTCAGTGTATTTGTAAAACTTGCTTAGGGTACACTCAGTCCCACTGTCCTTGTTGTCAACAAAGGTGTTAAACAAAGTTGGTTCCAGTACCAACCCCTGAGGAATGCCACTTATCACTGGTCTCCACTTGGACAATGAGCCATTCATCGAGCCTCTTTGAGTGCAATTATTCAGCCAATTCCTTATCCATTGAGTGGTCCATCTGTTAAACTCAAGTATCTCAAATTTAGAGACAAAGATGTAATGTGGGACAGTGTGATATGTTTTGTACAGGTCCAGGTGGATCACATCAGTTGCTCTTCCCTTATTCATTAACTCTGCAACCCTGTTATAGAGGCCTCAAAATATGTTAGGCATGACTTGCCTTTAGTGAAGTTATATCAGCTGTCAGCAAACACCTCCTGATTATCTATGTGCCCTATCATAGTTTCCAGGAGGGTTCACTCTATGATCTTGCCAGGCACAGAGGTGAGACTGGTTGGCCTGTAGTTCCCCAGGTCTTCCTTTTTTACTTTTTATTAAAAAGTAAAAAATTATGTTTCCTTCTTTCCAGTCACTGGGATCTTCACAAGACTGCCATGATTTCTCATATATGATGGATAGTGGCTTAACCACTTCATCTGCCTGTTCCTTCAGGACCTGCAGATGAATCTTGTTAGGTCTTCTCAATCTTCCTATAGTCTTTCTGGAATATTGTCAAAGCTGTCTAAGTGCAAGAGCTTCCCTTCCTAAAGGTTTATATGTAAGTTTTATTCAGGTCAAATACTGGATATTTTGCTTGCTTGGTTGGTTTTTGGTGTTTTTGTTGTTGTTTATTTATTCATTTATTGTTTTCAAAGTGCTAAATTATAGTAAAACTATAAAATGCAAATGGGTGAACATTCACCCAGAATTAGAATTTTAATGGTAGATATATTTTTTTTAATTGCTTTTTAGCCACCCATATAAGCAGGCTAAATATTTTTTCTCTTCTCTTCTCTTCTCTTCTCTTCTCTTCTCTTCTCTTCTCTTCTCTTCTCTTCTCTTCTCTTCTCCTCTTCTCTCTCTTCTCTTCTCTTTCTCTTCTCTCTCTTCTCCTCTCCGCTTCCATGTGTGGTAAGCAGAGGTGTTTACTTTGACTAAGTTAATTACTAATCTCTAGAGGATAAAAAGTTTGAAGATTGTCTATATGAAACATGGGATACTAGTTCAAGAATAATAAGGAAAACTACAAAGATTCATTTTAAAACAACAACAAAAAAAAAACCCCAATAAACAGCCAGTCATTTGTGATCTAAGTGAAAAGCCAGTATAGTACTCAAGAGTTTATTCTGTGTTTCATTTATGTTATAACTGATTTTGGAGGCAAGACTGTAATGAAAATGTTTATTTACTTTAGAATTTTAAGTCTAAATGTTTAATCATGTATATTTTGCAGAAATACAAATTGTACAAAGGGGGATCCCCCAGATCCTATCCAAGAAAAATTATCATTGTGCAAGATATCCCAGTTCAGTTTTGCCAGAAGACAAATAACCAGGTTGCTGTAATCTATTTTCACCATGCCAAATCTTAAAACTCTTAAAATTCCTGTGGTCTAGGAAGGGTTTTTTTTGCTATCAACTAGGAATTTTTCCTTGGCACAGAGACGTGGGTTCATTGCGATAGTTTAAATCACTTTGTAGCTAAATTAGCAACATTATAGTCCTAAGTTTTCTGTAATTAGCAAAGTGAACCTCAAAGTATGATTCAGATCTTAGATGAAGTAAATTTGTCATTGGGAAATTAGTCTCTCTTGCTACTTAAATGAAGGTCTCTAAACTGCATAACAACAGGTATAGTTTCCAATATGTATTGACACTATTTACTTTGTGCTCCTAAAATAGACAATGCCTGGACCAAAGACTGGAAGTAGGAAACCCTTTGGATGATACCACTTACAAGCAAGAGCCTGTATAGATCTCATACATCACTGGCTCAGCGGTCTGAATTGCAGCCTTCTTTTCATGTCTTCTAGAAATTTCTGGCATTTATGTTTCTTCACTGGAAAGGGCTCTTTGTGTTGTGAAGAATATCACCTGAAGTCTTCTTTCCCTTCTATGACATGGAAAAAAAGTTTGCATATCCCACTTTGACCTGAACATAATCTAGTTTTTCTTGGCTATTCTCATGGGTATACCTAACATTGAAAACAATATCCAAAGGACTTAATGTGACTATAATATAAGAGTTATTCACCGTAGTTTTCTGAATTCATAATGGAAAAGTGCTATTTCTGAAGGCTCCATCCAGTTAAGTTTACTAGAAAATGTGGAACCTTATTACCTGAAATAATTGATTTCTATGATGTACTAATAGAATTATACAGGCATTTGTGTATAGCAGTACTAATCTGCTTGTAAATTTTTCAGGATCAAAAATTTAGTATTCCTAAGCACATGAAAGAAATCAGAGGAAGAGAAAAAGAACTAGAGAATGAAATTAAAATGTATATTTCAACACACTACTTATGAGGTACTAATTAGTGTCTTCAAATTTTGCTTAAGAGACAACTATGAACATACTTTTTGTAGACTGGTTTTATTATTCAAACGCAAACACCATTTTCAGAGGTATAAATTCAGTTTGAAACTAATATCTCTGAAGTACACAGAGAATATTTTTATTAGCAATCATTACAATCACAATAATTGTTTTGACTAATGTTTACTGGCAGTGTGAACTTCTTAATTACTGAAACAACTACAATTAGATTAACTCCAAATGTTATTGCTTGCAGGAAAGATTGCTGATGCAGAAATGTTTCACAACAGTATGTCAGGGGACATGCAAATGCCAAAATTAAACAAATAACACTAAGGGAGTACAGGTGGTTGCAAAATAGGAAAGTTTTAGGAACTTCAACAGGTTTTGTGATTTCAGCAATTTTTCTATTTTGTACCATGAAAAGAGTACACACAGTGGGAGATTGCTTCATAAAGGAAAAGAAAAATCAAGACAAGAGGTGGTTCAGCAATTCAGGATACTGTGTATCACAGTTCTCAAAAAATTATAATGAATGAACTGATCAGAGTTTCTGGACAGAAGAGATTTTTAAGAATCCGCTTTTTTAAACTTAAATTATCAAATTTTGCATAGACAGACAAGATTATTTATTTGCTATCTGCAAAAAAGTACTGCATATTCCTCAAAAATTGAAGCAAAAAAAAACATATAAAAAAGCCGCAACAAACCAAACAACCCAAAGCAAACCAAGACTTTATAGTCTTCATAGTCTTCAGTGTAAGACAATTTGTGTAAGACACTTTCTAAACTTTTTATTTTTCAGCATTGTGGTTTTATAAACTTAAGATCTCATTGCTAACAAAGTAATTGCCTCTTGTTTCTAGTCAGGTCTAGAGCCACCAAGGAATAATGATAACAATAAAAAAACTCAAAATGCATACATTTGTCAGAAGAGACAGGCAGTCATTTAGGAACAAGGTGAAAAACTTTTTGTCCTGCTGTGTGATACTTGATTTGAAGAAAAATAGAGAAATTTCCTCTTTCCAGTTGTCAGTCTTATACCTTTCATGTTGTGTTGGTTTTGGCAGGGATAGTTATTTTTCCTCATAGTAGCTGGCAGCATGGTAACATAATAGATTTGTGCAGAAAACAGTGTTGATAATAGAGGGATATTTTTGTTATTGCTGAGCAGTGCTTACACAGAGTCAAGGCCTTTTCTACTTTTTACCCCAATCCACCAGTGAGCAGGATGGGGTTCACAAGAAATTGGGAGGGGACTCAACATGCTCAGCAATAGAAAGCTGGGGGAAGAAGAAAGAGGGGGGCATTTGAAGCGATGGCATTTGTCTTTCCAAGTAGCTGTTAGATGTGATGGAGCCCTGCTGTCTTGGTAATGGCTGCACACTTGCCTGCTGATGGGAAATAGTGAAAAAATTCCTTGTTTTGCTTTGCTTGTGAGTGGTTTTTGCTTTACCTACTAAACTGTCTTTCTTTCAACCCATGAGTTTTCTCACTTTTCTGATTCTCTCCCACATCCTGTTTGTTGGACCGAGTGGTTGGGTTAAATAATGACATATGTACAGAAAATTTGATATTATTTGTATAAGGAGAAATCTTAGAAGGCAAAGCCAGACATAAAAATATAAATGAGATATTAATAAAAGGAGTTTTGTTCATTACAAGACATATTTAACTCATGAACAGTGACCTTACATTAGATCCTTCTTTGCCTGAAAAAATAAACATCACCAGAACTAAAGTTTTGAAACTAAAGGTTATTCTTAATCTTTGTATGTATTAAGAGGCCAGGGTGAACAACACAGTTTTCATTTCTGCTAGAAAGTTACTTCACCATCATCAGATTTTTGACACTGAAGTAGAGTGAAAGGCTAGAATTTAAGATGACATCTTAGTATATTAAATAATATTATACTTTACTTGATCATCTGATTTCTCTACTTTTTTCTCTACTTCTAATTTTACTACAGAAATGATCTTGCATGATTTCTTTGCTTAAAAAGGTCTTAGATAGGATTATGCATATTTGATAATTTTTTAAATGCTTTAATTCTTGCTTTCTATGTTAAGCAGATTATTTATTAAATGCTTTCATTTTTCTGTGATATACTAAGCAGATTTCATTCAGATTCATATGAAACATCAACTATATTATGCTTGGAGATGATTTGCCAAAACTTTTGGAAATGTCTTTTTTTCCCCTAAATACTCTGTAAAATACATGATATTACATGATATAATACATGATATATGTTTTATTTGGAAAGGTGGAATACTTGGCTGAATAGTATTGAAATCTAGGTATGTTTTCCCTTTGTAGAAACTTGTGGAAGCCACAAATGGCTTTTTAATCTCTCTGAGACTTCCAAACAGGAATTACAGCTGTTAGCTTTTAGGTACACTACATCAGGAATGTAGATCTTCTGTCTGGCAGCCCTTTCTGAGAGCTGAAACATCACAAATAAACTTTTTAAATATTTTTTTGTTTTCTTGAATCTGCTGGTAATTTATCCCTCAGTATATGTTGATTCTATATCAGAATTAAATTTAGTAGATTTGAAAAAAATTGTTTGCTCCACATGAAAGGTACTTCCCTGTGAAGACAGCCCCATTGATGTTTAAAAACCCTTATTGGTATTACCACCTCTGAAATTTTCTTCTCAGCAGATCTCAGATACCTACTGGTACTTTCCCAGTATCAAGCAGAATTCAAGAACTATGCATGCAGGTTCCAGAAACCATGATAACACTGAACATGTGTCATTCCTCTAAAATCTTCAGATAAGATCACACTAGTATCATTAACCATAATGCTTACCTTATACTGGTAATTTCACCTGAAAGATTAATAGAGATGTTGCAATGCATTTAGTAGACAGCACATTAGCCACATTGAAAGGTCTTTGCATAAAGAGTGTTAAGAGATCAGTCAGACATCTTTGTTTTAGTTTTAAAACCTTACTTCATGCATACTCAGCCTGCTTCCCTCCCATGAGGTATGAAAAAAAGAATGATTCTTGTGGATTAGGTTGACAACTCTGTGTCAATGAAGATTATTGAGGGAAAGGTGAATAAAATAATCTATTCCATTTAGAGACAGCTGAAAGGCCAGCACAAAAAAAAGGGAGAAAATTAAACTAGGAAAAAATAGTGTTGATCAAGACACATCAGTTTACATTCAGTGATGGTATGTGCCTATCCTTCAACACAGTTTTGATTAGTGTGAGTAATTAAAGTCACACATAGCCTTTGGTACATTTCTGGATAGGTGTTGTTACAGGGATGCATGTTATGCTATTAGCAGTAATTTTTTTAAACACATAAAATGAAAACTCATACATGGGAGCACAAAAACTCAAAGAAAATCTCTCTAAAACCTGCATTACTGAAATAGAATAGTAATTTAATTATTTCTTCTTAATTCTTCTCTCATTTTCATCTCTTGTGTTTTCTTTCTATTTATTGCAGTTTCCTACATTCGCCCAAAGTACTGTTCTCTTGGAAACAATGTTTTTTTGACTGTTTTTATTTCTTGCAACTCCTGAAATCTTGCACTTCCAGGAAAAGAAAGAATCATTCATGGATTTTCATACTGAAGATTTCTAGTCAAGAAAAGTCTTCTGTATTTCACTGAAATAGACCTTATGAGTACTCTGGAGTCTAAAGTGTGATGGACAGCAGATTCTTGTAAAAGTGAGATTGTAGACAAGACACAATGATAGAGCAACCATACTGCTGTGATCTTGCAGCACCAGATCTCACAGTGTCGTGGTTTAGGGTCAGGGCAGCCCCTTAAACCTATAACAGACGC
>JANVCC010000010.1:33757324-33915909 GCA_025345505.1 Todiramphus chloris collaris | reverse complement strand
TAAAATTACTGAGCAGAATTAGTTCAGTTTTCACTCAAACCAGGACACACAGTTTGTCAATAATTAGTTGAAATGTCTCCAAGGGACCAAAACAAGTAAGAAAACTAGCTTTGAAGTAGTTTTGCATCTGTAACAACAGTGGATCAACGTCCTGGGGCAGTGATAGTCATACTGCTCAAAAATCATTTAAAAATTAATGCAAAAATACTCTCCTAGACAGCCATTTATTACTGGAAGCATAAAAACCCCCAGACATCTTCTGGCTTAAAGTAGCATATTATATAATGACAGGATATGAATCTAGACAATAAATGATCATTTGTCAAAAAAAAATCTTTTTACTATCTCAAATTACTGTAACAGATTTTTCCTGACTAAACCTTTTCTGTAACATTACATTGTATGCATAAATGAGTGGTATCTCACCTGAGTTGATCTACTTCAGTACTGGGTAGGTTAATCTTTTACCTCCATTGTTCATATTGATTTGTGATGCTGTTGGATTCTTTAGAAAGTAAAAAAAAAAAAAGTTCTTTTAAGGGATCATTTGAAATGCAGTACTTCCCCCTCCACACATCTGCTCTTTTATAAGCTTTACTTTTTGATTTGTTTGGATATTTTTTAATTTGTCTTTGTTACAGCAATATATCAGTTGCCATGGACTTAATATGTATTTATTCTCCTTGTAATGAGTTCGCTTCTTTCACTCACCTTCTCCTCTACCTCTCTAGTTGTACTCATCAAACACTTTAATTAATTTCACTTCTTAGTGCAGCTTTGTCATTGATGATACGAATACATTTTCTTGGTCGATAAAATGCCAAACCACACGCATGACATCTTTCTAAAAGCAAAATACAAAATAAGGGAAGTCTGACTGCTGAATTGATGTTTCAGATTTCAGAAAGATTGACAAAGAACTGAGGTAAACATGAATGCTGTAGATAATAAGAGTTTGATAGACTGATATAGAAATAAATGGTCTTGAGGACTTTGGAGCACTCAAGGTCTTTCCAGGTGGCATGCTTGTAATTTAGAGACATGGAATACAAATGGAGTTGTCAGGTCTATCCTGTCAGGAGCACATGCTCTGGATGTCAAGGATGGGGAGCTCTGCAGAAAGATTTAACAGCAGAACCTTGCTATGTGCAGTGTAATAATTTGATCTTTTAATGGAAAAAATAAAGGTGCCTTTTCTGCCTCCTCTCTACTATAATTTCAGATTTCAAATGATCTTTGTTTGCACTGTCATTCTTGGAAAAGAGAGCCCAAACATTTTTATCTGGCATGTGTCACTTAACAAATAAGATAGATGAACAGTCCAGTTGAATGTGAGTTGCTTTACTACACAGTTACAAAGATAACAACAGTGAAACATTTCCTGTGTTCTGGAATTATTTGAACTACAGTATTTTTTTATTTTTTTTTTAACAGCTCCACCTCCTTCATCAGAAGCATTTCTTAGATGAGTTAGATTTCAATGATAAATTATTTGAAGGTTTATGGCTGTGTAAGTTCCTTTCCTTGGTCCAAACTTGTCCAGATCTTATCATCTTTAAAACACAAGATCCATCTTTTAATTCAAGTCTGCCTTTAATATTAGAGTGCGACCACAAGGCATTTGTCAGAAAGACAGATGACCAAAGGAAATTGCAGATTTTGAAAAAGTAAAAGGTATAATGAGAGAGGATGTAGATTGTCTTTCTTGACAGGAATTACATTTTCTCATTTGAAAGAACCGTAAATCACTAAATGAACTAATATAATTTTCTTACAGAGATAAACTTAACACACCGAAAGTCCCAGTCATTTAATCATTAAAAGCCACTACACAGAAATGAACAGTTCCTGCATTTGACCTTTCTATCAGAGGTTATAAAGAGGTCTTCAGTCTCCCTTGTTATATTTCCCCCATTCAAGTGCCCTTTTGAGCTGCTGTCTTGAAATTTAGAAAATTCATTAAGCATGGACTGTTTACTGCAGAAAAGAAGAAACATGACACTTGACATTTTAATCATAGGTCACTAAAGGTAATTTCTCCAGCAATGTATAATATTAAGCAGGAACTAGTCACAAGTATGAAGTCCTTGGCCTGAAGTCATGAGCTTATTTATCATCACCAAGTAATTTTAATGGACTGAGCAGCTGTGTCACTGATAATCACATTCTGTCTAGCCAATATCATAGACAATTGCAAAATAATGTCAAACAATGTATGACAGATTTTTATTAATCACACAGAAAAACATTGTCATTGTGTTATCAAACATAGAATCATAGAATGTTAGGGGTTGGAAGGGATCTAGAAAGATCATCTAGTCCAACCCCCCTGCCAGAGCAGGATCACCTAGATCAAGTCACACAGGAATGTGTCCAGGCAGGTATTGGACGTCTCCAGAGAAGGAGAATCCACAACCTCCCTGGGCAGCCTGTTCCAGTGCTCCGTCACCCTCACTGTGAAATGTTTTTCCTTATGTTTACCCTAAACCTCTTGTGTTCCAACTTACTCCCATTGCCCCTTGTGCTAACATTGGATGGCACTGAGAAGAGTTTAGCTCCATCTTCCTTACACCCGCTCTTAATGTATTTATAGACATTAATGAGGTCTCCCCTCAGTCTCATCTTCTTCAGGCTAAAGAGACCCAGCTCCCTCAGCCTCTCCTCATAAGGGAGATGCTCCACTCCCTTAATAATCTTGGTGGCCCTGTGCTGGACTCTCTCCAGTAGCTCTACATCTTTCTTGAACTGGGGTGCCCAGAACTGGACACAGTATTCCACGTGGGGCCTCACCAGCACAGAGGGGGAGGAGAACCTCCCTTGACCTGCTGACCATGCTTTTCTTAATGCATCCCAGGATGCCATTGGCCTTCTTGGCCGCGAGGGTGCATTGTTGGCTCATGGTCATTCTCTTGTCCACCAGGACCCCTAGGTCTTTTTCCCCAGAGCTGCTTTTCAACAGATCAGCCCCCAGCCTATACTGATACATGCGGTTGTTCTTCCCCAGATGCAACACTTTACACTTGCTCTTGTTAAATTGCATTAAATTTCTCCCCGCCCAGCTCTCCAGCCTGTCCAGTTCACGCTGGATGGCAGCACAGTCTTCTGGAGTGTCAGCCACTCCTCCCAGTTTTGTATGATCAGCAAACTTGCTGAGGGTACGCTCTATCCCTTCGTCAAGGTCATTGATGAATATATTGAACAGTATTGGACCCAGCACTGACCTCTGGGGGACACCACTAGTCACAGGCATCCAGCTAGACTCTGCTCCACTGATCATAACTCTCTGGGCTCTGTCCTTCAGCCAGTTCCCAATCCACCTCACTGCACAATCACCCAATCTGCACTTCTTAAGCTTGGCTGTGAGGATACCATGGGAGACAGTATTGAAAGCCTTGCTGAAGTCAAGAAATACCACATCCACTGCCCTCCCTCATCTATCCAACTACTTGTGCCATCATAAAAGGCTATCAGATTAGTCAAGCATGATTTCCCCTTACGGAATCCATGTTGACTACTCGTGATAAGCCTCCTTTCCTCCACGTTCTTGGAGATGGTGTCAAGAACAAGCTGTTCCATCACCTTTCCAGGGATGGAGGTGAGGCTGACTGGCCTATAGTTACCCAGGTCCTCCTTTTTGCCCTTTTTGAATATTGGAATGACATTGGCACCTCTCCTGATCTCCAGGACCTCTCAAAGATTATGGAGAGCGGCCTAGCAATGACCTCATCCATCTCCCTCATCCCTTGTGGGTGTATCCCATCGGGGCCCATGGACTTGTGGATGTCCAGTTTGTTCAACTGATCTCTAACCCAAGCCTCTTCGACAGAGGTAGAAACTTCCTCTCTTCGGATTTCCTCTGTGGTCTTGAAGGTCTGGGACTCCTGGTAGCTGGCCTTAGTAGTAAAGACCGAGGTGAAGGTGGCATTCAGTAATTCAGCCTTCTCTCTATCCTTGGTCACCAGTGTACCCACTTCATTCAGCAGCGATAACATAACATAGGCAAGTGCTCTAGGTCTGTTAGATAATGATTTTTGGGTGGATCAGGCTGAACACTGATTTTTAAGGCTTCCAGTTGGATATCTGCTTCATTACTGAGAGCATGCCCTCTGGCCATAAACACATTAGTTGTATAGTGTTGCAGTGACCCTACCATCTATCTAAAATTTCCTTGATTTCCCTGATTTCTTATGAGACGATAAAATAATAACTTAGTTCATATAAGCATAAGTGCAATATTAGTAATGATGTAATGCATTTGATGTTAAGTAAGACCAAATTTCAAAGAACACAACAGCTCTGGTGCTGTAATCTTACTCTTCTATTTATTTTCATTTCAGTGCTCATTTTACACAAACAAACTGTCAGCTTCGTGGAATTCTGGGGGGATTTATCATGTTTGGATAACTATAAAAGAAAGGGCTCTATTCCTTCTTTTAGTCAAAGTGTCACACTGATAAAGGTGTGCTCTGCTGGGCACAGAAATGTATTGGCACACTTCCCTTCCACCCCACAAGCCAGCACTTGTACCAGTGACTTCATCTGTGAGGAGATGGCAAAAGAATAGTAAAAGACTTCTCTCAGGTTGGGCAACTGATGTTCAAATTCTCATTTCCAGGAGGGAACACTGAACTATTCACAGAAGGTCTGTGAAAGGGAAAGGCAAAATAGCAGTGACATTCAAAGCTTGAAATCAGATATAAAGTGGTCTTAAAGGCAACATTTTTTACTTTGAATAGTGAAAAGGTTTCACAAAAAATGAAAAGCAGGTTTACTTTCCATAAACTCTATTTATAGATCTTTAAACTTAATCTAATTAAGCAGTACATCTCTATTTCACACCATCTTCACTGCGTAAGGACCTGTGGTATTTCTTTTATGTCTTTGATTAAGCACCTCCCAGTTGATCAGCCAGGTCAGCAGAAGACATTTTCACTTGCTACCTCAGAAATGTGATAACTTATATATAAATGATTATTTATAAAATATTATTTATGATAAATGGGATTTTGAAATGAAGAAGACTTCAGCTGGAGTCTGAATTTTTGGTTATTATTTTTGAAATGTTAACACATGCATAGAAATTACTTTGTGGATAGCTAAAGAGCAACTGGAGAGATGAAAGGCGTTTTTATTACTATTCTGCCTATGACAACATTACTGTTACTGCATTTTTCTAAATGGATCAAATGTTTTATTATATTTGCTACTGCCCAAGCCCCATAAAAAAAAAAAAATATATAGTAACTGTAGCAGCAGATGGCTAAGCCTATGTAACTAGCAGTAGGTTTGTGTTATTTCTGTCAATCAAAGGTAACTTTAAACCTTATGCAGTGCTATTTTGGTCATGCCTATTCCTATTGTGCTGCTACATTAGAACTTCCTATGACAGTCTGTTCCATGATAAGTGCTTTTTGAAAGACTATAGCAGTAGAAGGTGAGTTATTTGCTGTCTGGATTATTACTGAAAATGAGGATTTATTATCTGTTATTATAACTACAAATATAATCATACACAATTACATTTTTGTTTAATTTTGGAGGTATAACTGGCATTGGGTTTATGGGGGAGCACAGGCAGATGTCCTTCCTCCCTTTCTGATCTATGAACACTGTATATTACTAATACCTGCACTAGGATTCTCTTTTCTCTGATGAAGAGATGCAAACCTCTCCACACCTAATGTCTCTCTTTCCTCATCTTACTCCTCTTAATTTCCCTCTCACCACTTCATGAATTATTCCGACCACTCACTTAAAAAACCCAGCTCATATTGATTTCCACAGAAGCACTGTCCTACTCCCTATCCAGCAATTTGATGTTTAAACTTTTAGTGTATTTCAATAGACCTGCAGTTCTTGGGACACTAATGATCAGCTCCTCATACCAACTCCTCAGTAGCTGATGAATAAATCTACAGTTTACACCCTTCTTGGCTCATGTAAATCTGATACCGTGAATCGTAAGTTGTCATACAATTGCATAATCATTAAGATGCTGGTGCTTCTAGCATGAATTGAATCCAGATCAGCTTCTACTTGTTAACATTTCAGTGCTGGTCAGTTGGTTCTGGACATATACTAATAGCCAAACATGCTATTTGAGTTTTTCTTACACAATGAGGTTGAGTTCTAAGTAAAATTACTCTTTGTCTACACTACTGTTCTTTTTAGTCTGTCTATGACTATTTCTAATGCATTAGAACTAACATGAGGTCGGTTTTCCTAACACCAACAGCTTCGTTCTTTAGTCCTTGTATAGAAAATAAAGACAGTATCAATAGGTTTGACAGTTCTCTGTCACTGAATTTGATTAATATTATGATCTAACTCTTCTTCTGTTGAAGGAGATAAATTTGTTTCCCTTCAAATCCTTTCTGTAGTCTTTTTCACCAGGAGAAAAAAAAAAAAAAAAAAAAAAAGGTATATTTTATCTGTTATTTATAAAAATATTTTTAAAAAAAAAAAAAAAAAAAAAAAAAAAAAGAAGGTATATTTTATCTGTTATTTATGTATCTGTTTGTTACAGGAGATAGATTTTCTGGGTGCTCAGTAACGTATCACAGATGCAGATGAGGTAGCCTGTGCAGTCCTTACATACAACATGCTAAACACAGAAGAATAAATACATCATCTCTCTGTAAATAAGAACATTTTCTATTAATGCTCATATTTATACCAGTACTATGTTTGATGTCTAGAAACAGCTTTGAAACAATAATAAAGACTTTAAAACTTATATTCAGTGCTCAAAAGCTTATGTTTCTGGAGACAAAGTGTTAAAATCTGAAAAGACCTTTTTGAAAAATTGCACTGAGTAATGAGAACACAAATTTTTTTCTGAACATCCAAGAGTTCTTGACTTATTAAAATATGCAAATCACTCTAGCACTTTGTTTAATTGCTGTTTCCTTAAACCCATCAAATCTTCTTAATTCTTCTCTTCTTTGTCCTTAATTAACACCCACTCCCTATTGGCTAAAGTGTAACCCAGAAGACCTAAGCTTGTGAAATTCCCAACTTATTAAACCTAATTGCTATAATAATTAGCAACCATTGGCAAAATATTCATCACACAGAAAGCATGAAGGCATCTAATTAACACTCTCAAAATTCTAAGCATTCACTTCTTGATATTATACCTACTATTTCATTCCTTCATTTTAAGGGATGTATGACATAATATGTTGACCTAAGGAGAAATAGAATAGGATTTTTTCTTGAAAATCTGGATTTTCTAACATTGAAACTTTACACTGCAACAGTCAAACATTGTTTTAAAAGTTTCATTGAAACTTAATTTTTCAGGTCCCATGTAGAAGCCCCTGACAAAGGAGAAATGACAAAAGAGAGACCAGCTCAGTAGCTCAGGCACTCTTCAAGACATGGGAAATGAACAGAGTAGGACACTAAACAGAAGCATCCTGTACCCAACGTGAAAAACAGCTTCACAAAGATACTGCTTAGTCTTAGGCTTAGAAGTTTTTCCTCTTGGGTTTTGTTTGATTTACTCTGTTCTGAAAGGAATGACAAGGTAGAATCACATTTAAATACTGTTATGAAAATGCTGAGTTTATCTAATGTGGACCAGAAACATTCTGGAAATCTCAGATATTTGTGTGTTGGAGAAAAACTGTTTTCCAGTGATCTTAAATCTATGGTTTCATACAGTTAAAACAACTGACATCTGATATGGTTTCTTCATCTTGTTGCATAATTGTACAAAATGGATTTTAATTCCATAATATACTATGACTTACATAAGGTGTTGAGAAGATACTGTACAGAAAAAGAAGTAAGATTTTATAGCTTAGTTCTTTCCTGCATAGAAACATCCAGAAGTTTAAAATGGTTTCAATGATACATGGTGTTGCATTTACATTTATTTTTCATGTAACAAAACATACACTTATTGTATAAGGTAAAGCATTTCCACAATATTTTCTGATCTGAAATTCCCCTGCTGTCTTTAAAAATTTATGTACATGAAAAATATAGAACCAGATATTTTATTTACATTTTAAATGCCAAACTCATAAAATAAATCTGTGATTCTAGGAAACTTTTTTTTTCCAGGTCATTATTCAGTTTTGTCATCTAACACCCACAGTCTCTTGTGACAAGCTGCATTTGTCATGCACTGAGCACCTCATGACTGTGTCCTGACACTCTTGTGGTTTATTGCCATAATGTCACTTCTGTGTTAAGTCTAACACTAAGGTTGGCAAGATGGGAGACAGCAAGATATATCAGTGCAAGTGTAGCCCAAACAGCAAGCTTGATATGCAATTGGAAATACAAACATAAAGTTGTACTGAGCTCTGTAGAGTGCTGACATAGACTGACTTCGCCTAAAGTAAAACTGTTTCAGAACAAACATTTTAATGACATTCAGTAAGCAAGATATTTCAGGTGGCTTTGACTTGTATCAGAGTATTATACTTAACCATTTTTGGTCTTGTTTTATTTTACAGGATTTGTGTAGTTTTCAGATTTTTACAGAAATTTGATTTCTTGCTATGGATAAAAATAATGAAGAATGTTTTGGTTTTCTTTCTTAATCTCTAGTTTAGACAGGGGAAAATAAACATATGTATTTGACAGTTTGTGCTCTTTGTCAGAGAATAACACCAAGGAGAGTATCTGGACAGTAGGTGGTTACTGATATTCTACCCCCATTTTACAGTCATAAAATACATTAATGTAATGAGTTGGTTATATTGAAAATCAGTGTCAAACTGCTTTTTTTTCTTGTCTTTAAGTGCAAGAAATTTCTAGCAGTTGTAACTGTTATTAAAAATTAAAATTGTAAAACATAATTATATATTTTTATATAAATATATCATGTATACATATGTTTTTATATAAAATATAAAATTTAAACTAACAACTATTGGATGAAATGGAAAGAAATCAAAACATTAGGGAAAATGGTTAGCAAAAGACAAAGAAGTATGGTCAAACTCACTTATCTGCATTCTTACACTGATTCCTGTCAAAATGTCTGATGTCTTCCCATAAAATAACCACAAGTTCAATTTACCAGTGGCCTATTTCTTTTCCCTGCTCCCTAGAGACATTTTTGACTATAGACAGATGTGTGTTAAGAAACAGCCTGAGTAGTAAAGAAAAAGGGGCCTGATATATCAGTCTGAGATGCATAGAAAAATGAGAAGAGAATATCATGTGGGAAAGTCTTAACTTTTTTTTAGAGTAATAATGTCAAAAAAGAGAATTGCAAAGTGGATGTTTATTGGAAAAGAGGCAGAACTGAGTAAGCTAACATAAAAATCATTGCAACATATCTTGAATTTAATAACAAATATAATCATGTGCAGTCACTGACTAATTACTGAGACTATAACTGAAAATTTTGTTGGCTCAGTTTTGCAATTTGGATGGAGTAATGAGTCTTGCAAAAATTGAGGTCCAACATAAAGCATTGTTGGAAAACCATAAGAAGAGACAGGAAGACACCTATGGTTACTTGCAGCTTTAGTCCCACTGCTCAGATTAGTGTGGATTTCAGAAAACTGGTGTGACACTCCCATTTTGGAATGTCTCATAGGGTGATAATTGTAATATGGCAAAAGTAGATAACGGTTCAAATCCCCTCATGGCAGAGGAGAAAGAATTGAATCAAAGTCTCCCATAACTTGAGTGGCTATTTTTTTTTTAATAAATAATTTTCAAATCAATATCTGCATCTCATACCTTTTCTTTGTGTCTGCAGAAACAGTTCAGATGATCTCTTTTTTTTCCAGTGTAGATGAAAACTAAGCCTGACACATGTTCTGGCAAAATGGAATCCTTATTTTTGAGAGCCCTACATTTGTACTTTGGTTTTATCAAATACAGTCAGACATATATACAATTTTAGTATATTCCCATACTCTTATTATATGAGATAGAAAACAGTTGTGAAGACAACTGAAGAAAAAATCATCAGTCAGAGTAACTGAGTGAGAATAAATGGAAAATGAATCAGAACGACTTCCCTGACTACATCCTTATTTTTAAAACATGATGGAGAACAAAAACTTGTTTTGTTTTAGATACTTAGAAAATCCAAATATATAGTAGGTAGATCTCATGTGGTTAGAAATTTGCTTCACTGCTTTTCTTGAGTATTCTCTTATTCTGGGCTATTCCATCCCTGATTTCTATTCTGGTTTCAAATCAGGCATATTTGCAAGAGCTGGAAAATGTGCAAGTAAATTTCAAATGTTTGCACAGTCATGAACAAAATTATGCAATCAAAACTAAAGATCACAGTAAAGCAGAAGAGTGAAGTTGTGAATCTGGATATGAGTTCATGAAATTTAGAGGCCAGCAGGGTTGTCTAAAGGTGAAACAAGATACAATATACGTTGTTCAAACTGAGTTTCGGTCAAGGTGTCAAAGAGATCCTGTCGTCACTTGGCCTATGATACTGCTGTGTAGACAGGACGATTTTTGTTTTCTAAAAAATCATGATCCACAAATATAAGACATTTTTTTTTGTTTTCAACCTTCAGTGATAAGCTGAAAATTTAATTTTAAATTTAAAATTGTTTTAAATCATGGATTTTAATACTACTAGCAAAAGTAAGTTTTAGAACAGGTAAATCATTACCTGATGATGGCCATCAGGGCTGCCATAATACAGGAAATCATTTGTATGGTGTCAAAGTGTCTAATGTAATAGTCAATTTATAGTGTATACATAGATTGTCCTGGGTGTGTCTAATACTAAATCTTCCACATCAAAACAGTCGGATGTGTATAATGCCCACACATGTACATATCCATGGATATGCAAAACCTGCTTTTTAAAATATATGTACTAAATTCTTACCGTCTATGAAGTGTCTCAAATACATATTATGATACTTACTCAGGTTTTGTTAAACATAGGGGAATTTACAAAAGATAGGAGATCTTAAATTCAATTTCTAAAGTGGAAAGGGATGTTCAAGAAATCTTACTAGAGGATAATTTTAAAGTAAACTGTTATATTTCTATTATCTATCTTGAAGTTTCACAATTTATATGCCACCAGATGAGAACTTAAACCTCTTTCTAATCTAAAAGGATGTTCTCTTTGTATGTTTTTTGGTTTCCTATAGGACATGTAGACTTAGTGATTTCTTACAACAATAATGGCAATATAATTTTTCTTTTTTCTTTTTTTTTTCCCCCCCTCCAATGTTTGCCTAGTTTTTTTTTCCTTTGTTTTGTGGTGGTTTGGGTATTTTTTGAGGAGGGAAGTTCTTCAAGAAACATAATGCATACTATCTTATGTTGAATTGAATAAACAAAACTAAAAAAAGTTAATTAATATTTTAGAGACCAAACAGAGGCTGGAGGGAAGGACAATTATATCAATTGTCTTTTACTCTATATTACTGTCATCTTAATTACTAAACATATTAATTCAAGATATAATGTCAGGTGGTACCTTAGTCTTACTTTGATTTCCCAAACAGTTACTGAATTGCTCTTCCAGACTTACAGAGCTCCTAAGAACTTAATAAAAAATTATAGTTTCATAATATTGGATTTAGATTCCTCATGTTTAATATATAGATTTATCTTTCAAGGATTTAGATCTCAACAGGTTGTTATGAAATGCTCACATCATGTCATTCCCTTA
Source organism: Todiramphus chloris collaris (assembly GCA_025345505.1). Taxonomy (NCBI): domain Eukaryota; kingdom Metazoa; phylum Chordata; class Aves; order Coraciiformes; family Alcedinidae; genus Todiramphus; species Todiramphus chloris. The sequence continues at coordinate 33,904,277 of JANVCC010000010.1, read as the reverse complement.
CCCTTCCAGCTTTATGAATGTACATAGACATCCTCAATACTTTCTTTTTTCATCATCTGCTCTCAAAGGTTCCTCTTTACATCTTATTTCTTGTGCAAACATGGAGGATTGTAAGTTGACTCTACATATCAATGATATTTTATGATTCCTGTATCATTATGAGATTATGTCCTTACTGTGTATATTATTTCAATACATCAGTCACTATGTGACAGAAATTCATAGGGTAACGTGAGATCAACTAGACATGTGCAACTAGATGTTCTTTGATTGTCAGGTAGAAACAGATAGAAACAGTGGGCCAGTACTCCACTTGTGGTTTTGACTCTGAATCTTCAAGGCCAAATTCTTTGCATCACAGCTGGTCCAACAACGGTCTTAGTTTTTTAGACTCATTCATTGACAATTATTACTTCAAAAGAACTCTGGTTCGTACACAGTCAGTGAGAACAGATGGATAGGTTTAGTTTGGTAAATTGCTTTTATAGAGATAACCTTACAATAACTAGCAAATCCTTTAAAAATCTATTTTAAAGAGTATGCTCCAAATTCTAAAATTAACTGCATAAATTTGATTCAAAAAGATTCAATTTAATAGTCCAAGGGCTCATCTTCATACAATTCCTACACAACAAATGCTGAGCTCCTTTTCTAACAACCTCTTCTACCTTACCTTGTCTGGAAACTCTCTGCAGCTAGCAAGATTTTTAAATCACCATTGAAAAGACTGAACTGCTGACTCATTCTTTAAAGCAAATATTAAAATAGCATTTTATAACAAAAGCATCAGCTATAAAGTGGGACTGGGAAAAATGTTTATATATTTTAACAAAAGAATCTTTTGTGAAAAATACTGAAAAGAGAACATTTCATGTGTATCTGATAAGCAGCACCTTGTTATATACGTAAGAATAATGAGAGTCTCAGACAAGTTGAAGTAAAAAATAAAAATAACTTCTTACTATGCAGTTACAGCTTTATTTGCAGACTTAGCCCAGCAGTAATGCTTAAAAGAAATGTTTATGAGGGCTTTAATTTAACAGGGGTAACACTAGCTGCTTTTGTCAAGACACCATCTCCTAAAGTACCTTGGGTTAGGTCTTAAATTTAGGAACCTGTACATTTTTTCAAATTCAATGACTAGTTATCATTTAAAACATCAGGTAAATGGGTAACACAAACATTTATGCCAAGTATTTTAATATAGTAACAACTCCTGGAGACTACAAGTTAAAAGTTTCAGAAATGTATTAAATTGTGTCAGAATGATCATATTTCTTTTGTGTCTGTTATTATATTACATGACACATGAAAACGCTACTGCACCAAAACCAAAAATAATGCAACAAATATGAAACACTCTTCACAGTGTAATTTGGGAAAACATTTCTGCACTAAAGTGTAAAATAATGTAAGTGTTCATAAGTGTATTACTTAAAGAAAAAAAAAGTTTCATAAATATCAAGACTATTGGAAGTTACTTTCAATTTCTTTTTAAATATTGAATACTATGCTTTTCCTCCACAAGGAGGACCTGGGGAACTACATGCCTGTCATCCTGACCTTGGTGCTGGCGAAGGTCATGTAGCAGATCATATTGAGTGTTATCACGTGACACATACAGGGCAACCAAGGGTTCAGGTCCAACCATCATGGGTTTATGAAAGGCATGTCCTGCTTGAACCTGATACCCTTCTATGAAAAGGTGACCTGCTTAGTGGATGAGGGAATGGCTGTGGATGTTGACTACCTGGACTTCAGTAAAGCCTTTGACAGTATTTCTCACAGTATTCTGGTGGAGAAACTGGTTGCCCATGGCTTGGAGTTGTGAATTCTCTGCTCTGTGAAAAACTGTCTGAATGGCTAGAGGCAGATTTTGGTGGTGGAGCTAAGTCCAGCTGGCAGACAGTCACAAATGGTGTGCCCCAGGGCTCACTACTGTGGCCTGTTCTGTTTAATATCATTGTCAATGACCTGGATGAGGGCATCAAGTGTACCCTCAGTAATTTTACAGATTACATGAAACTGGGTGGGAGTGTAGATATGCTTGAGGGTAGGAAGGTTCTTCAGAGGGATCTGGAGAGGCTGGACTGATGGGCTGAGGACAATTGTATGAGGCTGAACAAGGCCAAGTGCTGAATCCTGAATTTGTATCACAACCACCCCATGCAATGCTACAGCCTTGGGGAGGAGTGGCTTGAAAGCTGCCTGGCAAAAAAGGACCTGAGGGTGTTGATCAACAGCCACCTGAATGTGAGGCAGCAGTGTGCCCAGGTGGCCAAGAAAGCCACTACAACCTGGCTTGTATCAAAAATAGTGTGGCCAGCAGGACTAGAGAAGTGATTGTCCCCCTGTACTCCTCACTGGTGAGGCCACACCTCAAATACTGTGCTCAGTTTTGTACCCCTCACAACAAGAAAGATATTGAGGTGCTGGAGCGTGTCCAAAGAAGGGCAGTGAAGTTGGTGAAATGTCTAGAGAATGAGTCTTAGGAGGAGTGGCTGAGAGAGCTAAGGTAGTTTATCCTGGAGAAAGGGAGGCTCAGGGGAGACCTCATCACTCTTTACAACTCCCTCCAGGGTGGTTGTAGAGAGGTGGGGTTCAGTCTCCTCTCCCCTGTAAAAAGAGATACAAGAAGAGGAAAAATCCTCAAGTTGTGCCAGAGTAGGTTTAAGTTGGACATTATTACTGGAAGGGCTGTTAAGCAGTGAAGCATACTCTCCAGGGAAGTGGTGGAGTCACCATCCCAGGAGGTATTTAAAAGACATATAGATGAGCTGCTTAAGGACATGGTTTAGTGGTGGGATTGTCAGTGTCAGGTTAATGTTTGGAATCAATGATCTTGAAGGCCTTTTCAAATCTAGACAATTCCTGGATTCTATGAGTCAAGGTGGCCACATTAAATTTCTTCTTTGTTATAGTACAAGTTAACTACATTTTAACAACTTCCATCAGGTTAGTAAAGTTAATATAAAATAAAATAAATGTTCAGTTGCAATTCATTCTGGACTACTTACAGAAAAATTTGACATCAATTTAACAATATAGCCCCAGAAAAATATATGCAATGCATTTTCAGGGTGGCTATAAATCTCCCTTAGTGAAAAACCTATCTTTAGAATATTTATTTTTATCCTCATATATTTGAAAGTACATTTTTTTGTATACACAGCATCTGAACAACATAACTGACTCCCTTTCTTTCTACTCATCATCCAGACAGTTCTGTTAACAGAATCTATCTTTGCTGAACTCATTGTAGAATCTCTTTAATTAAAAATTAAAAATTAAAAATTAAAAATTAAAAATTAAAAATTAAAAAAAAATTAAGATTAAGAAAATGTTGCTATTCTTTTCTCTTGGTAAATTAGTTGCCATTAGTGAGGCTTTGCAAATGCTCATCTGGTCATTTCTAATTAGCAACAAATATTAAAGGATAGTTCATCTAAGACCAATAGGCTGGTTGTAAAAAAAATATTTGCATTTCATTTAAAAATTATTAGAAATGCAGATTTGGTTACTGGTAGTGCAGGAGAGAATGGGAAAATATCTAACTGTTTATCTGAGTCGTTTGGGTGGTTGAGATTCAGACCTCTGCCCTGAGTTTAGACAGATCATCACTTGAATCACTGTTCCCAGCTAATGTTCTGATTTTTTGACGTAGCAACTATGTGCAAAGGATTCACTTTTCACCAGAAACTATACCTCAAGCATAAGAGACCTCCCTGGTGCATGACCTGTCAGTAGAAATATGCTTTAGCTAGACGTTACTTTTTTCCCTCATAGGTGCAACCCAAATACTGCGAAATGAGTTTTGTGATCACTCTGAACCATATTATCACTTTCTGTCCCTTTATTGTTTAGAAATTACCATTGGGCTCTAAGAGTGGGAAGACAATGAAGTATATCATGGTCAATTGTTGCCGCGGTGTAACATGACATCAATATATTTGAGTATTGGTTGGGGTCTTTTTTCTGTCACTGCAGTGGATTATTTCCTATGTTTTTTCTCTTTGTGCTAAATATAGGCTTGACTTTTCTAAATCAAGTAGCCTGAACTATTAGAATTTTTTCAGCTTTTTTTCCTTTGGTTTTCCATTTGTGTGCTGAATGTGGATTTGTTAGGTAACCCAAGATTCTGTGTGGTGTTCATCTCATGGAAGCCAGGGCTTGATTTTGTTGCTTAAACACAAGTGCAATGTCCTTTGAGATGTCCTAATTATCATGTCATGGCTTCCAAATGCCTATCCAGAAGAGTACAAGTGTTCCATGGGTCCTTTATCATCTTTATGACCACTTCCATCTCTTAGATATTTTACATATACAGATGTCTTTGTGTAGGTAAGTAAACCAAGTCCTCAGAGTAGGAATCAAGGCATTTAGACTGAGGAGCCTATTAATGAGCTTAAGGTCCAAATACTTTTGTCCGATGAGCTAAATTTCTTTCTAGACTCTTTTCTATTGTATTAACTGGGTTTGCAGAACAGGATCCGCACTAAATAACTTAGATGTAGATACCTGACTTAAGTTATTTCAACTGAAGTTGTATTCCACTCTTTCAGACACTTCATCAACTCATATTCCCATGAACCTAGGTGAACCTTCAACTTACCTTGTATTAGAATCTTTCTTTATGATCTTAAACCATCAACATCCATGTAGAAATCATTGCTTCTTACCTTGAACAGCAACATGTGAACACAGAGTAAGTCTGGGAACAACTCAGCAGCCCAAAGCCATTGGTACCTTCAGCACTCTGACCATTACTCTGTTTCATTTTGTTAATAAAAAAAAAGTCATTTCACCTGCAAGGCTGAGGTAGGGTGATATTGTCTTTATATGGTGAAACAAAGAAGGATCACTGACTAGGGATCAGAACTGCTTTATGGACACCTATTTAACCTGTGGGCTTGATCTTCATGCCTTCAAAAATTACACCCTCTGCTTTGCCAGTGCACATTATCCTGATCTCCGATGCATTACACAGAGTCTGTGAGAAACCAAGGGAAACCATTCTCCAATAATTGTGCCAAATGTGATTTAAACAGACTAACCACTAGCAAAATACATCTACCTACTCTTTATAACTAAGGAACATTAAGCCTATTGAGATGACAGAATTTCTGGAAAGATCAGAAAGGAAGCCAGACCCATAACCCTGCATCAAGATCTGAGACTCTCTTTTCAATCTCCAGGGAGTCAAAGGAGTGGAAAACAGCCCAGAAAGAAAAAAAAATACAGCATCTGGACAACATGCAGCTTGGCAGAAGCTACCACAATGACCTCTCCAATCTCTCTCTGTGACTGCACCATCTTTCCCAAGAGACAGGGTGGTCATGTAAGAAACTATCATGCTAAACCACCTGACTTCTCTCCTTCACTACACCATTGTCTGCACAGGGCAGGGATATTGTGTGATTAATAAAACTGGATATATCTGTGATTGAAGTGCTTTGATGTCCCAATCTCTTTAGCAGCCTTATTGCCATTTGGTCTTATGCCACAATGGGAGGGCAGTATCAGTATATATAACCCTATAACACTAAAGCAAAATGTTATTGGTGGTTGAATTACTACATTTTAGTCAAAGCCATTCAAATGTTTCTTGCTTCACAGCTTTGTCCTATCTGAAACATTTATGAAACCAAAATACAGTGTTCTGCAAGAATTTTCTGTTTTTTTCCTCAGATTTAATAGTGACAGTCTAGATTGTTTCATTTAATCAGAAGCCCGGGAAAATGATTTGCATGTTCTCTGGGCTAGTGATGGCCAACACAATCCTGTTGACTTTCATTCTCCTGAATGATAGACAAGAGTCCAACAAGGTAGAGACAGGACAGAAACTTGAGCTCAAACCATTTTCAGGCTCCTTACTGAATTTATTTACTGGTAGATCAGAAGAACTGAAAAAAACACTGGGATTTGCCTGTAATTTGAACCAAAGTGCAAGACAGTGTGTAGGCAGTCTAGATTTAAGTGAAGTTTGAACAAAAATAGGTATACAGCCACTGTGTTCAAATATGATAAAATAATGAGTCAAATTGCAAGAGACTGTGGTAGAAACTATTTCTGCTTATATAAAATGCTAAGCATGCACTGTCAATCACTTTTACTTTTATTAAATTCCAATTTAATGGTGGTTAGGCTATTCATAAAACCTGTGCCAGTCTCAAAAAGAAAACTTTGTCATCTGAATGTACTATTGTGCTTCAAAATGAATTACTATTATTCTTTTGAATGTTCTCTATTAAATAAAATTATATATATATATGTGGTGACAAAAAGAGGACTAGCTTCTAAAAATGATATATTCATTATATTCTGGAAAGAAGACCAATTACTGCCTCAGACAAAGAAATTATGTCACTGGTCAATTTATGATGATTTAGACATTTAATGGAAGTTTCTCCTCTTTAGGAAAGCAGTAGATATTAGCAAATATTTTGCCATGCTTTTTAAAAGTCACTTAAATAATAAATGTGACTATTTTCCATTAAAATAAAAAAAATACCAGGGTTATTTTGCACTGCATCATTGTTTGAAGAAGTGAAATAATATGTGGATAATAAAATCTAGAAAAACAACTCAGATAATTTAGCTGTATTTTCAAAAAGAAACAACGATAGTATTTTTCCTGTGGTTTCAATGGAAGTCTCAGCCATAGAGTTGAAAAAAGGGAGGAAATCTTGCAATAAAAACCTGATTTTAGTGAATGATCATTTAGAAGGATGATGGAAGCACAGTTTTGTGACTCATCTTTGCTATGATGAATGAAAGCATCTAAATATCACATATATCAGTCATCAAGATCCTTCTTCCAGAAACAAGACATTTTTAAATCTCCTAATGCATAAATGGGTTGCAATTGTAGCTTGAAAATATTGAAATTTGAAGTTGTTGAAGCTACTACTGTAAAGAGATACCATTTGAAGTGAACAGACAACTGCTTTCATAGTTAGGAGCTTGGGAAAATTGCTCTGTTCTTCATGTTTATTTTATCCTCTGGGTTTGCCTTTGAGCAAATAGCTTCTCAGTGTTTCGGTTTCCCTAACCTCTCCTTTGGGGAGAGGGGGAAAGGAGTATTTGGATGCTTTAGCTTGATATGTCTTCTAAATATTTTTTTTTCTTTTCCCTCCAGAGGATTCAAATCAAAACATGGTACCACGGTTTTCTAAAAATTAAACCTTTTTATTATTATTTAAATGATCATTTCACATAAACACTGGAACACTAAACTAGTTGCCCACAGAAGTGATAGATGCCCCATCCCTGGCAACATCCAAGGTCAGGTTGGATGGGGGTCTGAGCAACCTGTTTCAGTTGAAGGTGTCCTGGCTTATTGCAGGGAAGTTAGACTAGATGATCTTTAAAGAACCCTTCTAACCCAAACTATTCTATGATTGATAGCAAATTTTCCATGGTCAAACTCTAAAAGATGCTCTATACTGTCATTGCTGCTTTCACCTCTCCTTCAGCTGACCCTGAGTTATAATGGTACGTGCAAAAACTATCTTCATGTTCATCCAGCTTTGCAGTGAAACAATTCAGGCAGCAAAAGTGCATGATGACTATCGAGGTACTTTATGCAGGACAGAGTTTCAGAAGAACTGAATTAAATTGGCTTAAGTTGTCATGGTTAAATTTAACCTATCCTCATATCATCCTTAGAAAGTTAATCAGATTTGCATGTCCAAGGAATAGCTAAAATTGTAATCTGTAAAATTGTGATTTGTAAGCAGCAAATTTACAAGTTTGTTCTGTTGTCCTCTGACAAGTGCCAGCTGGAGGGAGATTCTTATCTTAAACTGGAAAATATCTGCCAAAAAAAGCCATATCATTCATAACAGAAACACAAAACATTTTTAAAACCTTGTCCTCTCTGGTGGTTTATCATAGTTCACAGATTTAATTTCAGCTGGTGATTATAAACAGTACATATCAAAGGTTGTGAGAGCAAAGGAAAGTTTATGAAGTACACACATGTCCACATATATCCAAAAGTGTGTCCATGTCCTATTAGCATAGCTGTTCAGAAAACTGATATTCAAGTCGGAAGAAGTTAAGATATTTCTAGCTTTTGGTCTGCTGCAAAAAATATGTCATGTCACACTTGTGCTGGCGTGTTGGTGGCAGTGGGCCCATGTACTTGATTTGCCAGGTGTTGCCATATTGCAAACCCAGCTACCACCCTCTGTTCCAGGGAGACTTTACTCGTGTGGCTCACTTGATTGCATCACGTTTCACATTCATGAGTGACCTGTGTGATGGCCTCCATGGTCAGGTCCACCCATCAATTACAAGCCCATCTCTATGTTGAATTTCTCCCTAGATTCAAGCTACAAATAGCTCACCCTTATGCTCCCAGTCCAGATCCATCTGAGCTACTTCAATCTTGGCAGACCTGTCTACCTGTTCATTGTTTTAGCATCCTTCAGTGGCACAGGTTTTCGGCACATGAACATCTACATGACATACCTCTAGAGCTATGTTTTCCACTTGGGCAGAGATGTTCTGCCACAATGCAGCAACTCAGATGGGTTTACCTCTGTGGTGTCAACATCCTGCAGCCACCCCCACAAGGCATTAGCCACCATCCAAGGGTCAATGTAGAGATAGAACGCTGGCCATTTTTCTCGTTAAGAAATCTCTAGGGCTTGTTGGATTGCCTTCACTCTTGTGAATTGACTTGACTCACCTTTTCCTTCAGTAACCTCAATGACTTGTCCTGTGGGACTCCCCACAGCAGCTTTCCACCTCTGATGGTTTCCTACCACACAACAGGATCCGTAAGTAAACAAAGCATAACGCCTTCCATCTTCTGGTAACTCATTATATGGCAGCACCTCTTGGGCACAAGCCACCTTATCAGGCAGTTTTCCAAAATCTCTGCCTTCTGGTCAGTCCATGATCTCTTCCAGGATCCCTGAACAGTTTGGTTTCCCCTGTCGAGCTTGTTGCGTGATCACCGCTACCCATTTACTCCATGTTGCACTAGTTGCATGAGGTGTAGAGGGAACGTTTCCTCTGAACATCCAGTGAGGCAAAGGAAATCAGGGTGCCAAGAGATGTTCTTCTATACAAACAACTTCTGAAGCATCCCCTCATATGCTGCAAATATCTCTTTTTCTATTGGTGTGTAGTGGGCTTCTGATCATGGATATCCCTGGCTCCAAAACCCTAATGGTTGATCTTGAGTGTCTCCTGATGTTCACTGCCAGAGGCTCCAGGTGACACCATGCTCCCCAGCTGCTGTGTAGAGTACATTTTGCACAGATGGTCCTGTCTGAACAGGCCCAAGATCTACCGCACAAGCTATCTCCTGTTTGATGTGCTCAAAGGCTTGTTGCTCAGGGCCCCACTCAGAATGGTTCTTCTTTTGGGTCTCTTGACAGAGAGGGTCCACAAGATGACTGTAACCTGAAATATTAATTTTCCAGAGCCCCACAAGTCTCAGGAAAGCTTGTGTTTCCTTCTTGTTTGCCACTGAGGACATAGTTGCTATCTTATTGACAACATCCATAGGCACATGATGGTATCCATCCTGCCACTTCATTCCCAAGTACTGAATCTCTTGTGCAGGTTCCTTGACCTTGTTTTTCTTTATGGCAAAGCCAGCTCTCAGAAGAATCTGAATCACTCTTTTCCCTTTCTCAAAGACTTTTTGCCTCACACTATCAGCCTTGTTGCCTCACACTATGATGTCACTGATGTATTGTAGATGTTCAGTGGCATCACCCTTTTCCAGTGCTGTTCAAATTAGTCCATGAAAAATGGTAAAATAAAAAAAAATAAAAATGGGTTAACAGCAAGCTCCTGGGTTTAAATTGCAGTCCTCTGGGAATAGTAACAACTTCTTCAAGTTTTCCTTGAAAATGAAAAGTAAAAATTAATCTCTAAGTAGCAGGAGCATAGTGATACAGATCATGTACAAAATAAAGTCACTACAGTAATGAATGTTGAATGCAATATTTGGAGATAATACAAAAGAGGAAATTAATTTCTAAACACTATGGGGTCCAAATACTGTGAGAAATTAAAGTATATGATTTAATGTTGTCTTCATTGACTCAGTCAAAAAAAAAACCAATTTGAATTGTGGCTTGTAGTTCAAGACATGTGACTGAACTGATGAAAAAGTAGTCAATTTACTGCAAGTGTCTCTGAATATTATTAGAAATGAATCATGAACTTTATTTACAGTTCTGTCATTTGGGCACTGACATAGGTCATAGAAAAGTGATTTGGATTTCCATAATGTATTAGACTTTTTCACCCCAAAAATAATTTTTAGGCAATATTACTGGATATAACTCATCACCGTAATCAATATTGTTTGGCAATTTGTGGGTGAAACAAACAATAATAAAATTTTCATTGTGAAATATTTATCCCAATTATATGAAGCAACACTTTCCAGATGTGTAAGTAGATCTGTTTTCATATCTATAAACACTTATAAAGTAACACACCTAGAATGAATCAGAATAAAGATACTGATCCATTATGAAAGTTCATGAGCTTTTATAACACCTGAAGCAACACTGCTGAAAAGGGCATCTGAGCCTATTCATCTTTTTTACCATTATAGAATATTTCATCATTTTAAAAAATATATAGTCTTACATATCTTATTTTCTGACCAGTAATGCTCACTTGCTTTTTCAGCCAAGCATTAATGTATATTTTAATGATAACAAAATCTTAAGTCTAAATAGAAATAAACAAAGTCACAAAATGAAAACTTTGTGCTATTTGTTCTTCACTCTCCCTGACTGGAAAATGGGTGAGATAGTCTTTGTTTGTTTTAGTATTACTTATACACTATACATTATTGTCCTGTCATCTTTATGCTAACAAATAACTATGTTCCACAAATGTGTGTATCAGATAGAAGTTAACATCCTTAAGTGTGTCAGGTTATATTTTTCTGTGCCAAGGTATAATCAGCAGTGACAAGGGTACAATGTAGAGAATCCATATATTTTTAAGTCCAAAAAATTTTGAATGCAAACCCCTTCATTACCCACCTCAACAGGCCAATTTCTGAAAAAAAATCCAAAACAACAAAACCAAAACCCAAAAAATACTACAACAACAACAAAAAAAGTGAAATAATGAACTCCCAAAAATCCTATTTGCAAAGCAGAGTTCACTGGGAGTTAACTAGTAAGACAAAACAAGCAGCCCTGAGGCTGCCTATGTCCAGAACCACCTAAACCCAATGCTGACATGGACAGCACGTCTACCACCAAATCTTCTGTACTGTTCAACTTGTCCTGAAAACCATCTGCAGTCTTAGCTACAGATACTCATAGGTTTAGAAATAGTGCTTGCTTTCTGTGAGGCTGAAAATGCAGGAGTCAGGGTACTGAGAAAGCAAGCAAAAAAAATTATTCTGGATAATGGGTAAAGCAAGTAATTATGAGCAGTGGAGACTAAGGTTCCTTTCCAAGGGATGTATTTTCTGTGGTCACCATTTCTTCATCATCCAGTGATTATCCAAAATATTTACATATTCCCAATAATAGAATGTGTGAACTTAAGTTGTTTTCCTCCCTGAATCAATTTCATTAGCTTTACTTTTGGATCCTCTGGTCTTAGATTCTTACAGAATCTTCTTCCAGAAAACAATATTACAGTGGAGATCAAAACTACTACACATAGAACTATTTCAATTATTTCTGTGCATCAGACTATGAAAATCTATGTTAACATCTCAAAGTAACAGATGAAAATGGAAGATTTCTTCTGTCATATTGCTTGAACATTAGGTCAGCGCTGTAAGACTGTGTAAAAACTGAAACCTAAAAGAGAAAGTTAATCTGTGGATAGTTTTCTTAGAGATTTATGTTTGCTTCAAAGAGGTTTGGAGTAATTGCCTCTTTATGGATAGTTCTGTGAATTGACTGAGAAATTTATTCTGGTTAACTCAGCTTACTCCTTAAATGTGTTTCTTACTTTCACACAATCACCGTTGCTACTAGTTACGTGTTTTCTTTGTACATGTAGTATGGGAGTCTCCTAATTAAAAAGCTGCCTCCTCAAGCTATTTAAGACATGGTTTCTGTGAAAAAAAAATCTCTAATAAACAAAGCAGAATAAACATGATGATATCACATATTAGCAGGCCATGTGCTAGCTGGTGTGGTTTATTTTATTCACTAGATGAGCACTCCACACAAGTGAAAGTAAGAATTTGAGGGCTGCTTAATACTGGATTTACTTAATTTAAAAAAAGACCTGCATCTCAGCAGCTTAATCTAATCAACTGTGAAATATTCAGTATTCAACAGACCTTAAATATTCTAATTTCTTACCCATGACATAATGGTCTAATGCATATGTGTTGGGCTGCAGCATGAAGTATCTTTGGGAAAGGATCCTAGACTGTTTATTAAAGCTCTCTTCTCCCTTTTTTACACTATGTACAAAGTGCACCAAATAGTTGTTATTATTATTAAACATCTCTTTTCTTTTTTTTTTTTTTCCTGAATTTATACTTATCACAGGTAAACAGCCTTCAAATACGTGAAAAAACACACACTTTGACAATCAGTTTTCCCACTTTAGAACAAAGAGTATTTCCAGAAAGTGGTTCTTGCAGAACTTGAGAACTGTGAAAAGGTATGATTGGAGAGTCAGTTCACTTATTATACATTCACCAAAGTGTCGAGAATCTATTATTAATTCAGTGGTTCAGATAGGCCCTGTCAGAGCACTCAGTCACGAACAACATGTACTTCTGTTAGACCAATGGCATGGTTGTTTGTTGGTCTCCACAATGTGGTTAATCTGAGCTTGCCACTGACACTAGGAAAAGTATTTCTATATGCCTTTTTAGAAGATTCTTTTTAAAATTTCTTGATCTTCTTTCTGTTTTTTTTTTATTCTCCCATGGCCATCTGTCTCAATGGTGTCCCATCGCCTGTTATAAACTGTGAAGAATAAAAATAGGCATTTCCCTCAAGAAATAACAAAGAACTACATCCATATTTACAATGTGCCTTGAGAGAAACCAGTATTATACAGAGTAAGAGGTTCCAGCTGATGCTGTTCAGTTCTGTGCGGCAGAAGTAGATTTCAATACTCTTAGCAGTGAGGTAGAGGGATGGATGTAGGAATGATGAAGAGAGTAATATAGAAGAATAACTAGAACTGAGTTTTCCTTGTCTCTGTTTTGAATTTCTATAATAAATCAAGATTTACTGCAAGAAGCATGCCTGAGTTTTTCTCCTCATCACTACTCTCTACCCATACTCGACCCACCCTGTGTTTATGTTTAGGATTGCCCCAACCCAGATGCAGGACCAGTTCAATAGGAGGTTATAAAACCACCATCATGCTATTTCAGGTAGTCTGTATTCAGTTGAGATTTATTTGAGAACTAAGAGAGATCCTTCACACATGATGTATTCATTCCTGAAACAAGCTTAAAATAGGTAATGTTGCAAATTTTTTAATGCTTTTTTTTTCTTTTCTTTCTAAACTGCTTATTTGACATTCTTTCTTTATTACACAGAGAGATGTGTATCTTTCTTAGTAAGACACCTCTGAAAACTTGATTTTTACCATGCTGTAAATATTTCCTTTTAAATATCTAACCAAGTTCAGCAGGATTACTACAGAAGTGGCAAAGTATAAACCTCTGACAATGATTTTATGCTACATAACAGCTTTGAAATTATGACAGTGGCAAAGTACAGCTTTTGGAGGGTTAGAAGTGGAAGAAGACAAAGGCAAGGAAGAAAAGTGGAGAGTACTAGTCAGGAGAAGATACAAAGAGAAAAGTGAAACCTTTTGACAAGTAAAAAACTCCTGAGAGTCACAGAGTGTGAATAAACAAGATTATTATTTTTTTTTTATTATTTCCCTTTGAGCACCGCCCAAGGGGAGTGCTTTGAAGCAGAAACAATGTGTAGATATCTAAAGCTGCGCTGTCCTTATAGCCAATGTAAACAGGGTGAGCGAGAGCCTGTGCAACACAGAATACTAAACCGAATTCTGTAATTTTTTGTCCAGTTTTGACTAACTTCTACAGTTATTTGTTATGGTTAATAAATTGACTGCTGTCTTTACACTTACACATCTTTTGAGTATTTTGGTTCTCTTGCTTCCCTTCCCTATGTACCCAGGCCTTTTGGGAGAATGGGAGATGTAAGGCTGCTGAATAAAGTCTGTGCACCATGTTCTGGAATGGTCTGTCCTGTGAACACCAAGGTGATGGGAGCAAAACAGGACAGAAAACCAAACTGAGTAGAGAGAAGGAGTAGAGCTGCTGGGCTGAGTCTGTAGCATGTACCAAGAGCACAGGGCTTGCTGGATACTACCATAACCAGGAACACCAGGGCCTGGCTGTGGATCCAACAGCTGTTTTGGCACAGCAGGTGTCGGTCCGAGGAACTGTTACCAATGAACACTTGATGTGTGGGGTCCCTCCAAAATGGCTCATGGCATTTCTGTGATAAAATTTTCAGAATTTCTTGGAGTCTGTATTATCTTGATTGTGTTCAGGTACTTTAATTTCCAGATAAATGACTTCAGCCATGTGCCCCACATGCCTCCATCTTTTTTACCCAAAATCTCTGTATCCATGTCTAATATATATCTTCAGAATCAACTCCTAAATCAAGAGGGAAGGTAGAACAATGGTTTTCAGGGAATCAGAATCCTGTTGAAATGCCCTAAGAGTTAAAGACTTACTGTGTGGTTTTGGTAGTTCATTTAAACTCATAATGCCTTGATATTCCAGTCAAAAATGGTACCATCAGATTTTTGTCTTACAGCGCTGTCAGTTACTTCAATGCTCTGGTGGTTAGGAGAATAAAAAGCTTTAGGAAAGAGTGGACCAATGCTGTATATATGAATAACACCAGGATTTAGAATTTAAAGACCTTCTCTTCAAGGCAAGATTGATATGTAAATATCATATACTCTGATGTTCCAAAGAATGAGATTCTCATAGGAAATATAATAAGGAAAACATCCCCTTAGCAATATATTACTAGCTGTTTTGCAATTCATGACTAGTCAGCTCATTTGCATTTATGTATTTCAATATATAGTAGAGCTAACAATATTAGACACATCACACTCGTCAGTTTCTTGGTCTGAATAATAGAATTTAAAATGAGGGTTAGATTTTCCAGTTAACCTCAGTAAAGAACTATTTTTTTATCAGATTTGACTGTAGTTGTACAGGAAACCCATGAAGTTTAAAACCAAACTAGCTCAGTCCATATTACTTTAGATGAATTGCTTTTATCTCTCTAATAAGATGGCCTAATGGCCCTTCATTATGTTTATGTGGAAACCAATGGAGCCTTTCCATCAAGTTAGGCTGCTTTTTGAACAATGTTTTTCCATATTTCCTGTTAACCTATATATATGTGATTTGTACTGATTAGATGTTATTTTATTATACTATGTGCATTTAGTCATTAGTTGAATACTGATCACATCAGTTGGATACTGAAAACAACTCATTTTCAGATTAACATTTATGTCATTAAATGTAATTATTACATATTCAATAATAAAAAAAAGTAGATCATCATTTGCTACAGTTCAGCTTCAGAAGCACATTTTCAGGGGGTTCTTCAACATGCATTCCTACATATATAAAAAAATTTGAATTCTATAAATAAAGACATCTTTCAAATAAACAGTTAAAATATAAATAAATAGTTTTGAAGAAGTGGTAACTATTTATGGTGTGCTGAAAACTACAGACATGATGAGGAAGTGTTTTTTTCCTAAAGACAGTGATTCAAATTAATCGGTCTGCTCTTGTAAATATGGTGAAATGGATTTGAGCAACTGACATGTATGTTGAGGGACTAGGTTTGTAAAATGTTCAGTATCCTAGATACAGTTTAACTAGATTCTGTAACAACTAGTTTTTGAAGAGTATTTCTACAAACTTATATAGATTTGAAAAGTTATGATTTTTTTTTAATTAAAAATCTTGTACAAAGTTTAATAATATTAATAATAGAAAATTGCCTATACAGTTCTTTCAGAAGCAAGCGAGACCCATTTTGTGGTTGGGTACGTATTACAGAGGAAAAAATAGTAGAAGACTATGAAGCAACACAAATACAGTGGGAATTGTGCCTGCAACAGTGAAAACTGATCGCTGTCTTATTTAATGGAAGTTCTTAAAACCTTCTGTTAATAAACATGACAAATAAAATAGTTCCTGTATTTTCAGGACTTTCCCATTCTTTGGAGCCTTGGTAAAGGCCCAGTCTTGTAGTCTTTGGATCTGCTGTTGGTATCCACCTTATGACAATTTTTCAAGAACTAAATGAATACTGTCTTCAAAGCTGATAAAGATGTTGTTTCCTGTTTAGAAACTCTAACATGATCTTACTGTTCTATATTCTTCTCCTTATGACTTTCGATCTCTTTTTACTCATTGACAGTTTGTTTTCACCTACTCTTGTACTACTGTTTCCAATTAGTTTAACTAGTTCTTTCCACCGCCTGAAGTTTATCTGACTGATTTATTAAAAAATTGTAAGCCATTCTTGGTGTTTGCTGAAGAGTCCAAGTACATTCAGTCCCTGATTTTGTAAACCATACTGTAAAAGTAGTCCTTCCTTTGAATCTCCTTCTACATGTCTCTACTTTAAAACAGACTCTTCAACAAATGGGAAGGAGTGAAATCTAGATAATCCCTATATTCATATGAGCATTACTATGTTTTGAAGTCTTTGAACTGTGCTAGTACATTTACAGAGATCTGCAAAAAATAAGAGTCCACCATGCAGAACGTAGACTAAAAGGTCTAGCCATTCAACCAAAGCAGAAGGTACGCTTGTCAAATGGTATTTATGTGATTTGAGCCCATCTGCAAGAAGAAACAGTGCAGATCAAATATACCTATACCAGTCTAATAGGGCTCCTGAAGGAGAAAACCAGGTTGTAATCTCCGTCATCTCAATTTCCTTGTACTTAATTTATAAATATTAGGATTTGGAGGTGCAAGGAACAGGGGATGAAAAATATATAGTATACAAGAATACATGTGTTTAAGTAGTACATGGAAATATTTCATAAAAAGTTTTGTATGAAACAGAAACCTATGAGTAAATAGACTAAGGTTTTGAATACTAGCCACTAACAGAGTAATTTTCAAAAAGATGTCAGACAAATTTTGCATCTTCCTGAGGATCATTCACTTAGAATCTGATCAAAAATTTCTATCTAGAACATTCTCTTGGTTTGAGTGAGAACAAAAATAATTCTGTTCAGTGATTTTACTTTTCATCTCAATTCTTCTAACTGCAGTTAGCAGCCTGTTCTCACAGTGTCTGCTTCTAGCAGTGATAACATCCCATGTTTAGAGTTACTACCAAGGATTGGTGTGCAGACCAAGGCCACTGCTGGATCTTGTGTGCCACATTGGGGGGTGCAGAAAGTGAAAGGCTGCACCTGCAGGGAGGAGCGGACAGGACGGGTGACCGTAAACTGACCAACGAGGTATTCCATCCCATATACATCATATTTGGTTTAGAGCTGAGGGATCTGAAGGGTCTCTGGGCTCTTCTCCCCTCTTGGACTGCTTTGCCAGCTTTGCTTGGCTTGGCTCAGGTCCTCTTTTGCTTCCTTCCTCAGAGCATCCAAGGAGGACTCTGTCCGTTCTGCCTTCAATCCTGGTCTGTGTGTTCCTGAATCCAGTACCAGAATCCAGCTCCCGTTTGCTGCAGGGCCCAGTCTGGGACTCCCCCCATGCCTGCTTAGCATCAGTGGTGATGGTGATGTAAGTACCATCAGGAGGGTTGGGTTCAATACTGGTTTTGTATATATTTGTATATATTCCATTTTTATAATTATTAATTTCATTTTCACTGAAGCTGTTCTAGTTTCCTTTTGTAATCGTTAAGTCTCTCTCCCTTATTCCCTTTCTCCTTCCCTTTGGGGAGGGAGGGGAGTTAAGAAAGCATCTGTTATAGGTCTAAGGGGCTGCCCTGACCCTAAACCGTGACAGATTTCTCACTCAAACTAGGACAAACAAAGAAAACAATCAAATTTAACATTATGTGCAAAATGGAATCACATATCCATATTTTTATAAAATTTATAAAATAAAGACACTTAAATCTGCCAGCTATGATTTGAAAAAAATGGAATATGAAATTATAGATTAACATAATTGTAAAACATGTAACGTTTGTCTTTTCACAAGCTTTCTGAGCTTAGGAACTGTTCACAGAATGCCCCTCATAGGTGTTTCTTCCTACCTTAGTCAAGCAATGTCTGTCAGATCCTCACACATCTTTACAGCATTCACACTGAGAGAGTGTAAAATGAATTGTTTATCATATTATTTTCAGAGATGCATACAAGGCCTAACTTTCAGTTTATTTGAATAAATATTTTAGCTCCCTGTTTTTCCCATATGCTACATTTTCCAGAACAGACTTGCAAATTGTATTTCTATGTTCATGCAAACATCTCCACTGAAGCTTTCTGTATTTAAATACAAATTGATTACTTACATGAATAGAAGCTTTGGCTGGGGTATTTTTCTCCCATGGAGGGCAGGTGACACTATTGCATTGGGATGCCAGTGGAAGTGGTGCTTGGCCGAGACCTTGGCTTCTATTGTCAGCAGTACCCTGTTATTGCACTGGAGAGGACAAAGGAACTCGATGAGTGGAACTGCAGATCAAAACCAGAAAGAGAAATAGGGAAAACAGCTTTAATGGAATAATGGCATAGAAGTAAAAGCTAGGTGAAAAACTAGGTGACAGAAACAGTGCAAATCACATAGATTCAGTTTTATGTTCTTCCTTTAAATTAAATATCTCAGTAGGAAATGAACAAACAACTTCCCAAAAACCGTATGTCCTAAAAGACCTTAGTCAAGCACCAAGACTTAATTTTCTCAAGGAATGATGCATCTCCCAGCTGGTTCATCCACAGCCTGTAATTCAATTTATTACCCAAGAAAAATGGTTGTACAGAGTCAGGAAACTGAGTAGACCCCAATAAAATCTGTTTTTGTCTGGTTTTGTTTCTCGCATCTGATCCAGATGTAAGCAGTGGTGGTTCAAATTCAAGATCTGATTCTGTAATGACATCTCAGCATAAAAGGAAGTTCAGTGACATACATGGGGTAGTTGCCATATTACCTCTCAAAAGGTAATATGTTTTTTTTAATGGTATGATATAATTAGATACGTCAGGGAAGATTCAGTTTTACATTGTTAAAACTTTCACTTATTTTATTTTTTTTTAACAGCTTGCAGCTGTATGAGCTTTTGCTATGATAAAAAGAATGTAAGAAACATGAAACATTTAGCCATAAACACCGGCTTTTAGCACCCCATGAGGAATCCAGGCCTTGGAGATATGACAAAAACTCAGTGCTCTGGAAAGAAGAGTCAACACCATGTGTGTTTGGCAGCTGCAAGTATTTTTATGAAGCAAATTTCACTGCTGAGGACCCTGCCTTCTGAACACAGGTATTCATACCAAGTGCTTGAAGCAGACATTGTGAATTGTCCTAATATATGTTTAACTTGTATGTACATTTTTTTTTTTATCAGATTCACTACAGCTGACAAAATTTGAATACTACCATACTAAACCAAACCTGAATAACTCTCCTCCCCAAATTCTGCATCCCTGTATAAGAGAAATAGGCAATCAGAACTCAAGTTAAAATGTAGCTTTTGCCTTTATGGAAAAATCACAACAGCTAAAATTAAAAAATATATTGTCTATGAAACTAATTAGAAACAGAATTACATCATTAGTCAAAAACACCATATGAAAATAAATTCCACTTCATGCCAAACTGTTAGAGGAAATAACAATAATAAACTAAGATCTCTGTTTTGCAAAAAATCTTAGAGAGTTAGCAATGATAAAGTCCAACCTTGCTGCTAAAGCAGGATTTACCTCAAGCAGGTTGCACAGGAACATGTACAGCTGGGTTTTGAAAATCTCCAGAGAAGGAGATGCCATGACCTCTCTGAGCAGCCTTTTCCAGTGCTCTGCCACACTTAAAGTCAAGAAGTTTTTCCTCATGTTCAGGTGGAATTTCCTATGTTCTAGCTGATGCCCATTTCCCCTTGTCCTATCAATGGTGTGTTGGTTTACAGTTGCTCTCTCTAAGCCCCCTCCCCTCCCCACCACCTGTCAGGAAGGAGAAGAGGCAGAAAAGTGCAAAAACCCTGAAGGTTGAGGTAAGGAGGGTGTAATTCCACAGCGAAGGAATAAGGGAGGTGGAAGCAATAAACAACAGCAATAAATAACAGTAATGAAACAATACACTCCAAGAAAGAAGACCTAATGACCAGAGAAAATGGAGAAGCACACTGCCCCACCCCAGCCCCTACCAAGGGCCTTGCCCAGCCTGCCCCCTGCCCTTATATACTGGGCATGATGTCAGTATGGTATTGAATAACACATTGTCTGGTTTAGTTGTCTGTCTTGATTGTCCCCCGACCCTCCTCAACCCCCTGACTCCTGGCAAAATTTAACTCTACGCTGAACCACTGAAAAGAGTCTGGCCCCATCATCTTGACTCCCAAGTTTTATATATTTATATGCATTGATAATGTTCTCCTCTCAGTCTTCTTTTCTTCAGGCTAAAGACTCCAGGTCTCTCAGCCTTTCCTCATAAGGGAGACACTTCAGTCAATGAACCTGTGTATTAATACACACATAGACACATTAAACATAAATTGAATATATGTCTGTGGTTATATATATCTGTGCACATATATATTGGATATGCACAATATAATGCAAGAAAATATTCATGGCTACCTCTTGATTTGAAAATAATTTGCCTTCTCTTATATGAAAGTAACCAGCAATTGTTTGGAAATGATGAAAAGTTTCAGAATAGGAGATGTGGTCAGTTGTGGCTGAAGCACGTACTTCACACTCTATGTGAATTGATCTAGGTCACAAAGGTTTTTGCTACACAGAGGCTGGAGTTTTTAATACTTTTAGTAATGAGGCCACAAATACTGTTACTCCTTTGACAATTTAATGATAGGTTTTTATTGTGGTCTTTGGGATATGAGCTAGAGTTACTCAGTAAGGTATTTTAACACCACTTTATAGTGTTTATAAAACTGCAGATCCAGAATTGCAAATTTCACACAAGTTACTTTGCTTTATTATGTTTGACCTACTGGATTTAGCAAATTTATTGTTCATGAACATTCAATGCAGCACCCAAAAACCTTAGTTAGCATCCCTGCAAGGTAACAATAATCACTCCCAAAGTCTTAACTTCAGCTGACGTTAGTTTAACACCCAGAGGGTCTCTCTGAAAATACACAGTTGTACATCCTTGTAAAAAGAGAGAATATTAAATTTTGTGGAATCATAGAATCATTTTAGTTGGAAGACACCTTTCAGATCATCAAGTCTGACTGTTATGTCACATTGCTGAACCTAATGGAGTCATGAATGTTAGTTAGTGGTGAACTTGGCTCACATACAAAAACGCCTTGAGATTAGATAATCTGTGGAGGCATCACACCAGATATAAATGCTTACTTTCCCATTAAGGAAAGAAAACAATTTGAAAGTAGAAATTCTTTAAGAGGGATTACTGGTGTTTATCTTTGATTATGAATGGCACTGGGTAGCAATGTTGGTCAATCAAGTACTGTTAGGTAAACTGTCAAGTTACGAGGTAGATACTGAGAGGCATGAGAAAAAAAAAAAAAAATTTACTTTATTTATTTTTAAACAATTCTTCTTTTCCTGAAAAAAAAAAAAAAAAAAGTCAAAGTGAATATTCTTATTAGAAGAGATATTATCTATAGATAATTACTTCTATAGTAATATAATATCAGGTAGCATCTTAGGTTCATGCATAGTTTTGTGGTTTATTTCTGTATATTATGAATATCTACATTGTTACTTAGGCAGAAATTTCCAAAGTTCGTGCTATCCACATTCAAGTTAAATGCACAGTCCTGGGCCAGAAAACCATTTTACAGCAGACCAAAGAGCTGTCAGCATGCTTAGTATCAGAATCCTGAGTGAAATGCATGCAGAGTCTAACAGGTTAGACAGTACAGCCTGTATAGAATACTATAAACATTTATTTATTTAGGAAATTAAAAATGCCCACTCCCAAGGATTTATTCTTTTCTAAGAGGCCAGTAGAGTTTAGACAGACAATTCACTACTTTTAGGAAAAGTTTTACCTTTTCCTGTGCTAAAATGCACATTTTTTCAGTAATTGAGAGGGGTTTTTTTTCATTTTACAATATTATTTAAAAAATTGCAAGTGATGCAGCTTCTCTAAGCTACCTTAAGCTAACAGTTTTTTTCTTGATTTCTTCCAATACCATACATTCTTACTTCTACTACTGTGGATTACATGGCATAAACCATTCATGTGAGAAACTTGGGAATATTAAAAACTGCCACTTTTTAGAGCACTGATTAATTTCCATATGTATAGGGTATATATATACTATGTGGACAATGCATATGCACTTGCAGATGCATGTACAAAACCACATATATATAATCATTATATTCTTTTGAGTACAAACTGCTGAGTACTTTTTTTAGAGAACATGGAATTTATTTGTTGCTTTGTCTCCCTTTAATATAACTGAAAAATTTGATCTAAAATAGGAGTTACCAAAATCTTTCAGATTCACAGAGAAAAACAGCTGCTTGCTGCTGTCAACAATGCTGTTTAGCACAGTCTTCTTGGACTGGATGCTATATGTGTTAATCGGCTAATGATTAATTCAAACCCCCTGAATTACTGTAATCTTGTGATAAGTGAATTTATGGACATGATGTTTTCCTCTCAAAAGGAAGCTGCCTGCATTATATCTTGTGTCAAAGCCTTATTCTCTTAAAACAGTAAGCAGCTCAATAAAGAAAATGAAAGGTTCATGATTCATTTTAGAGCAATTGTTTTGACTTCTGTAGTGAAAATGCTACCATTCTTTCTTTCTTACTGTCAGGAAGAGCACAGAGAATTACCACTTTTCCCAGAAATCCCTCTTCAGCCTTAGTGCATTCTTTTTCATAATTTCTGTTTTGGTAACTGCTAGTTTGGCACATTTGTAGGTCATATATACTCTGCTGAACTTGTGTTATCCAATATTCACATAATCAATATGAAACATTAGCACATACATAGAGGATACATCTAAGGCATGCTCCTATTGAACTTTTTTAATTACCATGATTCCTAAATCTGCCCTTTAATCCTCTCCAGATTTTCAGATAAATAAGACTGCTACTTACATGCAACAACAATGACATTTTGAGCACACTGTGATAAAGGTCTTGTAAATCAAATCACGATGTAATTATCCTTTAACACTAGAGTCACCTTCATTATTTACGTACACTCTTAAGAAACTGTTAGTGTAGTCTAGGACTGCAAACAGTTACTTAAACAAAGAAAGGGTGTTTGTGTGTGCAGTTCTTGGGTAAGAACTAGCCTCTCTTTGCCAAGGAATCAGTGTGCTAATCTATTACATCAGAGAACTTATTATTCACAGATGTTTGTTTACCCACAAAGGTCTTGAACTAGCTCCACTGAAGTCAATTGGAGTTTATCTTCTGAATGGAAACAGTGGGTCTGGCAGCTAAACTAATCTGAAATTGCTGTCCCTGCTTTGACATTGAGGTCAAGAATTGGTAGGCCTAATTGCAATAAACTACAGTAAAAGTCTCTTAAGGATTCCTGGTCTATATTAACTGTGGGTTATTATGAACTTCTTGCAGAGTTGAGTAATACATTTGAAGCATCATTTGAAAAGTAGTCGTACAAATATTTATTGAATTATTTTTAAAATAATGGATTTTGTCAGAATTAAGTTAAAGAAAGTGTTCCTTAAATTATATGGTGACCAGAATACTGAGATATATTACAAATTATTTGTACATGACATCTACAGGGATATCTGTTGAATACATCACCAGTATTTTTATAATTGATTCATATTGAATAATTAAGGTTTAAAACTTAAAATTAATCATATCTCCTTATTTTAAGTGTCCATTCATTATGAATTCATTCAGCATTATTGCAAGAGTTATATGGTTCATGACAAAAGCTAAGCAAAGCTTTGAAGAATGCATTTAATTTGATGCACTATAAAATGTTACAGTGAAATAATAAAACTCCTAACAGCCTTAATATACTGCACTTCACACTTTAAAAAAACAAACAAACAAACAAAAACCACCTAAACCAAACACTTTTTTTTTTTTTAATGAAAACCTGATGAATATATGATTTGAAAGCCTGTTACATGAATAACTACAGATCTCATTGCCCTTAATTAAGAAAATACACAGAAGAAGAAGTACATGAAACATAAACTCTTTCATACACTTACTGAGTGATGGTCAGGATACAGAAGACCTAGAATGTGATCAAGACCCCCCTTTGCTTATTTCAGAGTAATTTTTACTTAGAAATTCACAAAACAGGATTTTGCTTTTCACCAGTTTTAGTAATGTCATATTCTTATCATCCCTTACAGCCTTGATAGTAGTTTCTCTCTTTTTTTCTTTTTTTTTTATTTTGTTTTGTCAAGAGATCACTGCCAGAGTAGAATGTTATGTACACAGGAAGATTCTCTTCATTAGTGCATTGCTATATGGTTCAGAAGAACTGTGCAGCAGCTTTGGTTTAGGCCAACAGCAGTCTGTCTATTTCTTGGCTCATAAATGACTCGACATTTAAAAACATGTAAAAACCACATACACAAAAGTTTGTGAAAAAAACATATGTAAAAAAAACCTTTAGGAAATTTCAGTTTTGAAAATACTGTTTCTTGTCACTTGAATCTAGTAACATCCATAGTGATTATTAACACATTAATACGCAATATGCATATTGTTTTATTCTCAAATACATTTTCTAATTTTTAATCACTGTATTTAGTATGATGATTTTAGAAATATTGTACACACGCCATACAGAGAAAGAGATTTTAGATATAAGATATAAAATTGTTTATCAATATTTTAATTCTTTTTAACAACACTAACCAAAATACCAGTTGTGGACATGCTGATTTTTACTCATAAATACTTGATAATTTTTTCTGAAGCTCAAAGACTATCATCAATGTTAATTTTAATAATACATTAGATATGATATAATAAGTACAATAAGAGCCAGTTTTGGTGGAATGTACAAACTTACATAGGCAAAGATGTTAACCAGACCAGCTGACTTATACTATTAACAGCTAAATGTGATTTGGATTTTTAAGCAGTGGCCATTATCTTAATGCTACATATATTATTTTTTTAACTAACTATTAATGATCAAAATAAAGATAATAAAGTATATGAACTATGGAATTCTACATCTTTAATAACATTCCATTTCCTCATTTTTGCTATCCGAAGGAGAGTTTTATAAGAAAAAAACTCCACTTATTTTGATGTTTTAGGATGATATTAACTATTATTAGAGATGATGGTTAAAGGGAATAGGTAAAAAAGCTGGTTAAGATAGATTGATGTTGTGGCTGTGGCTGTTGCTGTGGATATTGTTGCCACAGAAACATTCCAGTTCCACTTCCTTAAAGAAAGACTGTGTACAAATTGAAGATCAGAAAGGTAGAAATAAGTTCTGGAGTGAAAAAATGAAGCACCAGTAAGCCCACAAATAATAGCATTATAGTTTTGTTTGGGAAGTTGGTGGTGAATGTATCTCAGAGTCCCTCTGGTCAGCATGGCTGAGATTTTCTTTTACCCTGAGACCCCAAAATTTACATTTATACTTGTGAGTAAAGTGTCACCATTCCAAACATTTCCCAGCACATGAGATTCATGTGGTCAGCATATTCTAGGGAGTTTTTAATCTATCACCTATTAGGTACATAATAGTAGGGAAAGTGTCCTCCTGACAGTGGAGTTGACCTACCCTTTTCTTACTTTGTTTACCAGTTTGGCTACATTTTCTTCATGACAATTTGATCTATTTCCCATTTCAGACCAATTTGTCAGATTCCCTGGATAGTAATTGACATTTTCCATGTAATAGTTCCATCTTTCCATCCTAAAACTTGATGAGCTTAAAAACTAATTTATAACAAGATGATCTGAATGTTTATTACCCTGAGCAACTCTGAGACTCAGCCTCCATACAATAGTAATGCTTGCTTGCAATATTTATAATCACAACCCTGGTTCTCTGTGCATCTTTTCTACCTAGCAATTAGATACATTTACACATACATTTTTAATCTTTGATACACACTCACACATAAGAGAAATCAAATACAGACAAATTATTTTCTACTTCATCTATTCAGTGTAACTTCTGTATTTCCATTAGCTTCTGTCTTAGAAATTTTCTTTACAAACACTATTATCATAAAAATTCCATTGAAATTACAGTGAATTTTCAGGTCCATAAAATAATATTGCTGTATGTTGAGAGCTACTTTATTGATCTTTAGAAATAAATAAGCCTCTCATTTTCTGATTACAAATAAGGCACAAAAAATGATTTTTAAAGTACAATCTAAGAAAGACCATTTATGTTACATTTTATTGCCAAATTATGAAGTCAACATTCTTGTTCTGCTTGAATTGGTTTGCATTGGCTGCATGAATTGTACGGGCAAGAAAAGGGTGAAAAGCTCTTTACTAACCATAATTTCAGGAAAGGCTGAGACCTGGGGCAGTTTAACCTGGAGAAAAGAAGGCTCAGAGGAGATCTTATGAATGTTTATAAATATATGAAGGGTGAGTGTCAAGAGGATGGGGCCAGTCTCTTCACAGTGATAGAACAAGGGCCAATGGGCACAAACTGTCACACAGAACATTCCACATCAACATCAGGAAAAATTTCTTTACTGTGAGGGTGACAGAGTCCTGGAACAGGCTTCCCAGAGATGTTGTGGAGTCTCCTTCTCTAAAGACTTTAAAAATCCACCTGGATCTGTTCCAGTGTGGCCTGCTCTAGGTCTGGCAGGGTGGCTGGAATCAATGATCTCCAGAGGTCCCTTCCAGCCCCTACAATTCTGTGATTCTGTGATTATCAGGGGATGGCAAACAGTACTGGGAATTATTCATCCCACTAAGATAAACACAATTGCAAAGAAGTGCTGCACAGAAGATTCAAACTGTTTCATTGTGCTCTTGTCTTAGGTGTGTGATGAAAAGTCCCTTATCTCCAACTGTGCTGGTAACCTCCTTTGCATGCAGAGGTGCTCCTGAGTATCTATTAGCCACACATGGTGCGCTATCTCCTAGTGGCTATTGTGATGGGCTACAAAGGATGCTGTCAGGATAGAGGTAGGAGGGAAGGAAGGATTGTTAAAGCTATACTGGGCATAGGAAGGCTTAGTCTCCTTAAAACCCTTTACGTATTCACCGGATCTCTATGCCAGATTTACTGAGCTGATTTACCTTAAAGCTGTGCTCACAAGGCAGCAAGGCTTCTGTAGCAGAAGTGGACCACATGGGAAAAAAACAGGGTCAGCAGTTTAGGACTTTTGCATGCAAATGGATAGACTGGTTTAGTAACATCAGTAGAAAGCGCAGCCATTTCAGTTCACATCGAATTTGGTCTGTAAAGTTTGTGAACAAAGTAAGACAAGAACAGGGAGAGGGTGAGCCTACAAAGACCAGTGAAAGGATAGACTATGATCAATGTTTTAAATGTGGATCAACAGTCTCTATTTTTCTTCTACTTGGGAACACTCTAATCCTGTCTTATCCATAAAAATAATTAAAATCTATCAAATAGGTTAAGAATCCTGCTAATACAAAAACCTTGTAGTGATGATGATTTAATTCTGGCTTCTAGAAAGGGACATTACCTTCTCAGTCAATGGCAGTACTTGCAACAGAGGTCTTTTGCAGCAGAGGATTATCCACATACAGCTTTGTTTATTTTGCATAATGGAAGAGGATCATAGCTCAAGGTGTTATGGCTTCAGGCAGCACCTGTGTAATCTATATTTACAGTGCTAAACTTCCATATTTACTTTGCTGTTCACCTGTTGAACTTGCCTCCTGACAGGTACTATGTGGAGGATGAAGTCTATTTTCAGAAAGCTGACATGTCCTCCATTTATCTGTTGATAAAATTATGACAACTTTTAACTACTTTTTAAGTCATAAAATCTTACAACTTTACACCTATTGAATGTTTTTTTTTTAAGGACATTATTTCCATGTAACCATATGAAGGATAAAAAAGTTATGAGTATACTTTGGGGTTTTTTTTTTTTTTTGGTCATCTTCTTTATGCTTTTACAGCAGTGCTAAATGATGCAGAGATACACTCAAACAGAAAACAATTTTTTCACAATCAGTTATCAGAAGATTTGTCATCACAGATAGAGGTGACCTGTAACAAAGTCTTGTAGAGAGTTTAGAATTATTTAAAGGGGAAAGGGAGGAGGAATTCCCATTGGGTTTTTTTTTCTTCTCTTAAGAATCAGAGTTTGCTAAGGAATTTTTAAACACAGAAATGAAGGGAAACTGATAAAGAATATAATCTTCTGATAAAGCAATTGATAGTTCAATAAATATGATTGTTTCAAATTTTTGCAATTATTCCTATCATGTAATTTTCAGGCTTCCTTAAATAAAGTTTCTCTAGTCAAATTAAGATTATCAGGAATCTGGAGTTGAATTCAAATGTGCGTAGACTCCAGCGGTTTTGTTTTGATCCCAGTAATAGTATCCACACAGTAAAGTATTTAGTTCTGTTGCCACTTCTACAATCAGGCTTTATTGATTAGGTCTATTATTCTGCAGCTGTTCTCAAGATCAAGGTTTTCTTGAGTTTCTGCTATCAAGAGTGGTGTTGGTTTTTTGATTTTATTTTTTTTTAATGCTAAGACTAACTAGCCTAAGAAGTGTTAATGTCTTAACCACTTTTTCTTCAGTTAGAATTTTATGCGCATAAGTGTTGTTTCTTTGGTTTGTTGTTTGTTGGGTGGTGGAATTTTTTTTTAACACTGCAGAGGGACACACAGAACTTTCAAGATCTGGTTAAAATTTCATTCCTTTAGCAAGATATGCAGCCACTTCAATACATTTCACCTCAATGGAGACAGTAGTGTATTGTTTATCTTCTAACGTGAAACTCTGCTTGACATGTTGTGTCACACACTACGCTAGATATTCCAGGAATCCACTGACCTTCAAAAACCAGACAATTATTAAAAATCTTTCATTGTCTATATTCAACTGTTGGTTTTGGGTTTTTTTTTTATATATCTGTGGATAGGAAGTAAGGAATAGGTGTTTTCTCAACATCTAGAGAAACCCATCAGGACTGTTAATGAACAGCAGTACATAATGAGAATTCCAGATGTTTCAGAACTTTAAGACATCAATTAAGCTACATTTCTGAAGCTTTTGTTTTTCTAGTCACTGATTTAATACACAAACACTTTTCGTTCTTCTATCAGAGTTCAGTTGTGCTGAGCAGAATATTAATACTGATCTCTCTCAAAACTTAAAAAATTCTTAAAGAACATTTATGCTTTAGGTATAAAATTGCATACCTAAATTATCAGCTCACTGTAACACTTTCCCTTGTTCTTTTAAAAATAAACACTAAAACAATTTAAAAAAAACAAAGAAACTGAGAATAGCATCTAAACAGATGGACTATACCTAAAGGAAACACTTCCAGTATGTATTTAAAAAGCAATACAGGTAAGTAAGATCAAATATTTAAGTTGTAAATAATTCTAGGTTTTGAAGCTGTTAAAACTATAATTGCATATTAATAAATCCAAGTGGCTTTAGAGTTAAGTAAAGAAAGAATTTTTGTGATAAAGGCAGCTTCTTTCCAGGACCAAGATACATTTTTTTTTTAAATTTGGAATTAAATCTGGCATGTGTTTTTTGGTTTTGTTTTTTTTTTAGTTTGGTCGTCAAATTAACCAAATACTAAGACAAGAATAAAACCTAAAATGATAAATTCCTGTCCATAAATTCTAACAAAAACACCTTACATAAAAGTGATAAGAAGTCCTCTAGGCATAGATGTATAAAACACCTAAGATATCTTTTATTATTTTGTGAACTAGTTACAATAATCTTCTGATAGATTAATAGATAGATATACCAATGGATACCAAAAGTAATGACCTACAGTATCCAAATAATTTCAGTCCCATGACTGATTGGCTTTTGTGCGTAACAACAGATCTGTAAAAGACACCTTTTCCTGGGTAAAGCCCTTACACATTCTAATTTCCAGACAGGTGTTTGCAAGATAAGAAAGAATGAATCACCACCACTTTCCTTTCCATAAGGAAACAGAAATGTCTCTTTTTGCTGGCCACTTATTTCCACGAACCTTGTGGGAGACTGGCCATCTATGACTAACTAATTCAACCTGCAACCATACGGTATCAAATTCAAATTGCAAATTATTCTTGTTTACCCAGTTTCAATTTCAGTATCAAAATCAAACATAGTCAAACAAATTATAAAATAGAACATTGGAAGAAGGGGAGGTTTTTTTATAGGACTTTTTTTTTTCTTCTTAAAAAAAAAAAAAGAAGAACAACAGAAAAGCAAACATAACAAACTGAAAAATTTTTTTTTTCCATTTCTGTTCTTGCCAAAAAAGACTTGATCATGGTTTATTTACCTGTGAAGTGTCTTCCAATCATCAGCTTTTATAATAGTGAGAAAATATAACCAGAAGTTTGGACTTAGGACAAATCCTGCAACTGTCCTTATTAGAAATCTATCAATATACAGAGGCACTTCATTGTTTTTATACTCAGTCTTTGAGAGTTGTACAAAATGAGGAAATTTTGTGACCAAATCTAAATTAGCAAACTTTATGGTGTCATTGGGGCCAATCTGTAAAGCAAAATGTTTTGTATTGGGAGACCCAGAAACTGCTTTACTAGTGTTTTGATGTGGCTCTAGCTTGGACTAACCCTAGTCTGTTGAGAATGTTCACTAATTGAGACTTTCTCAAGCTCATCTACCTGTTTAGTTTCATCGAAAATAATTATATTTGCAAGTTCCAGTGTTAAACAAATCACAATAAATGGGGACAGTTGAAAGATAAGTTTCAGAAATGCAATTCTCAACCTTAAATCTTAGATTTAAGTGCTAGTGTATATGTGTCCTCTGGCAAAACATACATTTCATTCATATTCTTCTAGCATTATATACTGTTATTCAGGTATCTGGGAAGGTGCCAAAGAAATTGCTTTTTTTGGAAAAGGATCTGTATAGAATTAGAAACAATAGGAAGAACCTTTTGGAGAAAATGAAAGAAAAGCCCAAAACCTTAGGCAAATGACATCACCATTTCCATTCAGTGGTTCATCTAGTTCCAGTGTTATATATCTGACAATGACCAGAACTTGGAAATGGCAGCTAAAGGAAGAAGCAATGCACAGGCTGAGCTCTCCACTCACCTTATTAGTGATGGTAAGCTTCTGTCTTGTTGTCTGTATAACTGTTGCTATATTTATTCAAAGTGGATTTTCCTTCCAAAATTTGATACCTTTGTTTCCACATTAACTTGCAGCAGTAAAAGTCTTATATGTTTTTCTTAAAGGCACTATATTACCGATGAAGACAAAATAATTTAAGTTTGGGTTTCAATTTTGTTGAATATGTCATCCTTATACAAAGGAATAACAAATAGGAATGTAATTCTTTGTGTTCCTTTCATTTCTCTTTCATAACTAAACTATTTTCCCATTCCTCTCTTTTATTAGAAAAAAATCGATTTCATGAACGTATGCAAACAAGCTATTTGTACAGCTGTAATCTCTGAGAAGAGACATGTAAGTGAAATGTGAATTTGAAGTGCTGTGTTTCTGCTATCAGAAAGACCAGAATTTTAAGAAACAGTTAAAGGTAAATTTTCCAAGTGTAACTTGAAAATTAATTTTAAACTTCAGGACATTTTTATGGAACCAGAGTAACTCAAATTCAAAGAAACACAATTTTGTCCAATAAAAAATAGTTTTGGGGTTTTTTTTTAAAGGTTCATAATACTTTTCTATTTAAGAGTATCTTCACAAAAATGTAGGACTTCTGGATTTAAGATCAAAAAAGTAAAGTGTCTTTCTTGTATTAACCTTTTTTCAGGTATAAAAATCTTTTGAAATTCAAATGAAGAATATTTTTTTTTAAATAAAGTGATGTAATCCTGTTAATAATTTTCTTTTACTGATAAAGTACATTTACAGGCACAAAGAAATGAATAAATGATAAAGCAAAGAAATTTGTAGTTCCATTGTGTTAGTCATTCACCAGTGGTAATAAGAAGTAATACCATACCTAATTCAATTAAACTAAATGTTGTTATCTTAATTTATCTAGCTATTGCAATTTAATTACTGTTACATGGGGATCATTATTTAATTAAAATTGAGACTAATTAATGGTTTCAGTTGTTGTTTCTACTAAAGATGTTATTTTCATGGAAAAAGCTCAAAACCTTTTATGAGGTAAAGAAACCACTTACAACATTGCCTTAGGAGCATTTCTTTCCAATTAAAGCATTCACAATACTATGAAAACATATTATCATGTTAAACAGAGAGTAGACTTCCTCCCATTCCACCCCATGATACATACAGAGAAAGAAAAAGAGAGAACCAGCATTGGCATTGAATTTACTCTCATGCAATCTTTCCACTCCATCACATTTCACCAAGTCTCATCATGCAGGTGCTGGGGAGGAGGATTAAGGATTTTTTCACTGCAGCAGTTTTCATCAAGGCCATAAGAGAAAGAGTGTGAGAAAGCTCACACCTAATTTTGACATAGTTCAATGGTGGAAACCTCCTGGTAAGTTTCTGGTTCCAAAAGAGGGCTATCATGAATCACAGGATTTTTTTCCAACAAGAAAAGTTGTGTTCCACCACAGTTGAGGAACTAACTAGGTCATTACAAAGCTGTCACAGAAATTGTTTTTATTAGAAACTTCTCAGGATCAGTTATTGGAAGATGGGGGAGGGTGGAAAGGTGAAGACTAAGATGAAAATTCAGGCTTCATTAGCTTTTTTCTTCATGATTTTCAGATATGGAAAGTTCCAGACAGTTTTGAAAAACTCACCATGAGCAAAAATAAACAAAAAAAATCTCTGTCTCAAGAGCATGCTTTAAAAAAAATTTAAAAAATATACTTTAAAAACATAAACACACTTGACAGTCTCATGGTGGCTCTTTTGTAAAGTGAAATTTCTTTGATGTACATCAGATGAAATAATATAGACACATGAGAAAATGAGTTTCATATCATTCACTGATGAAATTGATACTTACTTTTTGAAAACTCCGGTATCTTGTTGTGAAATCCATTTGTACTTTTTCCTGTCTAATTTTGTTGGTTGTGGGGACTTTTATGTTTCTATGCTGTTACTTTAAAGTTCTATTACAATGCTGAGAAATGACAATTCTATACATTCTGGATGCAAAATTAAATTATCTATTTGCTGTTTTGTGGATGAACTCCCAACTCTCGGAGACCTGGATTTCCTTCTCTTATGTGATCAGCACCTGTGAGGTATCAGTGAATCTAGAATGTAATGTAACCAATTGTAATGCATTCTAGTTTGGTCAAACTGAATGCTATAATCAGAAAGATATAAGCTACTCCTCAGCATCTAGGCTCTTTAAGGATTTTGTGAACTCTTGGAGTCCTACTCAGCTGGTTAGGAGGCATAAAGAGGATGTTTACCATTATTTGCAGTAGGATTGTGTTTCCTAACTGCAATTTTTCTGGATCTTGTTATTTCTGTGGGAAATGAAGGTACAATATCAGTCTCTGAGGAAGTCACTCATCACAGATTCTTCTGACATCACAAGGGCTGATTTTTTTTCTTTATTCTACCTATTTGTTGTACTTAATACACATACAACCATAAGCAGAGTATCAGAGGTTGTAATGATATATTTCCTCATCATATATTTTGGTTTTTTAAAGCATAACTTTACATTTTCCAGTATATCATGAAGATTATCTGCTTCTTTAAACCTGGTTGGTAAAGGGGTTATGAATTTCCTGGCCAAGTTTTCCCATCAACTGAAAAATAAATTTTTAGAGGGCTTTCTTCTTCTTAAAAGTAAAAAAGCAAATAACTATATATCAGCAGAAAGTATTTCAGTCTTGATAAAATGGCAAAAATATAGGTTCAAAACAAACTGATTCCCTTTCCAAAAGTGTCAAAACACTTCACTGACAATTGTCAAAATTCACTTATTTCTTCTACACCAGATATTTTGCTATTGAAACATAAATTGCAAGTAGTTTTGGATCTCCTACAGCTTTGCTTTTGCAAATGTATTATCTATCTGCTGAAAATAAGTATAGTTCTTATGTATCTAGGAAGGTTTTTATTTCTCGAAATTGGATTTTAACTACCCAAGACACATTTCATGTTTTTGTGGGTTGTGCTTCACCCCATCCCCCCCCCAAAAAAAAACCTCAAAACAAACAACCAAATTAAAAATAAACTAAACATACAACTACTTTTTTAGCTTTTCCCCAGTTATTTAGGAGCCCTCAATATCTTCTGAAATATGAAGACAATGTGATATATAACCATATAACAACATGGTTACTGAAAATTGCATTTTTTCATGGATTGGTGGTCTTTTAAATACAGAGTATTTTACCAGAGACTTTTATAGCAGAGGAACATTAAATTTTGTCTATATGAATATCGTAAATGTTTGTATATATACATCCATAGTTACATTTGTAGCCCATGTAAAGCTGATGTCTCACTATATTAAGAAAAGCCTAACTGCATGCTTCAAGCACATCATCACATAAAGTTATGTAAGATCTCTTCTACAGTAGCACTTCAGTAGTCCAACACTAGAGAATCTGTTATTGCAATGATAAAATTACAATGAAATTAAGAGCTTTCAATGCTTGTGTGATCTAATAGAATTCATTGTATGTATAGCAGTAGAGAATGAAATGCTTTAATCTGTTATATTTAACCTGTAAAATCACCTCTTTTCTGAAATAAAGAGAGGAGAGAAGAGAATATTGAGGGTTAAAAAGAAAATAAAATGAAAAAGACAATACGGCCAGTGGGAGACAAAAAAAAAAAAATAGCAAGGGCAAGGAATATAGTAAAATAGATTGACAAGTACCTGTAAAACTGCTGCCTACACAGTACATTGCAAATTACAAGTCATGGTCTGTAGACAAAGCATTTGCAACAGCTGAGTTATCAAAAGGACTTAGTCCAAGGCTTTAAAAAGCCATTTTGTCATTTTATGAAAATAGAAAAAAAAAAGAAAAAAAAAAAAAATTGTTTGTAAGGAATCACAAGTCAAAATCATCAAAATACACAGAAATAAAATCTGCAGTGGAGCAGAAGCTACTAAGGGGATGCAGGGATGAGCATTGAAGAAAAGAATGTTAACATTTAAAGTGAAAAATTAGGGACAAAATGACTCAAGATAGCAGACACAACCTATACACATCATGCATGAGATAATATTATATATACAAATCTACCAGTTCATGGCAATTCTGTGGTAATGTGCTAGTACTTCCAGAGAGATTATTGAAAGACAAACATCTCATCATTCCTTTAGAGTTCAACCTTAAAGTTTTAAATAGAGTATTATGATTGAGAAGACATGATTTTGAGTATTAAGAAGATGTGAGTTGTGGTGGGTCAACCTTGTCTGGATGCCAGGTGTCCATCAAACCTGAGCAGGACATGGTGGTGAGGAAATAACATGGTAAAAAAATGTTGTGGGTCAAGAAAAAGGCAGTTTAATAAAGAAAAAGCGAAGGTCATGCATGGAAGAAAAGGAAAACAAAAGATTTATTTTCCACTTCCAATCAGCAGGAAATGTCCAGACACTTCCCAGGAAGCAGGATTTCAGTATGCATAGTTGTTGCTCTGGAAGTCAAATGTCATAATATTGAATGACCCTCAGTCGTCTCCTTTCTCTTAGCTTTTATTGCTGAGCAGATATTGTTACAGTATGGAATCTTTAGTCAGTTTGAGTCAGCTGTCCTGTCTATGTCCACTCCCAAGATGTTGCCCACCCCTAAACATACTCTTGAGGGCAGAATGTTGGAGAGACAACAGTAGCCAAAACACTGGTGTGTTATCAACAACTTTCTAGCTACTACCAATAAAAGCAC
Source organism: Todiramphus chloris collaris (assembly GCA_025345505.1). Taxonomy (NCBI): domain Eukaryota; kingdom Metazoa; phylum Chordata; class Aves; order Coraciiformes; family Alcedinidae; genus Todiramphus; species Todiramphus chloris. Next base: position 33,868,165 of record JANVCC010000010.1, on the reverse strand, counting down.
AGCACTATGAGAGCTGCCACAGGGAAAATTAACTTCATCTCAGACAGACCCAATACAAGGTACACAACTGTACCATTAAATTGAATGTCTGGAATGAATCTCATTGTCAGTCCAGCTGACACAGCATGGCCTGTGTCCATAGTATTGAACCTCTTATTTCCTGGAGCACAGTAATTGGATGCAAATGATTATTGGACATTACTCCTGAGTTGTGTTTAAGAACTCAGGAAATGAAAGGATATGTCTTGATCTGAGCCAGAATTATTTTATATGTTGCTCTTACATTTCAAAAATATGGGAGATCGCAGGGCAGTATACTCCTGTCAGGCTTAATCTTATTAGTACTGTCAGGCTTAATCTTATTAGTACATTCATAAATTTCCAGAAGGTGAAAATGCATTATAAAGACAAATCACAAACACATACTACATCAACAGACTCTATCTCTTACACAGGGACCATTAAGCTCCATGAGTATTGAGAGCACACTACTCTCTTTAAGAACCAGTTTTGCATTTGCTTTCTACATCTTATTCTTTCCATATTTGACAGAAATTTACTTCTCTGCAATGCAGTAGGAAACAGAAAATTATTTTACCCTTTTAGACAGTTAGACAAGGCCTTTCTTAGAGTGATGTTACTGAACCACTGCTGATAAGCTTCTCATAGTGGCTTTCAAGCTCTTGAGCAGTCACCTCCTTCAACTCCAGATTGTGCAACTATTGCCAGAAACACAGCCAGCCTGAGCTGATTTGGTTATAGCTCCTCAGTAGCTGGTGGATTGTGGAAATATACAGTACTATTTTAAATTATACAGATACTCTTTCATAATGTTTCAGATGGCTACAAACACAGACCAATCCAGAATAAAGATAAAAACCATTGGTTTTTTGCCCTTACTGTTTGTACAAGAGAAGTGTAAACTCCCCTCTTTTAGCACTTCTGTGGTTCCCTCAAGAATTCAGCTATTACAATGATTGCTGTAAATAAAGCTTAGCTATTCTCTTACTGTCCATAACATCTCAACCCATCTTGAAATTCTCCCACTACCCCTACTGTATGATTCACCAAAACTTTTTTTTACAGCTTCTAGGTTCTGTCATCTGTTTCCTTTTTCTCTATCCTTGTCAGGTCACTGTTTTTCAGATTGAATTTCCTTTAGATTGAATTTCCAAACCTCTGCAGTGTCATCAGTTCTTGATTATTCTCCTTTGCAGTAGTATTGAACATAAGCCTTGAATCCATGTCTTATTAGGAACTATAAAGATTCAAGAAATCACCCAACAGTGTAACTATACTGTTATGCCAGAGGTTGTATAGCTCACCAAAAGCTTGTCTTTGATCACTGAGCTATCATAAACCTTATTTATGTTGTTTTTCACCTCAGGCTCAATAAGGATATAGTTTAATGGTAATGATGACTGAAACAACAGTAACCATGACCAGAGGCTGTTCTTACTGCAGATGAATAGGCATGAGAATTTGTTTAGTGGTATCTATTTATCAGCATTTGTGCATGGGAAAAAAGGGACTGACACAGGACATTGTAAAACCAAGAGATGCTAAACATTGACAATGGGGTCCTGAGATTAAGTCAAAATAAATGAAAACTTTCTGTTCATGATGCTTACAGATTGTCAAAGAAGCTGTCTCGATATTTGATGGTACTGTTCTGAGAAACAAAAACTTTAGAGGTAAGATGGGTTTTATTAGAACAGTGTCTCAATCTGTACAATTTTTCCTCTGTAGAAAAAAAACAACTTGCAAGGCCCTGAACATCACCTGACTTTAGTCAAAAGAGACAGTGATGCCACATAAAAGAAACTCATTCAGCACATTTAAACAGTAGCTTATTCAGGTAATCTAAGTATCTACTCTACCTTAAAATATTACCTTGTGTTTTAGTTGAGCCATTATCATTGATAAGCAGATTTTTAATCAAGCAAATAAGGCATAGTTAATTATGTGCATGGGTTGTACTTTAAATTACACTTTATTAGCTGTGTTCATCACCTTCTAGTCCACAAACCAGGTGTGACATGGCAGTTCTTTCTTTCACTTCTGCTTGCAGAGATTACAGCCAGAACCAAACTTAATCCAATTAACAATCAGTGTCCTCATGCGAAAAGTGAAAAACTGCTGACAGTTGCAATGACTGCCATTAGTGCTCTTCAGTTAAGAGATTCTTTAATTACAGAGCTTGACATCCTCCAAGGTACTGTGATAGCCTGAAGATACACTGCAGAAAAATAGATTATAGGTGTAAACAAGGTCTATTCAATAAAGTAAACCACCAGTCACTATGATAGAAAAGAAAATGTTACAAAGTTTGAAACAACAGTAACTGCAGATGTTGGATAATAAAATATCTTCTTTCAACTAGAAACATTAGTAACGATATTTGATAGAGATTAATTTCTGTGAACTATGGAAATTAAATTTATTTCAATGAAGTTACAAGTGTATTTGCTTATCTGTTCAGAAATATTTTTTCTCATTGTGGCACATCAGATGATGGTTTCCCTGGAATAAAGCTCTACAGTACAAGACTGAGCATGTCTTTTTTAGGCATCACAGCTTTTTTAAACTCATGAAAATCTGTGAAATGAGTGACTACTTTGATCTTTATAGGAAATTTTCCATGCTTAAACTGGTCCTGCACATGGCCTTCATGAAAAAAGCATCCACACTGCTTGTGTGGCACAGCCTACCACGTGTATCTCATACTCAGTGTACATTATTTGCAACTTAAGTTTTGTGCAAGACACTGGTTTTGTCAGCGTTCTTCCACATTCCATATATCACATGTTTAATCTTTAGCTGTGACTGTTTCAATGATGAAGAAATTCAAAGTTAAGACGTATTCCACCATTTGGATATATGTCACTGTCACATCACTGATTTTTTTACGTTGCAGGCCTTCTGCATGACATTTATCAAACAAATAAGGTGTGGGTAACACACAGAGCAACCTGAAAAGAGGAGAAAGTTCCAGGAAGAAAACATTTTTCAAGAGACATAGTGGCCTGGAGATGGAGAGGAACAGACCATCATCTTAGAACAAGATAACAAAGAGGACTACTGAAGTTCATTAGGATGAGTGCCTTTTTTTGTTTTTTTCTAAATAAACTTAAAAACCTGACACCTATGGGAACAATATCTCCCTGTGCCCTTATGAAGTTTGATCAGACTGATACAGCTGTATTCCTGAGCTATTGCTCACTGACAGAGATGAAATAAATTTTGAGAAGTAGAAAACATACTGCAGAGCATGGAGGAAGACCAACAATACAAATGCCTATGTTATCATAAAATGAACTACAAATACCTTTGGGTAGATAGGAAACAAATATTAATGAGTCTAAAGGATATAAAGATGTCCTTCTTGGAACTCATCAGAATGGTTTAAGTGTTTCATGGGTGTATCCTTAAGTGATCCAGAGAATCACATAGAATTATTACCTAATCAAAATGCAAAATTCATTGATGTGTGATGTAATTAAACAATGAGGTTTGAATGTGTTAATTAAATTGGAGTCAAAAATAGATGAGACTTTAGGGTCAAGGTCCTTCAATAGCTAACTACCCTGAAGTCCATTCTGATACTGATGCAATTATTAGTTTAGCTTTTTAATGAAAACTCATGCACTCTGAAAAGATTAATCAGTTCTTCTTATTGGACTAAATCTACATGAAAAGAATGTCAGGTTTGTAAAGCTTTATGAAATCAGATACATGCAGCATTCTGTTCAGGATTTCTTCCAAAGGCCTATGAAAGTAAGAAGATGGTAGAATTCAGCTTGGGTATAGGTTTGAAAAAAAAAAAAAAGAGAAGTCATTGCATAGAGAAAGTATAATTTCCTTACTGAAAAATGTTGTAATCATCAGTAGAAAGCATGTTTTCTATCATGATTTACACAGGTTTGACAGAATCTCACCTGATCTTGCTTGACGTTACCTAATATTTCAGGCTTCATTTTTGTGAGTAATTGCCTGAAGTGTAGGCAGGGTTTATGCTGCTGCAGATAACTACTATTAATTAGGTAATCTAGTGTAAATCTGCACTGGTTAGTTTGTATTGGAAAAAGATGTTCCATTTAGCTACCTTCTAGTAAAGGAGAATCAAAGACTTTGAGTAATGAAGGATCATCCATGTACACCATTGTGGAGACCAATGTCATTGTTAAGAACAATTTCTGTTGAACTAATTCTGCTTGGAAGTATAAAATTGCAGGCTGGTCTTTTTGGATAGCCTTACTTCTAATGTTGAACTAATTCTTTCTACATAAATAACCTAAGAAATTTCTGTAGAAATGGATGAAGACATGTCTGCTTTTCTCTGTCTGATCTGAATTGCATGCTATGAACATGAAAAGACTATGAAAATTTGAAGAATATTTAACTTAGTGTTAAAGTTTAGGGTCAGGGCAGCCCCTTAGACCTATAACAGATGCTCTCTGTTAACCCCCCTCCCTCCCCAGAAGGGAAAGAGAAAGCAAAATAAGGGAGAGAGACTTAGCGATTAGAAAAGGAAACTAGAACAGCTTTAATGAAAATGAAATTAATAATTATAAAAATGGAATATATACAAATATATACAAAACCAGTATCAAACCCAACCCCTCTGATGGTAATTACATCACCGTCACCACTGATGCTGTGGAGGCACCGGGGCAGTCCCAGACTGGGCCCTGCAGCAGATGGGAGCTGTGTTCAGGAGCTGGATTCTGGTACCGGGTTCAGGAACACGCAGATCAGATCGAAGGCAGAACGGAGAGAGTCCTCCTTGGGTGCTCCGAGGAAGGAACCGAAAGAGGGCCCGAGCCAAGCCAAGCAAAAGCTGGCAAAGCAGTCCAAGAGGGGAGAGAAGAGCCCAGAGACCCTTCGGATCCCTCAGCTCTAGACCAAATATGGCATATATGGGATGGAATACCTCGCTGGTCAGTTTAGAGTCACCCGTCCTGTCCACTCCTCCCTGCAGGTGCAGTCTTTCACTTTCTGCACCCCCCAATGTGGCACACCAATCCTTGGTAGTAACTCTAAACATGGGGTGTTAGCACTGCTAGAAGCAGACACTGTCTGTGAGAACAGGCTGCTAACTTCAGACAGTGCAGTTAGTTAGAAGAACCGAGCTGAAAAGTAAAATTACTGAACAGAATTAGTTCTATTTTCACTCAAACCAGGACACTTAGTTAATCAAATGTGCTGATAGGTAAGGCAATAGTCCCTCTATGCCTACATGACCCTACATGACTGCTTGACTGCATTAACTCAAAATCAGAGTCATCTTATGTGGTTTCCAGACTGAAAGTTACCTGTAGGCAGCAAAAAAAACCAGGATAAATGGCCTGCCCTGGAATGTACCACATAAGCACATGGTAGACTCTTCAAATTATTAGAAAAACCATACATTTTGCTGATGATATATCCACTTCATGAACTTAGCACATTTTCATAAACATATATTGGTAGGGTCTGTCTGTGGGTGACCAATGACTACCTGTAAAATGGCATGGCCATTGCATGTCATTTCTGAAGTGCTGAAGAGGGAGGCAAACAGAGATTACATTATGCGTAAATATTGTATTTGTCTGAGTCCAGACTGATAAATTCAAGCTGCATGATCACTCTTTCAATGAAACCAAAGGAACAGGGAAAGGAAGAGGAATGTCTTATGAGCAATTTTCTCTAGTTTGATTCATTCATAGACTTTAGGCATATAGGCCAGATTTTCAGTGCATTAGTATTTACACAGAAAGTAATCTCTCAGTAATCTCTTCAATATTGTCCTAAGCAAACTGCATTGAAATGGTTAAGAAATAGTTGTACATCAGGGCTATGTGCAGCTGGTGACATTCACAACTGCTTACCTGGAGTCTAAGGCTATAGGAGGGACTGTCCTGGAACATATATCAGGATGTGGAGGCTGTGACACTATTTATACTAGTTTAACTTTGTTCAGTAAGTGAGGACCAGTCTATTGTCCATTCAGTCACTCTCCAGTGTTTCTTCCTCTAGGGTGAAGAATAGAGAGAGAATAAACTGTATACAGCACATGCTTCCCCTTGTTCCTACTTCAAATCAACATCCATGAGTGTCACGGTTTAACCCCAGCTGGCATCTAAGCACCACACAACCACTTGCTCACTACCCCCCCCCCCCCCGAGGTATTTGAAGAAGAATCAGGAGAAAAAAGTAAAAGTGTTATGATAAGGACAGTTTAACAGAACTACACAACAAAAGAAACAACAGTATTAATATTATTATTAATAATAACAACAAAAGAACATACAAAATGAGTGATATACAATGCAACTGCTCACCAAGAATGCCATTGTCCCTGAGCTCCCTAAAATCTGGAGCTACTCCCCTTGCCAGCCCCCCAGTGTGGTATTGAATCTCCCATTGGATAGTTCAGTTGCCTGTCCTGGCTGTGGCCTCTCCCAGCTTCTTATGAAAATTAACCTATTGTAGCTGAACCCAGAACATTAAGAGATTAATAGGAACTGAGGTTTTTGTTCTCCTTCATGGCCCCATAGTCTCAGCATTTCTCGAGCAGGTAGACATTTAAAATTACTGAAGGGAAATAGAATTAATGCTTACAAAAGCTGTGCTAGGTAAATTGTGAACATTTAGGTAAACATCCTAAAGTACAAATTAAGAATCATCCTTCCTAGCAACAGCTATTCAATCACTGAGTTATATAATAGTAGTATGTTACATGGATTGTTGTTTTTAATGTGTTTCTTTGCATGAATTTGTGTTTAAATATTTTTAAAAGATTAATTTTAAACAATGCTGACATCAAGTTCTTTATTGTCAACTATTCCTCTCTTCCTCATTGTTACAGCTGTTTCCCATCTTGTTCACCAACTGTAAATTATTTAGGATCTTTCCTGTTTCCCTAATATATATATTTATCACAATAAAGTTTCCATTGTCAAGTAAGACCAGAAGGTTTTATTACACCACAAATGCTGTAAACACAAATAGCCATGCATGAATATTGTTCAAAATTCTAGGGACTTATTGAGAAAGAAATATTGTGTATTAAAATAGAGGGGTAAAAATAACTCTGGTTAAAGAATGATTTATTAAAACATTCCTTTATTGTTAGAAAGTAATTAGTCATGCAATTTGTTTTCATATCTAATAAATTAATTAACAATGTAACTGTTTTAATGAGAAGAAAAATCATTACAGAGGCAAAGAACAAGGCTAGGAGGTCTAAGGACTACTATTACTTTATGTGAGTCCTCAGTGATTTGATTTAGAAGGTTTCTGTGATTATTTCACTTAACAGCAACCACATCCCTATGAACAAAACACTTTCACACTGTGCAGGTGTAAGGTGCAAATATTATTTCTGTTTTAAACTGAAGAAATAAGGCATACAGTGAATGAAGCCAGACTTTTCAACCATTCTGATGAGTTCCAAGAAGGACATCTTTATATCCTTTAGACTCATTAATATTTGTTTCCTATCTACCCAAAGGTATTTGTAGTTCATTTTATGATAGCATAGGCATTTGTATTGTTGGTCTTCCTCCATGCTCTGCAGTATGTTTTCTACTTCTCAAAAGTTATTTCATCTCTTTCAGTGAGCAATAGCTCAGGAATACAGCTGTATCAGTCTGATCAAACTTCATAAGGGCACAGGGAGATATTGTTCCCATAGGTGTCAGGTTTTTAAGTTTATTTAGAAAAAAACAAAAAAGGGCACTCATCCTAATGAACTTCAGTAGTCCTCTTTGTTATCTTGTTCTAAGATGATGGTCTGTTCCTCTCCATCTCCAGGCCACTATGTCTCTTGAAAAATGTTTTCTTCCTGGAACTTTCTCCTCTTTTCAGGTTGCTCTGTGTGTTACCCACACCTTATTTGTTTGATAAATGTCATGCAGAAGGCCTGCAACGTAAAATTTTCAGTGATGTGACAGTGACATATATCCAAATGGTGGAATACGTCTTAACTTTGAATTTCTTCATCATTGAAACAGTCACAGCTAAAGATTAAACGTGATATATGGAATGTGGAATTTTTTTTCTGTTCAATATGAATACTTTGTTGAAACAATTAGCCTTTCAGAAGCACTCTATTATCAAAGCAAGCAAACAAAACAACAAAAATAACAAACAAACAAAAACACCAGAACCAAAGGATCACTTAAACTTATGAATAGACTTGTGTCAATTTTCTTGTATTCAACATCAATAGTATTTGATGGATTTTAAGATTTAAAGCCCTACTTAGGAGCATTTTACAGGACTGGAGCACTAATAAAGTTGACGAAATAAAGTCGATTGTCAGATTAAATTTAAATTAGATGAATTTTGATTAATATGTATTAATATTGCTGCTTTTGACTTTTGCTTGTCATACTAGAGTTATTAGGGAAATTCTCAGACATGGAATTAACATTTTTTTTCTTTTTAAGTCAAAGAGACTCATAAAGCCAAAGAAGTTCATGTTGTTTTCATAACACTTATGTGGAAAAAAAAAAAAGTGATTGAAGGGTGTAGAAGGTACGTTTTTCTTATACAATACTGATTTGTATGTTAATTGCATGTACCCTGTAGTACAAGTATGGTAGTTTATTTCATTGGCTTAAAATCAGTGCATTTTATTTTTGTCCCTTACACATTTTCAACTTCACTAAAGAGTCATATTAGCAAAGTCTCTGTTATCAAAACAGATAAATCCTTCACATGTTTTTATGCAGTTAACTGAAATGTTTTCTTCTATGTTAAAGGCTATCATCCTTTACTGTCTTACCTAACCAAGTTTTCAGCGTGCTAGTCTTCTTATATTTTCAGTTATATACTACATCACATTTGATGATAACTTTTATATAGTCTATTATATTCACAACTGAACATGAAAAGATTAGGGCAAACTCTTTACAAAAGAAGGCTAGCTAAATATCTGGTTTATAAAAGATGGTGACTGTATCTCCTTGCTTCTTGGTTCTTCCCTACTTTTATGTATGTGTTGCAAGCTAACAGCTTTTTACCCCTTTTATGAGATGTATTTTTGACATGATTATTTCAGTTTTCTTATTATGATCTTTCAGATAAAAAGAAGTTTTTATATAACTTTTATGTAGCACTTCATCTGGGTAAATTAACCAGTAGAAAAGGTGTATTCTATTTGTCAAAATTCCTTTTGAAAACCTCATTTGGTTTAATGATTAGTTATGACTGCAAATGTGCATTGGTTTCACTTATTATTTGAACAACTTAAGTATTTATGTGTATGTTCTTCCAATCTTTTCAGGTATCTTCTAAAAAGAAATTCAGTTACAAATAAAACATCAAGTCACTTTACATTCAGCAAGTCATTTTCCTATTAGCAAGTTTTGAGTCAATAGCAAAGATTAGTCTACATTAAGTTCACATTGACATTTTTCAATATTACTTCGGAGGTCATTCTTAAAGGAGAATCAGTGGTACTATTGAAACTAGCATAAATAAAAGAAACTTCTTAAAGAACTACTTAATGACAAGTGAAATTTGTGCTTCGTACCTTTCATGAAAACAGAATAATTTCCAAAAACTACAATTCACTTCCAATTAGACATGGCTCTCCAATAATGTAGGAACAATTAACTAAGTGCTTCACCCAGCAATGTGCTTTCCTTCTCTGTAGGCTTGTTTGTGGTTTTTCAACCAATGATTCAGAAAAACTGTGACATTGGTATAAAGCAGCAGAATCAACAGCAAAAACCTATGGGCAGAAATCCTTTCCTACTAAGTAACAACTGATTTTCTTTCCCTCCCTCTCTCCCTCCTCACTGCCCTTCATCCCTTTCAATTTTTATTTAAAAAGCTAATTCTTCAGCAATTCATCCTTCTTTACCAACATACTACAAAAAGAATTTCAGAGCCTATTGCAAGGTTTTGTCATTATTTGTTATGCTCGTCTATTTTAAAAAGTTGCAATGTTTGACACTTTTTTAACATTTCCTCAAGGACATACAGTCTATCACACAAAAACAGCATATTGAATCACACAAAATTAATGACTGCATAATTTTTAAGCAATGTGACCAACTTCCATTAAGTGCATGCAGCTTTCAGTTTCAAGTCAAAAACATCCAAATCAATATTGCAAAGAACTTCCATTTAAGCCTATAATCAATGCTTGCCAATGCCAAATGAACATCCATTATTAATAATGGATGTGGGTTGGGTTTTTTTACTTATGTCTGCTTTTAGAATATTATAAAGTATTGCTTCTGCCAAGTGCATCCATTACAGAGGTATCACAGCTCTGAACGAAAAAAAAAATGTCAAAATTACTGACAAGTAATGTTTACTAGCCCCATATAGCCCTGTCTGGGTTCTAATTTTTTTACCTAAGCCCTACATCTTCTGTTAACTCTGAACATTATAGTCACTGAATGCATGTACCACAAGAGAGATGGAGCAAGCCATGCTGCAGCAAATGAATAGATCACAAAAAGAAATACTAGGGTCCTGAGAAAGCTGTAAATCAGCTTGGCTTCATCTGCCTCAGTGACTACATCTAACAGGAAGGGGAGACTCTGCTTACGGTTTTTGGACTTCCACATTGCTTTGTTGTGCCATGAAGTCAGGGTTTTTTTGTCTTTTTTCATCATCATGGAAAACTGATACCAAGGTCAGCCAGGAGGGGATGGATGTTAATATGCAATATCCCAAAAGGAAGCTTTGGTGTAAGCTTGTCTTCTGTTGTCCAGATCTTGCCACACCTACAAAACTTAGCAGATCTGCACAATAAAACAGCAACAGGGATGGAATTAATCTAATTTAGACACCTATGAGTTAGACATGAGATCTCAGCGTGTAATTTAAGCTCCTCTTGCAGGAAAAGGGGAGAGAAGAATCCAAAAGCAATTAAACCCACTTTCTTTAGTCAACCTCGTTAATGAGGTATAAATTATCCCCACAAAGTTATACTTTCTCCCTTAATTGAGAAGAGAAATCATAAAAATTGGGACTGTACAAGAAAAAGTAATCTTAAGATTGTTAAAGCTGTGAGAAGTATATACTTTGGTATAAGAATTGAGAATTTGATACATAAAAGAAAAACAAGTAATTTACTGTATTAATATTGAAATTCCTTTCAGAATATTTTAAAAATTAAAATCTGCCTTAGGCGTTTAGTTTAAAAATGCAAACCAACCTAGCCCAGTTTTGTGTCACTAGCGGTCTGTCCCAACATCTTGCCTGTAATTTACTTAAGTGACCTCATTGTAGATCCAAACAGTAAACTGTAGAAATGTAGATGTAGAAAAGTTGCAGATAGTTCATAGAATAGTTTGGATTGGAAAAGAACTTTTTTAAAGGTTCTGTCCAGTCTCTTTTTCCTTTGAGGTTGCATGTTCTCAGGAGGACACAGTATGTCAGAAAGATGGAAGATATGTTCCTAAAAAAAAAAATTTGTTGCAAAATTCTCAGACTTAATTTGAAAACACTGAAAACTCATTGAGGAAAAGTTTACCAAACAACTTAATCTAGTCAGACTGGTGTTTCAAAAACATTTGAGTTGTTTAGGTTGAAATGGTGAAAGATCAGCCTAAGCTAGACATCCCATATTACAAATAATATAAAAGCTAATTTAATAACTTTGTTTGATGAACAATAGAGTCAGATCTCAAAGATGTTTATTGAGAATAAATGTTGAATAGCTAAGGAAACAAGATAAAATATGTAATGAAAAGTGGAGATGCTGAAGAACAACATTGAACTAAACTCATCTTGCCCCATCTGAATGAAATAACTTTGGGTTTAATGTAAATAACAGAGGCCATAGATGCTGAATAAATTTCCTGGAAAATCCCAACTTCCCAAGACAAAGGAAATTATCACTACATGACATCATCAGTAGGTGTAAAGTAAATGCCTCCTTCAGTGGTTTCAGCCAGGGATAATTTCTTCCCATAGGGTATCAGTGCCTTCTCAGGAGAGCAGTGGGATCATATTCAGACACACACTGCCCACAGAGGCCCACAAATGTCACAGAATATGGTAGTTGGTTTTAGGGTTTTTACTTATCTCTGTCTGACAAGCCACGCTTTGTAAAAATGGTGATCAGTAAGCTGGGGAGGTTGATGACATAATTAATAAGTGTTTATAAATTTATCATATACAGCTTCAAATGGGAAGAAGAAGACCCTGACTCAAACACTGTAGTCTCTGATATGGTGCCTTAGTCTTGGCTCCTCTTTAAAGTCAGATGTCAGTCTGCAAACCTGGCAGCTATGCAGAGCTATGGCTTCTCTCCAGGGTCAGGAAAGCCCCAAATCAGCTGCAGCCCTGAACACTGTAAGCAAGTGTACTGCTTTTCTTAATGTGGTAATTCTGGAAAATTTGCAATGATCTCATTATTAGAAGTAGCAGCTGAATTACACAGTATGAGCTTTTATATAGACAATTTGTTTATTTTTTTTTATTGAAATAACAGCTGGAGAACAGAATATTTCTTTCAAAGCTGATTTCTTTTGCACAATTCAATATACCCTTTTTTCTTAATGGGCTTCTATAAACTGTGTTGCAATATGTTCTTCTCAACAGGGATACCAGTGATATTCTAACTCTAAATATGAGATGGATGCTATGTTGCTTTCACTGAATTAAAAGCATATGTTGGTTTTTTTTTTTTCAACATAAACTTTTAATATATTGTATTTCACTTCATTATTTTAAGGTAATTCTGTCTGGACTGACTTGTTATTGCTCCCATTGAAGAATACCTGCAACACTTTTCTGATCAGATTGTCCTGATCATAAAACAAAGGATATTTTATTTCTGTTTTAGGATTTTGAGTAGAAATACCTACTGTTTTTGCAGTCCTTAGGATATGAGTAGATCAAAGCAGAAAAATGAAGAGAAGTGGGCGTTGAAAAATTCCATGTCCAGATTAACATGAGGTGATTTTAATTAGCATAATATATGCAAAAATTGCCAGGAAATATCAGCACATAAACTACAGAATTCAGATTAAATGAAGTCATGCTGGAATAACAACTTCTCTTTTAGAAGATGTTCTACTCATTTGTGTCTAAATTCTTTAACACAAAAAGTCTCTACCTTTAATGACTATGAAGAAAACATGAAAATATGAAGTAATCACAAACAATTGTAGAGAACAAGAATATAAAAATATTATTGAAGCAAGAGGGAAGAAGAGAAGTCAAATAATTTTTTACTCTCAGCAAAAGATTTTGACTGTCATTTCCTATTCTCCTGCCTTTGTGACAAAAGTGACATGGTTGTATGGAGTAATAAATGGTCCCACAGAAATAAGCAATCTAGTCAAGCTCTTCTTAGGAAGCTTATGTTACAAACTCTTAGTGAACAGCAGATATAAGTGATTTGGTAGTGAAGTTTGTGCACATGCAGCACAGGCTCAATGAGCCTGCAGCTCAACAAGGTCAGGCTCAACAAGTGAGTCTGCTGTATACAGCCTCATGTGAAGGAGTTTGTACTGTTTTTCTGGACTATTAGATGTACTCTCATAAGAAATGATATGATTTATGTCTATAGATATAAACTGACTTTCTCATCCCACTCAGAGGACAATGAGGGAGGTGAATCTCTGTGATCCCCTGAAAGTGGCTGTCCCTGCATGGCAGGGCCACCGGGACTGCAGAGTCATGACAATGACTCTGAGGAACAATAATGAAACAATGTATTAGTTCTCCTTAATGAAACAATCAACAAATGGTATGGATAAAGGTGTTATTTTCATAGGTGATTATTTTACAGCTTGACTAAATTTTGAGGAAAATGATGAAAGAGTTATTAGAAACGAGGAAAAGATAGGGGGAGTGAGAGAGTTGAGTCAGAGAGAGAAAGATAAAGAGAAAAGGTTCTCACCACCCGAGGATCCAGTGACATCTCACTGGATCGGTCCAAGTCTTCAGTTCTTTGGTGGTGGGTGCACACCAATCAATCTTTTTCTGTCCCTTTATACCCTTGAGATATCTGGGTGGCACTCCCAGTTTCCATGGGAAGTGGTGTTGATTTGCATGAGCCCCATGAGCTAGAAGTAGTGTGGCACCTGCCATCTACCTCCCCCTTGGCTCCATCAGCAGGAGCACTTAACTAAAGAAAAGACAGAGACCCACCTGTGAAAAACTTATCCCTTAACACTCTCCCAAGCCATGCATACAGACAATTTGAACATTAGAGATGTTGATCTTGCTTTTGAAATACATCCATAACAGAGAGCTCAGCAGAACTGGATATCAGTTACTCACTACAAAGTAATGGAAATTATGTTTTCTCTATCTTCTACCTCTCCTCTCTTGTTGAGGACTTCTGGCTCAAGTAGATTTCCCTACTCCAAGGACACTCTGATTATTTTTTCACAGAATCACAAAATCATTTAGGTTGGAAAAGACCCTTGCAATCATTGTGTCCAACCATTAGCCCTACTCTACAAATTCACCCCCTAGACTATATCCCGCAACACCACATCTAAGCAATGCTTAAACACATCCAGGGATGGTGACTCAACCACCTCTGTGGGCAGCCCATTCCAATATCTCACCACTCTTTCAGTAAAGAATTTTTTCCTAGTATAGTCTAGTCTAAACCTACCTTGTTTCAGCTTGAGGTCATTCCCTCTGGTTCTGTCACTAATGACCTGAGAGAAGAGACCAGCACCAGCCTCTCTACAATGCCCTTTCAGGTAGTTGTAGAGAGTGATGAGGTCTGCCCTCAGCCTCCTCTTCCTCAAACTAAACAGACCCAGCTCCTTCAAACAGTCCTCATATGATCTATTCTCCAGTCCCTTGACCAGCTTCATTGTCCTCCTCTGCACCCGCTCCAGCACATCAATATCTCTCTTGTACTGAGGTGCCCAAAACTGGACACAGTACTCAAGGTGAGGCCTCATCAGTGCTGAGTACAGGGGGACAATCACCTCCCTACTTCTTCTGGTCACACTATTTCTAATACAGGCCAGGATGCCCTTGGCCTTCTTTGCCACTTAGGCACACTGCTGGCTCATGTTCATTTGCTCGTCAATTAGAACCCCCAGGTCCCTCTCCATGAGACAGCTCTCCAACCACACTTCCCCAAGCCTGTAGCATTGCATGAGGTTGCTGCGGCCCAAGTGCAGGACCTGGCACTTGTCCTTGTTGAAACTCATACCATTAGTTTTTCCATTAGAAACTGATGGGGAACAGTGTCAAATGCCTTCCAGAAGTCCAGGTAGACCACATCCACAGCCCTTCCCTCAGCCAGTATTTGGGTCATCCCTCCATCTCCATAGGAGATCAGGTTCATCAGGCAAGATCTGCCTTTCCTAAACCCATGCTGACTGGCCCTGATCTACTGGTTGCCCTCTATACAGCTTGTAAGAGCACTCAAGATGATCTGCTCCATGACCTTCCCTGGTATTGAGGTCAGACTAACAGGTCTATAGTTACTTGGATCCTCCTTTCTCCATTTCTTGTAGATGGGCATCATATTTGCTAACCTCCAGTCCATTGGGACCTCACCAGTTAGCCAGGACTTCAGATAAATAATGGAAAGTGGCTTGGGAAGAACATCCGCCAGCTCTTTCAGCACCCTTGAGTGTAACTCATCAGGTCCCACTTGTGCATCCAAGTGGTGTAGAAGGTCCCTGACCACCTCCTCTTTAATCATGATAACCTCATTCTGCTTTCCCTCCCTGTCTCCCAGCTTATGAGGCTGGATGTCCAGGGTATAGCTCGTTCCACTACTAAAGACTGAGTCAAAGTAGGCGTTAAGCACCTCAACCTTTTCCTCATCCTTTGCTACTAAGTTTCCCTCTGTATCCAAAAAATGATGGAGATTTTCCCTAATTCTCCTTTTGTTGTTAATGAATTTATAGAAACATTTTTTATTATCCTTAACAGCCGTAGATAGGTTGAGCTCTAACAGCGCTTTGGCCCTCCTAATCTTCTCCCTGCATTCCTTCACTACATCTTTATAGTCTACATAAGAGACCTGTCTTCTCTTCCAAAGGTGATAGACTCGACTTTAGTTCCTGAGGTCCCGCCAAAGGTCCCTATTTAGCCAGGCCGGTCTCTTTTCCCGCCTGCTTGTTTTTTGGCAGGTAGGGACAGCCTGCTCCTGTGCCTTTAAGAATACTCTCTTGAAGTATGTCCAGCCTTTCTGGACTCCTATATCCTATGTCCAATTTATTCATCCTATTATACAGCATATGAATGTTTATTACCTCAATACATCAGGGACCATCACAGGCAATGGTACACGGGGACCTGATAGTAAACCTTCTAAGTACTAAGACAACAAGCTGCACTTGGGCTCTTGTAGATCAAAACTAGGCTTAGGGTGTCCAGTTGGTCATACTTTTTAATATTAGTAAATTTGGTATTAGTGAATATAATACCAATCTGAATAAAATTCAGATCATCAGAATTCATAGTGTGGATGGGAAAACAATAACACCGGATTTTGATTCTGGAATGGGGGCCTCTATTAACATCTTGGGCCCTTTAAGACAGAGAAATTATATTGCACAAGTGTTTCACTTGTCTCTTAATGGTCATGAGATTATTATGTGAGATCAAGTACCATTTAGAAAAAAAATATAAATCTGTGTATCACATGCCTATATTCAACAGTGATAAAAAAGACATGAATGAAGGTAGTAAAAGGGAACTGGTTTATGTAATTAGATGAATGCTACACAAGAAATAAAGAAGGAGATGTAAAAAATTTCTGCTGTTCTTGAAAGCAGAAAATAATTTTTTATTTTATGATTGTTTGTTTGCTTGTTTTTTTCTACATTTTGAGTGAAGGAAATTGCAAACTTTCCTACAAGATTTCTCATTAAACTTTTCTTAAAGAGGAAAAAGTACTAGTACAGGTATTATATGCCCAAGATAAACACAAGAGGAGTACAAAGAGATGTCTTTTTAACAGCCCTATTGAGAAAGTCCAAACTTTTAAAGGGAAGATTTTAAATAAACTTAAGTATAAGTACCCCCACATATGAAAAAAAAAAAAGAGTGAAGTTTTAAGTAGTAATGATGGAATGAAACGAAGGACAGGAAAATGAAGCTGATGATCATGATTATGTTGAAATTGGACTGAGAGTCATGCTTAAGCAAGAAAAGATTACATACCAGTAGAAGAACTCCTTAAGAGGCAAATCTGTGTAAGATGGAGTGGAATAAGAATTTTTTTTTCCCCAAAACCCTATATTTTTCCAACTTAATCATATT
The DNA here is from genome assembly GCA_025345505.1 of Todiramphus chloris collaris. Lineage (NCBI taxonomy): Eukaryota > Metazoa > Chordata > Aves > Coraciiformes > Alcedinidae > Todiramphus > Todiramphus chloris. The sequence goes on along the minus strand of JANVCC010000010.1, from coordinate 33,850,957 downwards.
TAACAGTCAGACTAAAAGTGTATCTGCATCCTTCAAATATTTCATAGTTTTAGACCGCTTATCATAAAATCATAGAATCATTTTGGTTGGAAAAGTCCTTTAAGATAAAGTCCAACAGCTGACCCAGCACTGCTAGGTCACCTCTAAACCATGTCCCTCAGCACCACATCTACACATCTGTTACGTACTTCCAGGGTTGGTGACTCCACCACTTCCCTGGGCAGCCTGTTCCAGTGTTTGATAATCCTTTCTGTGAAGAATTCTGTCCTAATATCCAATCTAAACCTCCCCTGGTGCAACTTGAGGCCATTTCCTCTCATCCTACCACTTCTAATGTGTGAGAACAGGCCAATATCTAACTCACTACAATCTCCTTTCAGGTAACTGTCGAGAGTCATAAGGTCTCCCCTGAATGTCCTTTCTTCCAGGGTAAAAAAAAACCAGTTCCCTCGGCTGCTCCTCATAAGACTTGTGCTCTAGATCCTTCACCAGCTTTGCTGCCCTTCACTGGACACACACTAGAACCTCAATGTCTTTCTTGTAGTGAGGGGCCCAAAACTGAACACAGTATTCAAGGTGTGACCTCACCAATACCAAGTATAGGAGCACAATCACTTCCCTAGTTATGCTGGCCATACTATTTCTGATACAAGCCAGCATGCTGTTGGCCTCCTTGGTCACCTGGGCACACTAATGCCTCATGTTCACGTGTCTGTCAATCAAAAACCCCAGATCCTTTTCCTCCAGGCAGCATTCAAGCTGCCCTTCCCCTGTAACCTGGAATGTTGCATGAGTTTGTTGTGACCCTGCACTTGGACTTCTTGAACCTCATACCACTGGCCTCAACACACCAATCCAGCCTGTCTAGATCCCCCTGGAGACCCTCCTTACTTTCAAGCAGACCAACACACTTGACTAACTTGGTGTCATCTGCAAACTTTCTGAGGGTGCCCTCGATGTCATCATCTAGATCATTGACACAGATATTGAACAGAACAGGCCCCAGTACTGAGTCCTGGAGAACACCATTTGTGACTGGCCACCAACTATGTCTTAACTCCATTCACTTCCGCTCTCTGGTCCCAGTCACCCAGCTAATTGAGATTCTCCTTAGTCCTCTTTTTGTTAATATACTTACAGAATTTTTTTTTATTGTCTTTAACAGCAGTAGCCAGGTTGAGTTCTAGTTGAGCTTTGTCCCTTCTAATTTTCTCTCTGTGTAGCTTAACTACATCTTTGTAGTTTTCCTGAGTGGCCAGCCCCTTTTTCCATAGACCATAGGCTTTCCTTTTCTTCCTGAGTTCCAGCCAAAGCTCTCTGTTCAGCCAGGCTGGTCTTCTTCCCTGACAGCTCATCTTTCAGCACAGCTTCATGGCCCACTCTTTGCCTTAAAGATTTCCCCCTTAAAGAATGTCCAGCTTTCCTGGACTACTTTGTCCTTCGGGACTGCTTCTCAGGGGAATCTGTCAACAAGTCTTTTAATCAGGTCAAAATCTGTCTTCCAGAAGTCCAAGGTGGTGGTTCTACTAACTCCTCTCTTTACTTCCCCAAGAATTAAACACTCTACCGTCTCATGATCACTATACCTAAGATGGCCTCCATCCTTCACGTCACCCACAAGTGCTTCTCTGTTCACTACCAACAGATCTAGGAGGGACCCCTCCCTGTTTGACTCACTCACTGTATTGACTGGTAAGAGTTGAGCCTGGTATTTAGCATATAAAAACATCATTAGAATCTCCACTGTTTGGATCAAGAAACAGATCTTTCTTCTTTTGTAACAATGATAAATTTTGAGATATACATCATGCATTTTATGTATAGTATCTTTCTGATCAGACATCTATGAAGGACTTTCTATTAGATCACTTGACCTAAGATAATATGACTGGTAGGTTATTCTTCCTTTACCTGGACCTGAGACATAGCCAGAGTTAGGATGAGAAACTACTCTGTCACTGCAATCTAATCTGAACAAAAGAATGAATGTACTTTATTTCTGAATTAAGGAAATCCCTGTCACATATCAGGTCAATGTAACAAGTTAAAGGCAAAGGAGGAGAGGTCCTCTAGAGTTTAAATTATGTGCAATTGTATTTTTAAAAATAATATCTTGGGGTTTTTTTAATTCATCATAGTTTCTAACAAAATAGATATAAATTCCTCACCTAGCTTCAGTTTATACTGTTAACGGTATCTCATCTACCTACAGAAAAGCAGTCCTGAAAATACTTGGGCTTGATGGTTCTCTGCTGACCTGCGGAGCTGTCAGGGCTCTGCAGCCTGCTAAGTGTCATCAAGTACAAGAACAATCTAAATGAAAACTTTTTGAACCAGGATGCTTCATTTTTAGATAGGAAATTTCTTTCCAAGTTTCAGATTAGTATCCAAACAAAAATAGTCAGTAATCTGTTTGGAATCCAGAGAAAAAGCAAAAAGAATTCCTTGTGCTTTGATAAATCTGTTAATCTGAGATCATAGATAAATCAATTCTAACTTATTTTGGCCAGACTTTTTCCCAAATTTCTCCATAATCCATAACTGCTCATATAGAGCAACATATTTTATAGGGTCAGGAAGAGGCCCTTCATGATTCACTTTGGTTTTGGTTCAGTGAAAGATTTAGGGTAAGCTCCAGACCACCAGCTTAGGACTTCACTAGAATTCAGGTGCATTTTTCACAACACTGCTGGACTATCTCGGTACCTTATCACACTGAGTATCTTTCTTCCTGAAAGTTTTTCTAAGTTTCTAATTTTAAGGATGTGTATTTTCTGTCACTTTTTGTAGGGAAAGTTATGCACCAAGATATCTACTTGCTTCAGGTTTACTACAATGCTTAGTATGTATGTATCTGTTTTATACATGTAAGATGTCAGAGTAACCCAGCCTAATAGAACACTTTGGGAGCACATTTGGCATTCATTCAAAGAGATCAGTAGAAAAGAAGGTTGAGCTCACTTCTTGCTGTAACAGTTCTAAGATCAAAAGCATTGTTAAGAAAGGGGAAATGTGAACTCTGTGATCTCTCACTTATGTTTTGGGAAGGCACTCAAACCCAATAGCATTTTCACCCAGGTAGAACAGAATTTTTACTTCTCTTATTGAAGTATACTGTAGCCATAGTTCTGGGGTCAAAAGAATAACAAACATTGCAGTTAGACTCAGCTAGTCAGTTCAGGTGATACTGATCTGCTTTCTACAGTATTTATAGATTTTAAATTAGAATGTAAAAAACAAAACCAAAACAACAGACACACAATCCCCCCCAAACCAAACAGCTATTTGAGTCTCTCATCTGAGTTATCTCAAATAACTTGGTAACACTGGCAAATGTCCTCAGTCAATAGCTAGAAAATTTCTGATGCTTGAAGCTGTTTTTATTTATAATTAACATTGTTTTGCTATATGGTTTTTCCTGATAAGATCATGTGAAGACATTATGCTTATCTTTTTTTACAAGATACATCCAGTCTTCATACTTTCAAAGTTCTCTTTCCCAGTTTAGTTGCTGAATACTATTTTCTCATTTTCTTTAATTCATGCAACATAATTAGTAGGTTTAATCAGACTATATCAGAATTTTTCTCTATAAAATGAAACCTTCTGTGCCCTAAAGCAATATACATGTTTTTATTAATCTTCTCTCATTCTGGGTGTGGTTTTTTAAAACGCTTTGATTTGTCATCAGGAGTTTTCTGGTTTCTTTTTTCTGTTTTTCCTGCACTGCCGTAATGTGTTATTCTTGCATGGCTGTTTAATTTTCTCAACTTTCATCTATTTCCTGAATATTTTCATCTTACTTTTGATGTCATTCCCTTAACCTTTCTGTTTTCTAAAATGTAACCTCAATGTTTTCTAAGAATTTTGACTCAAGCTTCCTGCTCCAGGGACACAGATAATTTTTTCTAAAGGCATGGTCAGACATCAATCTGTATCCATTACTGTGTCTTACTGATGTTATGGATTTGGAGTAGAACTGACTGATTTTTATTGTTGGATTTCTTAACATAGTTTAAACTTCTACATTCTATATTCTCAAATATATCCTTTCTTATACACACACTTTGCTTTGGTCTTCTGAAATACCTGTTGCAGTAATGATAAATCCTTTTCTTCAAGGTTGTCAAGGAAAGAATTGTTTTAGGGAGCTGCCTTGTTGAGCTTCATTTTTTGTTTTATTTTGTTTCTTAAGAAAATGTAAAACTAGATTTTATATTAATGCAGCCATACAGATGGATTTATATAGGGTTTTTTTTTTTTTCACAAGTGCTTTGATATTAATGGCTTCAAGTACTTTATGAGTAAATGCTAGTAGACCTTCAATGGGAAGTCTATGTCTTGCTAACCCAATTACGCCTACGCTTTATGAGGTCAGAAATTGAGGAAAAAGGAGCAGGATTATTGTTCTACACTACTTCAGTATAGATCAAACCTGCAGTAGCAGAGAATAGCTCATTTTCTTCTATCTGTCTTAAATGTTTTCATGGTGGTTTCTGTCCTGCTGCCTGGGAAGACATTCTGTCTTCCATTTGACCAGTCACATATACAGACCATTTCTTGTCCAATATCCCCTATGACAAGCTTAGAGTTCAATTTTCCAGTCACCCTGTCTTCAAATATGACTGCTGTTTTTCCTTACCAGCTGTATTTTGGAGAGGGCTATATGTCTTTTGTTTTCCTCACTTTTTATTCTTAGTAATGATGATACTAACAGTAACTGCTATTAATAAATGTGGTTGAGAATATCTTAAACATGATTTTGACATGTCAGTGTTCTAAAGAAAAAGAACACATATTATTCGTCACAATATAAGCACTACTTCATGCAAGAATTTCATAAGCATGGAATAGAGTTTACACTTAGCCTTCTTAAAATACATGTTTGTGAGCATAATCATGTCCTGTCATCATTGTGCCAAATAATTTGAACAAGAAAACATAGTTAATTCCTTCTAGAGATGAATCACTTCCTCTTCCTGGCTCTAGTTATATCCTATTTAGGATTTAGAAGAGCACAATTCTCTCTCTCTTGTTTTTAAACCATAAGAAAGGAAAGAAACTAAAGTAAGAATGATCCACTAATTTATTTAATGATATGTGACTAGATACACTAAAAAGAGGAAAGTATAATCAGTGTTTTAGGATTATGAGTTATTTCACTGCATTAGTTGTCTGACTTGATGAAGTACCAAACCTAGGCCCCATTTATCTGCACTGTGAAGTGAAACATTTTCGTTATGTTTAAGGAACAAGTCTACCATAGATTTCCCTTGTGGAGAAGATCAGTTTTCAATGAAAGCTGAGTAATCTGTATTTATTGGCTGTGGCATTCACCTACTTAAGCTTCTTTGGAATATAGAATAAACCATAATCAAGATAAAGCACCAGTTAATTTGTCCAGGAGATAGCCATCACTAAAGCAGTTTCTTTGCAATCTTTGCCTGCTGCATTGACCTTTGTAGAGGATATAATTAATCCTCTAATATAATGAAGAGTAACAGCTAATATCCCGACAACACAGTCTTCCATTTAAAACTCACTGCTTTCCCTGAAGTATATGTTCTATGATATGGATATGCATATAAATACATGTCTAAACTAACAATGGTTTCATAAAGTTTCAGTCACTTCAGGGAGAGAGAAGTCTTCTTGGTTGCAATGTAAATTGAGGAGTATGTCAGCTGACAACAGGTGTGACAATGTTTATGTAAGTTTTAAAGATAGCACTGGTTGAAACAATCCTGTCTATTTTATGCATGAAGAATCTCTTTAAATCTGTATTTCATTAATCAATGCTGTCAAAAACATGTGGTTTTTTTAAGTACTTCAAATTCTGAGTGCTTAATTTAACTTGGCCTCATATTTAGAAGATGGAGGCTCCCTCTTCTCTAAAGCTCAAGCCTTCCTTAGAGTCTCTGTTTGGAAATCAAAAGTATCAGGGGTGTGAAGTATCTTCTTCTAAGTTTAGCTGCTTAAAAGCTAAGTATCTAGTTCGAAGCAGTCATCCAGCTCCCTCTGTAGCTGGCAGAGAGAGATAATTGCAAGCTAAAGCAGTGATAGGAAAGCTGGGAAAATACAAAATCTAATTAATGTAGCTGTGCAAGTGACATAATGAAGAACATGAGAGTGATTGACAAGCTGACAGAAAATAGACTAAAAAACAAGATATCTTTAGCCCATCAGAAGTCTGAAAAAGTCTACTCAAACACCTGTGCTGTAGTATTTTAAGTAGGAAGATACACAGAACCAATAATGTGCATGTATGATCTCTAAAGATACACAGTGAGAAGTAAACATATTGTGTTACTAATCAGTAATGTTTGCATGTGTATGGATAAAGTGATATTAAGAAATTAAAAGTCCAGATTGGTAATCAATAGGACAATGTATGCTACAGTAGAGGTGAATCATTACAGTGATGTTCTCCTGGGAAGTGAAGGACCTAGTGCACCCAGAGAGCCCATTTACCCCAGGGAGCTGAGAGCGGTCAGTGAAAGAAAAGAGATGAGGGTCAGCAGAAGATAGATGAAGGAAAGAACAGCCAATGGAAAAGACCTTAGAAAGCTGGTCATCCAAAATAGCTGGGAAAATTACCTTTTGTAACTGGTCATCTTCCACTGATTACAAACCCACGCTAATTGGCCAGTTTTAGTTAAAATCTTCACTTTTGGGGAGTTTTAGCACAGACCATTCCAAGAGCACCGAAGTGAACTTTCAATGCCAACAGAACGTGCATTAATGTCAGCAGAGCTGTGACATTAACCATGCAGCTGAAGAAAAAGCTTTAAATCTGAAATCAACATTTGAGTCTGGCACATGAGCCTCTAATGATCATAATTAGTGCTGTAGGACAGATACATGCACCTTCAGTCACTAGTCATCTAGAGATGATAGTAGATATGCAGGAACAAATTTTGCTTTCTAGACAACTAGAGACTTTTTAAATATTTTGGTCATATGCACTGTATACATGGAATTTACATAGGAGGTGAATTAGTTATTCAGCCTTTCAATGATTACTGCATAAAATCAAAAGAATAGAAAAGAAGAATAATATAATCTCCCTTCTGGGAATATTATAGATTTAATAGATATCACACATTTATCAGATAGACAATAATTTGACCTTTTACTGTATGATGGAATGCTTTCTGACTTTTACAGGCTTGTTTAACCAGTGTATTTCCTTAATTACATTTCAGTTCACTGACACCTCAATCATCCCAAAGCTGGTCCATCTGCTCTTCCCTATGTTACTTGTGAGATGAAGTGGAATAATTCATTTCAAATAGAACTGCAGAGTAAATCTTTTTTTTTTTACTTTTAGTGGACTTGAAGGTCAACTCTTAAAATCTCTAAAGAAATTTAAATTTAATGAAAGTAAGTTCTTACCATTATTTGGATACTCAGTGTAATTCCTAGTCCTAATTAAAAAAAAAAAAAAAAAAAAAAAATAAAAGCTCCCATCACTATCAGGACTTTTTATGCAGTGTCCAATTTTTTTATATTTAACAAGTATACAGATTCTCAGGTGGCAATGCAGAAAGAAGAACAGTGCTGTTCTATAGCACAGAAAAACCAAATACAGTTTGGTATACAAAACAACAGCAACATCAATGACTATGTTGCCAGGATAGTATATTTTGAAATGTACAATGTAAGTCATAAAGGAAATTGGTTTGTGTCTCAGCTTTTGATATGTGCCTTAATTTGAAATAAAAAAGCAATCATAAACTTAATAGATATTATTACTGTCATCTTTCCATTAGTTTCCTTAAAAAACAACCATTCTTGAACCTATTCTCTGCTGTGTCACTCTCGTTTTAGAATAGTATATTCTCTTACAATAAGCAGAGTTATTCAAAGGTGAAGTACTGGTGAATGAAACGCTTAGTGGTTTCTAATTTATCTACTCTGGACAGTTCACAAGAAACAGGGAAATTGAGGGAAATCATAGAATGGTTTGTGTTGGAAATTACTTTAAAGACAACCTAGTTCAACCCCTATGCCATCGGCAGGGATCAGTGGTGCAGAGTCCAGCTGGTGACCTGTAAGTAGTGGTGTTCCCCAGGGGTCAGTTATGGATCTAGTCTTATTCAGCATCTTCATCAATGACCTGGAAGAAAGGATGGAGTGTACCCTCTGTAATTTTGCTGATGATACTAAACTGGGAAGAGTGGCTTATACACTGCAAAGCTGTGCTGGCATCCAACGAGATCTGGACAGACTGGAGAGCTGGGCAAAGGCAAACCTAATGAAGTTCAAGGGCAACTGTAGCGTCCCACACTTATGGAGGAACAAAACCACGTACTGGTACATGTTAGGGGTAGGCCGCTGGAAAGCAGCCCCATGGAGGGGGACCTTGGAGTCCTGGTGGACAAGTTATCCATGAAACATGTGCCCTTGTGGCCAGGAAGGTCAATGGTATCCTGGGGTGCATAAAGAAGAGTGTAGCCAGCAGGTCGAGGGATGTTCTTCTCCCCCTCTACTCTGCACCAGTGAGACCACATCTGGAATATTGTGTTTGGTTCTGGTCTCCCCAGTTCAAGAGGGACAGGGAAATACTAGCGAAAGTCCAATGAAGAGGTATGAAGATGATTAAGGGACTGGAAAATCTCTCTCATGAGGAAAGGCTGAGAAACATGGGACTGTTCAGCCTGGAGAAGAGAAGACTGAGAGGGGATCTTATTAATGCTTACAAATATCTGAAGGGTGGGTGTCAAGTAGAAGGGGTCAGTCTCATTTCAGTGGCGCCCTGTGATAGGATGAGAGGTAATGGTAGCAAGATGAAGCACAGCAAATTCCACCTCAACGCGAGGAAAAGCTTCTTTACTGTAAGAGTGACAGAGCACTGGAACAGGATGCCCAGATAAGTTGTGGAGTCACTAGATGGTTACTGATATGGAGGGTGACACCCCCTCCTTGTGTCCCCACCTGTCCTTCCTAAATAGCCTATATCCTTCCATTCCAACACTCCAGTCATATGAGCCATCCACCACTTCTCTGTGATGCCAATAAGATCATATCCCTGCAAGTGTGCTTACTTCTCTAACTCCTTGTTTATTGCTAATGATAAGTGTGTTTGCATAGAGGTATTTAAGTTGGGCCCCCAGTGAAGCTGGCTGAAGTGGCTGGAATTCCTTTGTGCTGCCTTTCAGGTGCTCTCCTGCTGACGTGTGATCGCTCTGGCTCTGGGCATGTATTGCTGATACTGGCATCAAACTGGTGGGAAGTAAGATAGATTGAGGTTCCCATCCTCCAGCAACTTTAGTTTAAAGCCTTCTTTACCAGCTTGCCAAGCCTATAACAGAATTTGCTCTTCCCTTTCTCTGACAGATGGAACCCATCAGCCCCTACTAGATGAGGTCTCTCAAAGAGAGTTCCCATGTTCTAAATAGCTGAACCGCTGGCTGTGGCACCAGTCCTGTAAAACAACTGTTGATTCATCAGATACAACTCACCATTTCAACCCCTTTCCCTTTGACCAGGAGGACTGATGAAAAAACTATCTGCACTTCAGACTCTCTTACCACCACTCACAGAGCTCTGTGATCCTTCTTCCTCCTTAGACTGCTCCTGGCTGTATCACTGGTGTCCACATGAAACAATAGCATAGTAGTCAGTGGACTGTTCGAGGCTCAGTGACATCCCTGATATGAGCACCTGGCAAGCAGCACACCTCTATAAAGAGTGCATCAGGTTGGCAAATAGATGCATCTGTACTTCTTAGAAGAGAGTTGCCTGCTACTTTCACAAAATGAAAAATATTCTCTTAAAAATAGCATGAAAAAATATGGTTTTGTAAATATAAAAAAATTATAATGATGTAGAGTCATGATTCATACACTTGTATTTATAACAGAACTGTGTTAGGTAGTGTAGACATGGGCTATTGGCTGCCTTACAGATGAGCTTGGTTTGGAGGGAGTTCCTATTCATCTGTAGTGTTTATGCAAGAAGTGACTAATATGAGTGACTAGCTCAGATTTAGGTGCATACTTTGTATATATAGCTAGGCTACTCCAAAAAATATTTACTAATATTCATTTTGCTTTCTAATTATAAAGAAGAGATGATGTGAAATGAATCCTGTAAGGTTAGATAATTAAAGACTCATCTTCATGAACGTAAAAGATCACAGAGGCATGATGGTGGGCAACAAACCCTCAATACCTCAGTCAGAAGAAGGATCCACTGCCCTGGCCCCAGGGCTGTCCCAGAGGAGGTCCAACCCCACAGGACAGGGGTCACCCAGCACCATGAGTCAATGGGGAGGCTCTCTGGGTCATACCACAGGCAAGGAACATTGCCAAGGAGTACAGGGCTTGCTATGGGAAGCAGAAAAGAGCATTTCAGGGTTGCAGAGAACATGTTATGGGATATTTAAGTATGCAAAGGGAAGTGTCAAGACATTCTGGGGAGTGGTAAGTCTTATTTATTTTCACCTGGCTCCCAAGGTAAGCTTTGAAGCTCCTCTATTAATGTACACTTTGCCAACAGGATATGTTCCAATCCCCTTGATTGTTTCATTCTTTAACAGGGACTATTCCTCAGCTCTGTGAAAAGAGAAATAAGCTTTCCATAGTTCCAGGTGGGAAATAATGTCTGTCCTGTCATCCCCCTGCCCTCTCAAGTATTTGAGCTTATTATGGAGGACTTCATAGCCAGAAATAGCATAGAGATAGAAGAATTGGGACTTCTTTGCATAAATCAGATCTTTACATCCACGTGGAGCTTGATGGATGATCTGAGTCAAAGTTGGTAAGGTTACATTCAGCTTGGGTGAGGGGGAAGGGGGAAAAATATGTTCAGCATTAATCTGTGCCACCTAGACGTCGAAGTTCATACAGTCTTAGAAATCACACACAAACAAATCTGCTTTACAGATAGTCTTTTGTGTTTTATTGCTAGACTTTTTTTCCTCTGGTCACTTAAAGTAGTGTGAACACAGTGACTATTCCCTGCAGGATTGCAACAGTTTTACAGATAGGTTAAATTCTAATCCCTGAACTACTTTGAAGTGTCCTTTCAATCGACAACAGCATGAAACACTAGTGGAGGAAAGCAAAGAGACCAAGGTAAGGGTTGCTGCCTTTCTGAAACTGGAAAATAAAAGAATTCACAGAGCTGAAGCTTGGCTTTTTAATTTCACCAGGGAGCAAGTTCACAACTTTCCAACCTATCACCTGCCTTTGCAATTCATCAGACACCTCACACTGCCAGAACTGTCACATGGCTTTTTGAGAAGTTTCAAAGAGAGAGGAAGAAAAAAAAAAAAAACTACAAAGTTTTTAGTTAGGAGATAGATGTGTCCTTTGACCTGCGCAGTTAACAAAGGAAACTCGAGGTTGCTCTGGTTAGGAGAAACTGGTAATGGAGTTTTTGCTTCCTTACAAAGAAATCCTAAAGAGCTATTCCCTGAACAGAGTAGGAATCACACAGTAGAAGCATGGAGTTATGAGAAAGAGACCTTAAAAAAATATTTGCTTCATAAAGTGGCTGTTACACAAATGTTTTACAGCTGAGAATTTATCTAAGAAAAGTTCAAATGTGTTTGTAGGATGCGTAACAATACGAAAATTACTTACAGATCATAGAATCATAAAATCGTCTGGTTGGAAGAGATCTTTAAGATCATTGAGTCCAACCGTTCACCCTGCACTGCCAGGGTCCCTAAACCATGTCCCTCAGCACCACATCCACACGGTTTTTAAAAACTTCCAGGGATGGGGACTCCACCACCTCCCTGGGCAGCCCATTCCAATGCTTAACTACTCTCTCTGTAAAGAAATTTTTCCTGATATCTAACCTAAATTTCCCTTGGAGTAACTTGAAGCCATTCCCCCTTGTCCTGTCATTTTTAATTTGGGAGAAGAGGTCGACCCCCACCTCCCTACAACCTCCCTTCAGGTAGCTGTAGAGAGCAAAAAGGTCCCCCCTGAGCATCCTCTTCTCCAAACTAAACAATCCCAGCTCTCTCAGCCTCTCCTCATAGGAGAAATTCTCCAGACCCTTCACCAGCTTTGTTGCCCATCTGAACTCACTCCATCCTTCTTGTAGCGAGGGGCCCAAAACTGGACACAGTATTCAAGGTGTGGCCTCACCAGTGCCGAGTACAGGGGTACAATCACCTCCCTGCTCCTGGTGGCCACACTGTTCTTGATACATGCCAGGATGCTATTGGCCTTCTTGGCTGCTTGGGCACACTGCTGGCTCATATTCAGTCGGCTGTCTACCACCACCCCCAAGTCCTTCTCTGCTTTCCAGCCACTTCTGCCCAAGCCTGTAACACTGCAGAGGGTTGTTGTGACCCAAGTGCAGGACCCTGCACTTGGTCTTGTTGAACCTCATGCACTTGGCTTCAGCCCATTGCTCCAGCCTGGCCAGATCCCTCTGCAGAGACTCCCGACCCTTGGGAAGATCAACACACCCACACAATTTAGTGTCATCTGCAAACTTGCTAAGGATGCACTCCATCCCCTCATCCAGGTCATTGACAAAGATATTGAAGAGAACTGGTCCCAACACTGAGCCTTGGGGAACACCACTAGTGACTGGCCGCCAACTGGATTTAGCTCCATTCACCACCACTCGCTGGGCCCGGCCATCCAACCAGTTTTGGTTCCAGTGAAGCACGCATCCACCCAAGCCATAGGCAGTCAGTTTCTGCAGGAGAATGCTATGGGAAACAGTATCAAACACTTTGCTAAAATCAAGGTAGACAACATCCACAGCTCTTTCCTCAACCACTAGACGGGTCATTTTATCATAGAATGAGATCAGGTTTGTCAGACAAGACCTGCCGTTCATAAATCCATGTTGACTGGGCCTCATCATCTGGCTGTCCTGTATATGTCCCATGATAACACTCAGAATTATCTGCTCCATGAGTTTACCTGGCACTGAGGTCAGACTGACAGGCCTGTAGTTCCCTGTGTCTTCCCTCTTACCTTTCTTGTATATTGGGGTCACGTTTGCCAACTTCCGGTCAGCTGGTACCTCCCCAGTCAGCCAGGACTGTTTGTAAACAACAGAAAGTGGCTTGGCGAGCACCTCCGCCAGCTCCTTCAGCACTCTTGGATGAATTTCATCTGACCCCATAGACTTCTGTACATTTAAGCTGTGCAGCAGTTCACATATTGTCTCCTCTTGAAAGAAACCTTGATACTGTTCCCCATCTCCATCATTTGGTTCTAGAGGCAGATCACTCAGTGAGTCAGTCATTAAAGACCGAAGCAAAAAAGGCATTGAGCACCTCAGCCTTTTCCTCATCCCCAGTCACTAATTCTCCGCTTGCATTTAGCAAGGGGAGGACATTCTCCCTAACCCTCATTTTGCTGTTTAGGTATTTATAGAAGCTTTTTTTATTGTCCTTTATGTTAGTTGCTAGCTTAAGCTTGAGCTGAGCTTTTGCCTCTCTTATTCTATCCCTGCATCGTCTCACAGAATCCTTGTATTTTTTGTGAATGACTTGCCCCTTCTTCCATAGGTCATAGACCTTCTTTTTCTTCTTGAGCTCTACCCAGAGCTCTCTGCTCAGCCAGGCTGGCCTTCTGACCTTCTGGTTCATCTTATGGCTCACTGGGACAGCCTGCTCCTGAGACTTAAAGATTTCCCTCTTGAGAGTTGTCCAGGCTTCCTGGGCCCCTTTGCCCTGCAGGACTGCCTCCCAAGGGACCCTGCCAACCAGTCTCTCAAAAAGGTCAAAGTCTGCCCTCTGGAAGTCCAAGGCAGCAGTTCTGCTGGCCCCCCTCCTTACCGCTTCTAGAACTGAAAAGTCTGTAATTTCATGACCACTGTGCCCAAGACATCCTCCAACCTTCACACCATCCACAAGTCCTTCTCTGTTGGTAAACAGCAGGTCCATCAGGGAGCCTTCCCTTGTTGGTTCCCTCACCAGCTGCATCAGGAAGTTATCTTCCACACACTCCAGGAACCTCCTGGACTGCTTCCTCGCTGCTGTATTCAACTTCCAGCAAATACCTGGCAGATTGATGTCACCCACAAGAACTAATAGCTGTGATTGTGCAACTTCCTCTAATTGTTTATAGAATATTTCATCTATATCTTCTTCCTGTGTGGGTGGTCTATAGAAGACTCTCACTATGATGTCAGCCCAGTTGGCCTTACCCCTGATTTTGACCCACAGGCATTCTACCCTTCCGTCACTATTGCTGATCTCCAGACTATCAATTCCCTGCCTAACGTACAATGCCACTCCCCCTCCTCTCCTGCCTGGCCTGTCCCTTCTGAAGAGTTTGTAGCCATCTAGCATGGCACTCCAATTGTGTGCGTCATCCCACCATGTCTCCGTGATGGCAACTATATCATAGTTTCCCTTTTGCACCTCAGCTTCCAGCTCTTCCTGTTTATTGCCCATGCTGCATGCATTAGCATAGAAGCACCTTAGCTGGGATAGTGATCTCCCTGCCACTTTCTTAGTGGCAAGAGGCCTAACTCTTGCTTGACCTCTCCCCGCCAGTGCCCCAACTACTAGCAGACCAGTGACCTTAGTGGCTGTCCTATCCCCAGACATAGTGCACTCAATCTCTGATGGTGCAGCACCCTGAAGTAGCTCTCTGGGACATTGTCCAATTAGCACTCATGTGCAGCTTCCCTTCCCATTCCCTGACATTAAGGGGACTGAGGAGAATACTACTTGCACTCCTGATCCTTTAAGCAATCATCCAAGGGCCCTAAAATCTTTTTTAATTCTCTGCAGGTTCCCTGTTTGGGCAATTTCGTCACTGCCCAGTTGAAATGTTAGTAACGGGTAATAGTCTGTAGGTTGTACCAGAGTGGGGAGCTTCCTAACCACATCCTTAACTCGGACCCCAGGCAGGCAGCAGACTTCCCTGTGCAGTGGGTCAGGTCTGCATACTGGGCCTTCAGTTCCCCTCAGAAAAGGGTCCCCTATGACAACGACCCAACGTTTCTTCTTTGTTAAAGAAGTTTTCAGGGTAGGCTTGTCCCGATTAATTCTTGGTGAGGTTTCCATTCCTATTGAGTCTTCTTCACTGAGGTTAGAGGACTCAGCCTGCAGAGCCTCATATTTATTGTCTACAGGCACCTGAAAGGGTGGGGGATTAACTAAAGCAGCACATCTGCTACATCGGGTGTGAACTTGTTGCCATTTTCCCTCATTGTCACGATCATTACTGCCATCCCGATGAAGGTGGGACAGGTAGCTCTCAGGGTCTCCTGGTTTAAATAGTTAGCTGGGTCTGCCCCAAGGAAGGCAGGATGCTTGCCCAGTAATCGATCTCCCTCTCGCTCTCCCTGACGTTCCTCAGTCTGTCCACCTTCTCTCGATGCTCCGTCATTAGTCGGAGGGGTTCCTCTCCCTGGGCACACCTCCCGCAGGGATGCTCACTGTTGCCGTCTTGTACTGGTGTCATTGCAGGGCACACCCTGCAGCCCGACACCTGGGGGGGATGCATGATTCTTTTGTAGCTCTGTCTGCACAGCTGCATCAGTCATGGTGGGTGCAGCTCTCAGCGAGGCAGCCGGTCTCTGGCGAGTGGAGACCATTCTCACTGACCCAGCTAAGCAGCTCCTCAGCGCCCTTCTGCGCAAACTGCCACGCAAACTGCCGCGCCATGCCCTGGCTAACGTGGCCCGCTCTGTTTGCCCGCTCTGGTCGCAGCACTCCCTAGGGGTTTCTTTTATAGTTCAGGTGTGATCGTGGTCACTTTGGCCACGCCGCCGCCTCGCCCCCTCCTCCCGCGCAAGCTGCCAGCTCCCGACTGACTCAGCACCCCCCGGGGGCTTTCCCTTCAAAGGAAAAACTGCCAAATGCCCCTCAACTCACCTGCTCCTCTCGAGCAGCTTCTGGGTCCGTCGCTCCGTTCTCACACTGTTCCTCTATGAGCAGAT
The DNA here is from genome assembly GCA_025345505.1 of Todiramphus chloris collaris. NCBI lineage: Eukaryota > Metazoa > Chordata > Aves > Coraciiformes > Alcedinidae > Todiramphus > Todiramphus chloris. The sequence continues at coordinate 33,835,078 of JANVCC010000010.1, read as the reverse complement.
GCTCTCAACAAGTGATAGTTTACAACAAGGGATAGTTTACTGCCCTTTTAAGTACTTGCCTGGTAACAAGGACTTTCCCTTTTAGGCCTTTTGTTCTGCGACTAGTCGCTGCCCTCCAAAGGCTTCTTATACCCTGAAGGTACAGTTAACAGCTTAAAGATGCTACAAGCCACCAAAAATGTGAATCAGTCAACAGGTAAATGAAAACAAAAACACAAAAACATATTAATTTAAACAAAATTTTAATGAGAAGAAAAAATCAGGGACTGAGGTTCATTTAATTTATCTTGTATACATAACTGGAGCACTTACCTGATTCATCATTTCTATCTTTAGGCTGCCTCTATAGTCAAGGAAGAGAGAAAGCATGACATTTACACTGTCTTTGCAACTTTAGGATAATCAAGGATCCTTGTATCCTCTGTCATGGGAGCAGGATGGCTTCTGCCTGCTCTGCTGGAAGCTAAAGGAAGTTAGTGTCCTTCAAAACAGATCACCCACTTCATGTCCAAACTTCACCATACTATGAGCACATAGACCTAACTTGGTACATACTTACCTATGTGCTGCACATGTAATATTTTCTGCTCCGTGTTTCTCATGTGACTACAGCACAACTATGTCTCTTCCCCTCACTATGCTTTGCCACATCCCATTAGACACCTCAACAGATTATGATGCTTAGAGCATGTGCTGAATGCACAGCAGCTCACTTTGAGCCTTCTGCCATGCTAGAGATTTTGGGAGCTGGAGCAGATGACACATGACCCCAGCTGTATTGCTCACTGTCATCTCAGTGAGACTTTCAGGTACTCCACAGAGATCCCAGGAGCCGTCTCACATGCACGTAATATAGGCAGCAAGGAGAACAGGCAGTGGGGAGCAATTCATAATGAAATGTGACAGAGTAATATAGCCCTAAACTTTTTTGACATGCTAGTCAAATTTTGGGCAGAACACATTGCATCCTGTCTGTGAAGCTACATATCTATGTACATATCTAGGTACTTTTTTTATGTTATTTCTTTAACACTTCTGAGGAAGTAATGCCTTGTCTTCAAAATATGGAGTCTTCAACAAACATTTACCATGACTGCACATTGAATACTAGTACAGTGGAGTTCACTGTGTCTTTCTGTATTCTTATTCATATATCACTTTTATATATTTTGATTTCAATAAAATACTTTATAATTTAACATTACATAGTGTATATTTCCCATGTATATATATATACACTAACAACTAATTTAAGGGTATTTAAATCTATACTATCTAAATGGAAACTAACATTCATATACAAAGTCCTTGTGATCCATATGAAATCTCATGCTAATCTTTCAACAGAGTGAAAAGTATGTCAGCCTTGTCTCTTACATCTAAGTGTCCTGCACTAGTCATAGACCAGAGCAAGATTTTGCTTGTATTCTCAGGAACAGAATTAAGATGGAGTCAAGTGCCAGGTGACTTTATTTGCCTGACAAAACGTTCGCAAAGCTAAGAGAATGAGAGAAAGGAAAGAAAGGAAGAAAAGGGTCAGTCGCAATAGCTACCACCACGGATCTGTGGCATCCTGTCAGTCTGATTTGTTTCCAGTTCTGGTGGGAGAACGTTCCATCCGATGTGGTGGTTCCTGCTTTTTTATTGGGAAGTGTTCTGCTTAAACCACACCCACCACCTGGCAGTGGCACACATGCCCAACACTGTCTCTGAGGAGTCTTAGGTGGTCTTCAGGTGTCTCCGGACCCCTCAGTCTTCCAAGCCATGGGTCTAGGTGCATGCATAGGGATGAGGTTGCAGTTTTCGGAGTTACTTCTGTATTTGAAATGGGAACTTCTAACTTGTGGTCCAACTGTTGTCCAGTTTGTGGTTTGACAAACCGTTGTCCAGTTTGTGGTTTGAAGTCTGTCTACACTGATACAGCAATGTTGAGACATGCACTACACAGCCTCTGTCACCATCTCTTGCACTACACTATGTCACTTCTGGCAGTAGTATAATCTTCTGTGTAGTGGCAGTGTCAGATGGCACACTTTATCCTTTTTTTTGCAATACCTTGGTCTCCATACCAGAAATCACAATCTGTAAAACTTACTGTAGCATAATATAGACTTAGAATAGAATTGGATAGAACAGAGTTGAATTTAACTAATTTCTTACTTACTTTTCTATTTCAAAATCAAAAGGATGCGCAATCTATCTAAATCATTAATAGAATTTATCATTGCTTTCTCTATGAATCACAAAAAAAACCCCAGTATAATACAATGGAAACTTTTTCTGTTTCTTCAAGACAGAAACATCAACTTGGTTTTGGTTTTGCTTCCCCCCCCCCCCGCCCCCTAATCTTTAGAAAAAGTGGCATGAATGCACAGTATTTTAAAAATGGCCCTAAAAAGGTTAGGCCCTAGAACGTTAGACAGAAATTTTGCAGCAACTGCTTCTACTTGCTTTGTAAAAAACAAAAAAAAAAAATTAAAAAAGACAAATAAAGTATTTTAGGATAGGTTTTGACCCCTAAAATCAGAAAAGCTTTGTTTTACATTTTTTTAATGGGACAAATTTGTTTATAAATAATTTCTACGGCCAAACTACATCAACATTTTAAACCAGCAAATTTAGTATACCATTTTTTCTCCTTATTACAGTCTATAAACCTGAAGGATTATGGAAATAGTAGATACTAGATACATAAATGAATTTTGTCAGAAGAATCCCTGAGGCTTGTCTTCCGAAACAGAGAAGAAAGTTACCATATCACATGTGAAGACCTTGCTCTTGTGTGAGGCCAACAGATGTCCTCAGCTAGCATATTACATTTTAGTCATATCTAACAGCCTAAGCAAAACCAGTTTCCTTCTACAGACCTCAAAATACCAAACAAATCAGAAAGGTCCTGAGAACTACACTGTCTTTTAGCAATCTAGTTTACTTTGCCTTTGTTCCCTATATTTAAAGTGGCATGTAATCCATTCATAAATGTTACATCTACTTGTTCTAAATCAAAGAGGTTCAATGCCAGACCAAATAAGTCTTGCTTAATCTTATATGCCGCATAGTAATATAAGAGTACGGGCAGGTAGATAGATGGGACATCTGCTCTGAGGAATACTCAGATTAGAAACCAACTCAGGATGTCTTCTAGCTGATGCTGTTTTCAGCTTCTCTTAATTTTTCATTCATATAATGTTGCAGGCATCAACCAAGTTTATTTTTATGAGACAGAATACACGAAATGTAACATTAATTCACTGCCAAACTTAAAGATCTGCAAAATGATTGGTGGAGGTAAATGTATTCACATTGAAGGGAATTATCGCAAAGCACAGGACTGTTGATGTAGAATTTAAAGATCCTACTAAACGTTATGAAGGTCATGATACCAGTGGTTTCATGAGCAGTTGCAAAGGCATGCCTGGGTAAGGTATCTATTTCAATCAGATAGTGGAATTGCTTTTACACCCACTGTTGCCATCAAGCTTAATATTAACCAAATATGTTTTGGCAGACAGGGGTCAATGATGTGATCTTGTATATGAGGAGACATATGTGAGGAGATGGAACTGGATATTCTTATACTGAAAAAAAATTCCCAGGTAACTTTACTTCACTGCTATATTGCTGAAAGAAGTTTACAAGTGCATGTGAAGAATTCAGATAGTATCGTGTTGAAAATTGTATGGCTATGACAAAATTAATAGTTTTGTCTTGAGGAAAGGATTTGTATGGTATGCAATAAATAAGACACAGAACCCTGCACTGAACAAGAGAAAAAGAGTATGAGCTGCCATTCATTATCTGAACACTGTCCTAGTTAGCTCATTGAATCAGGTATAACACCTGTAGGAAAAAAACCCAACATTTCATTGTATAACCAGGAATAGTGTAATATAAAAATTAAAGCCAACGGTGATTCTGTCAGCCTTAATCCTGTACTTTCAGAGCTTCTGGTATTAGATTTGTAAGCTTAATAATGTTCCCTTTAAACTAACCTGTATGTTATATATAAAATATAGGATGGGAGTTGATGGTGTAATTGCCTATCACTTTACAAAGTGAACACAATAAAAGGTCTCTCTAAATATTACATTATTCCTTAATAATCTAAGCAGAGTGTATAAACTTGTCATATTCAATCTTGGCAATTTAATATTCCAATTAATAATGAATGCAACATGTTTAAAATATTAATGCATTAATACAATACAAATATTACTGCATTGGCCTACCTGACCAATGCATTGCAACATTTGAAACAAAGATGAAATCTAGTAATGAATACTCACACAATTATTCTTTTACATGAAGTATGATAGAAACTACAACACAATTCAATCTTCCATGTCAGAGATAGAAACAAGCATTGGCAAAATACTTTATAGCTAAACTGACCAGTGGTATTAAAACCTTTCTTTCTTGTCTATGTTAGTGACACAAAAATTGATTATGAACATTAGTTCTGATGTCAGCTTTTTAGTACAGAATTTTATAACATTTTGTAGGCTACATCTACATATATGTGTCAAATGGAATTTGTATCTGCACAGAAGATTTATGACAGAATTTGAAAAAAAAAGAGTAAATTTGAAATGAATATTATGGAGTGTTGTGTTTAAAGATCAATCACAGAAATGAATAAATAAATAAACAAATCTATTACCAGTATTCAATTTTGTCGTAAGTGATGCTTTCTATGAGTATCCTTGCTGAGTCTGAATATTTTTCTTGATTTTGAAAGTCATGTCACGTTCATCATTATTAGTAGTATTAAGCATGGCTTAAAATACCTGCTGAATCGAAATGGCCTTCTGAAGTGCACTTGTGCTCTGTCGGGGTCTGATCACATCTAGAAACTTATCTACATAGGCTATTTCTTCTTCAGTCTTGAATTCTTTTTTGAATCTGTTTTAATTTTATTTTCATATGGAGTCAAGTCCTGTAATCCATTCTTTCTTTTGGGTTTTTTTTTTTTTTTTATTTCTTAAAGTAATTAAGTCAGATACCTATTTCAGAAAAGGATAACATGTGGCCTGTTTATGCTGATAAGATCATCAGATGAAAAAACATAACCTAATCAAATTTAAATTTTAAGGGCTTCTATTGGATGTCATTTCTATATATTTTTAATTATGAATTCGATGAGGCTATTTGGGTAGAAAACAACTTAAGTGTTTTATTTCGATAATTTTATATATCACTCTGCCTTTTCCTGCATTGTTCTTGATTTTGGAACAAAATATTTAATAAGTATAATGACTACAACTAATACATTTTTCAATGTTATGTAATGTTTCATCTCACTTGCTTTGACAATCTTTTTTTTTTTGTATGTTGAATACACAATATTCTGCTTTCCTCTAATGGATCATCTTGAAAACAGTAACTGAGTCTATTTCTAAGATTTCTAAAAACACTTAACTAACATTTTTGGCAAGATGCATATATTTACATATGCATACATATAAACATACATGTATACGTATATGTATAAATATATATATTTATAGACACATACAAATAAATATATATTATTTACAATGTACATTTAAAAATAATATTCAATATGGCATAATGTATTATACTATAATATCATACTGTAAGAATACATTATATTGTCTAATGTATTATATGGAGTGGGTCCAGAAGAGGGCGACAAAAATGATCAGAGTACTGTAGTATTTCTCCTATGAAAACAGGCTGAGAGAGCTGGGGTTGTTCTGCCTAGAGAAAGGTCCCAGCAGACCTTACAGTGGCCTTGCAGCACCTGAAGGGGGCCTACAGGCAAGCTGGGGAAGGGCTGTTTACAAGGGCATGTAGTGATAGGATGAGGGGCAATGGTTTTAAACTGGTAAAGGGTGGATTCAGATTAGACGTTAGGAAAAAGTTCTTTACTATGAGGGTGGTGGAACACTGGAACAGGTTGCCCAGGGAGGTGGTGGAGGCCCCATCCCTGGAGACATTCAAGGTCAGGCTCTGAGCATCCTGACATAGTTGAGGATGTCCCTGCTTACTGCAGGGGATTTGGACTAGATGACCTTTAGAGGTCCTTTCCAAACCAAAGCATTCTATGATTCTATATTTTATTTACATAATTATGATGAGTACATGTTATTATGAGTAATGTGTTATATTTATATAGTTATGATGATTATAAATACTTAATATACTAAATGAAATACATTAAATTATTTCAAAAACCTGAAATAAACATGAAATAAATCTTTGGAACCCAATATGTAAATCTGAATAAGCCTTCTAGAGGTCTATAATTGTTCTTGAAAATTTTTATTCCATGGTGATAAAATTATCTTCTCATCAGTTCACTATTGCAGTACTTCTGCTTCCAAGATGTTATTGATCTTTAGAACTATGAGAAACATTATGGGTATGGATTTCCATTGTAATAAAATTCTTCTACCCAGTATTATTTCACATTGAGATCTCTCCCTCCAGGTAGAGTAAAATTGTGCAATGAAATCTCTCAGTTGTGTATTTTGACTTATTCATGCATCAAGAGAGCTGAACTACCTTTTAAAAGAAATCATATCAATTTCTATTTCAAAGTGTCCATCTCTGTACTTATACATAAAGAAAAAATATTTAGTAAATACAAACATGTCTGCTATTTTTTATTTTGATAAAAGCAATATAAAACTGTTAAACAAGAATATCTTTAGTTAAATTTTTACCCATTTAGCTGATACATATTTCAATATAGACATGTTCCTCCACAAACCATCCAATAATACTTGCATACACAATCAGCTTTTCACATCCAATTCCCCACAAATGCCTGTGGCAAAAGAAGTGTAAGAGTATACTACACAAGCCCATCTCAGACAGTAAGGTATAATTTTCCCATATGTTGTTATTACAGTAGGAATAGCTCATGTACTATCAAAAAATCAGATTAAATACTTATTTAAATCCATCTTTATTAGTCCTGACCAATGCAGTCAGAATATTAAATACTTCAGTTAGAGCTACCTGTCTACTGACTATAACTAGTATCATCTCGTAAATGTTTCTGGGATGAAGGAGGGAAGTGGGTTTTGGAATAATAAAAGAAAAAGGATTCCTGCATCCACAGATAATTTCCTAATAGAAAAACAGCAAAAAGTTGAATGTAAGAGAACAAAATTTTCAAGAGAAGAGGCAAGATATCAAAAATATCATATTGCCCTGAACATTCCTCCAAGGATTTTAAGTCATTGTTATTTAAAAAAAAAACCAAAAAAAAAAAAAAAAAAAAAATTAAAAAAACCCAAAAAAACCAAACAAAAAACCCCAAACCAAACAACATTCCAAGCTTACCACAGGTTTCTCCTGTTCACTTTGTATGAAAACCCATAGTTTCAAAAGGCCAGGTTGGTCACTGTTACAAATTGTGAGAGATCCTGGAAGATCAAGAGCTCTTCTAGAATGCTCAACTCTGTGTCAGAGATAAACTAGATGACATTTGCTACTGGAATGTGTTTTTTTCCATACTATTATCTCACTTTATCAACCCTAAACCAAATCAAATATATCTTGCAGCTCACTACAGAACCTGTTACATACTTAAAACTCTCATGTGCTCATGAATGTGTGAGAATGGTTTAATCTGGGTTTATTGCTTCTCAGGGTCTTGGAAACAGGAGACATTATATTCTGATGGTTATTCTGTTCTCTCAACTGCAGTTCAATGTTAGCATATTAAAAAAATACCAAAATATAAATTACATCTGCTATTTATTATTTCAAGAAGGTTTTTTCCTGTTTCAACTAACAGCTGTGAGGATAATTGTACAGTTTGATGCAAGATCTTCATCCTATTTTTACCACCCAAGGATCGTGGTGTGATGATGTATGCAACCCCAATGTTTGAAACTCTACCTGTGGTATTTTTTCAGATTCAAAAATTTCTGCTAGAATCTTCTGTCCTCCACAACCTAAATAGACCTGTTTCAATACTTTAATACAAAAATCTAGAATTATTGACTGTTCCACTAACTTAAAAAAACCAACCAAACAAACAAAAAAACCTCTTTTAGATTAGGAGATGATGCTTCCTCTTTTCTGGAACACAAAAGAAGTTGTCAATGAGTCCCTGACTGCCGGCGCTAACCATTAACCCTAATCCTAATCCACTGTGAAAGAAATACTCTTGTTTGCTTGAGGGGGTCAGGCTTGTGTAATTTACATGTTATTTGAATTGTTTAAACATGTAAATTTATAACTTCATATGATAGATGTGTGAGAATAAGACATGGGTTTTTATTGTCTCTGTGTTCTCCATATGACAGGAGAACTCCAGTCTGCACCTGTTATTCATCCCAGGACTGACTCCCAGACCCAAGCTGTTGAGGAATACTGTGGTATTCATTATTATGGAATACTTTTTAAAAGTTGGCTTTCCACTTCAAATGCAAAGTTTTTTGAATATCAAGTCTTGGTCTTCTTATTCCTAATGAACATTAATTTGTTTTGCCAGCAATTTCAGAACTTCTGACAGACTGTTTCTGTGGTAGGGTACCATTTGGTATAAGTAAAAGTCATCATTTACATTGTCTGTAAGAATTTAGCAGAGATTTCTGTTAAGTTATATAGAAGAGACCGAAGTAGCTTTAAATGTGTCACACTTAAGAGTGTTTTCTGACTGTAAGATTATATGAAGTTCCTAGTAATTTTCCAGACTTAGCTAGAGGTGAACTACATTTTTGCACTGGCAATAATGTTCTTCACAGAAAGGATTATATGGCTGCATAAATCTTTGTAAAAACCCATTAGTGGTATTTTGAGGAATAATCTAAGTAGAAAAGCATCTGGAGTAAGTGGAAGCATTAGTCCAGTTATGTTTAAAAATTATTCTATTGATCATGAGCCAAAATTGAGCAACACAATGATAATGTCATCACATATGGATGAGATTTTTTTTTTTTTCTTGGCCAGCTATCCAAGAGTTTGTGAAATAAAGTCATTAATCTCGTTTAATCTTGCTGGTGTCATATACATGCCAAAAAAGATTTTCACTTTTTTTTTTTAATTTTGAGGATAAGAAACCAGAACAATGGGACACATAATTCTAGGCTATTGAATAATCCTTATCTGGTGCATTATCATACAGATCTCTAAGCCAGAATTTAATGTATAAAATTTATACTGAAGTAAAATGTTGCGGCAATGTCACTTCAAGAGTTTGGCAGGTTTGTACAGTGAAGTGGGAAGAGGCCAGGAACTATGTGATCTGTGAGATGAAGGGCATTATTTTTAGAATTTGTTCTCAATAAAAATATCAACACCTGATTCAGAGGCATTGTTACCTCTCACCTGCTTATATCACCAGCAACAGGCAGTCTGCCAGGAGAACAAACTAAGAGGGATGGACACTTGAAATAAGTCAGTAAAAAAGTGAAGGTATTAAACAATGTAATATCTACGTGTATAGAGAATCAATGACTTTTCTTGTGGAATTTGTCAGATGGAATAAGGTATCTTCCTTGGATATTCCTTGAGAAACTCTGATTTGAGGAAGTTTTCTATGACTAACATAAAGGGATCAAAAAAAAAAAAAATTAGTCTGAATCAGATTTAGAGATTCCTTGGATACTGGAAGTCTTTCTTGCATAGTAAGATCACAGTAAGTATTTAGGAATGTTGATCTGAAAGCACCTCTCAACATTATCTAGTCTACACACTTGATCAGTGCATGACTGTCTCCAATTCTAGACTAGTCAGCTATGGCTTTGTCTAGCTAAATGTTAAAGCTTCCAAGAATGGGGATCCATAGCCTTTCTAAGGAACATCTTCTGGTTGCAGCTTGCACTAGCTTCCTAGTGAAGAATATTTTCTACCTGTCCAGTCTAAACTTTGCAAGATGCAATATGGCTCTTGCCCCTTGTTGCATTGTCTAGCGCAACTGAGAATAGTCTGGCTGCCTCAGTTCTGAAATAACCTTCAGATAATCATAGGCTGCTATTGACTCATGTCTTAGACAGTCTTACCACACTAATCAAATTCATCTACGTCAACCACTCCTCATGTGCCCCAACCAGCATGGCAGTCTTCTCTCCACTTTCTTCAAAGACCTCTGAGAGGTTCAAAACTGAACTCAGTATTCAATGCGCAGCCTTACTAGCTCTGAGCAGAGAGATATTGTAACTTTGCTGGATCTTCCAGTAATGACTCTTTTACTGTAGTTCAGTATGAGGTCTTGATTATTTGCCATGGAAGTGTGTTGTTGAATGCAAATTCAACCTGTGTTCACTGTAATCCCCAGCAAGGCTGGGGCAAGGCTGCTGCCCTGCCAAACACTTCCCCACTTGTACTGATAGCTCCTGAGTTGTTTGGCATTGTCTTTGTTTAAAGAGACCATGAGGATATAAACAGCAGTATTGGTACAAATGTTTGCCATTTACAAGGGGAAGAATTTTTCAGTCCTTCTAGATGATATATGAATTATTTAATTCCACTGATTTCTAAACAAGCCTAATTATTATTTTCCTGTGAGTAAGAAAACTCAATTTGTTCAGGGTCCAAGACTATGGTTTTGAATGAAGAAAAATTTAAATTATAGTTGAAAATAAACACCAAAGGTTCTTCTTCCTTTCATTTGTATCAGTATTGCACGTATGTAAAGTCAAGCCAGAGAACACCATTATAACAGAAGAAAACTTCAGCAAACACCAGTAATAGTGGTTGATTTAATCAGCTCTAAATGTTTCTGTTGAGTACTACAGGCAGATTCGTAGAAGTGTTCATATATTCACTAAATTTGGATCTTGGAAATGCAAGTTAATTTAATGTTCTTCCTTACCTAATATGGGAAAGTCCCATCTAATTACAGTAAGCATTTCAATGATTGCATTGTGAACTAGAGTGCATCAGGAATCTGTAGTACAGTACTGCGTTTATATGTACTCAGACACATGTATACACTTATATGTACACACACACATATGTGTGGATGCACAGAAAGATGCCTTGTGCCATTGCGTTGCTGATCACTGAATTGAAATCAGCAGAAGTCTCTTCCATCAATTCCAAACAGTTAGCACTTGTTTTAACATTTTTCCAATTATATTTTTTTATTATTTTTTTGACTAAGAGCATTATCATTTGTGACACTAACCCTCAAATTGATATTTCTCTCTCATGATGCCTTAACAATAGAAAAATTACAAGAAAAAGATATCTAGTCACAGTATCTGGACGTTTCCTCCAAGACAGGTAAAGCACAGTAATTTAAAAAGGAATTCCATATATGCTTTTGGTGTGAAATGTGTGATACATTATGCAGGATAGTTTTTGACTGTCTCAGCAGAAAAAGTGAATACAAAGAATATGTTAATGTAAAGTCTTAAAAATCATAGCTGTCCAGCTCACTAAGACTGCAGTTTGTAAACAGCAATTGTTAGCATGAATATCACCATACAGTTCTAAAAGGTACACATAATATAGAAAGTTTGAAAAATAATCTAGTATCTGAATTCCAAAGTTTTATCTTTGTATTATATAATTCTAAGTTACAATCAAGAATTAAACAGGGTACATAGATGTGCTATGAGTAGATAAATGAAAATGAGCAATGTGGACAGCAATGCAACAGTAAATGTAGCAGAATGGAGTTCTTCCCTTCCCTTCCCTTCCCTTCCCTTCCCTTCCCTTCCCTTCCCTGTTCACCACTACATTCACCTAAATACAAAATTTGCTCCTTGATTTTAATTCCAGGTCAGAGAATCACATGTTATAGCTATGTTACAGTATAATACCATGCTCATATTTGGCTCTCATTATTCAGCTTTCCATCTGCTGGTTTTTCCTGTGCTTTCTTCCTCATGATTAAGCGTAGTTTCTAGTAACCGAGTAACTGGAGATTTTAAAAATAAATGTTGGGATTCTCTGTTTGGGTCCAAATAAAGTAGGTTCATTGTTTCTCAAGGACAGAATTTACATGTTACTTTATTGATGAACAATTTAAGAGCCTGATTGGATGCCACTGGGCATCAATTACAATTCTTGAAAGGACCAGGCATGAATTTACTCACGATTAATGAGATGTCAGCAAAGTTGAAAGAAATGTATTGATGTCCAATAGCAAAGTAATCAGACCTTCACAAGGCCAGGTAATATGAACATCTTTCAGAGTGGTTTCATCTATCTTAAATACCATGAACAGATCCACTACACTTCACAGAGGGAAAGAAGTGTGTAAAAAAAATAAGTACAATATTGGGAACTTTCAAATGCTAAACTAAATACATAGTGAATCTATGAATGTGAAAGTGTATGTTTTGAAGTATGCTTTTGCAGTTGTGTATATCTATGTATGCATAGATATACACACATATATAAGGTTGAATCTAAAAATCTCAAATTTGTAGATTTTTTTCTCATTTTTTGCCTGGTCCAGGCAGAAGGGAGCCTTTAAAAGTCCAGGATTTGGGCTTCTCACTCTTTTGTTTTAAACTTTTCCTTTCTGTGGCAGAACCTAGTGCTGAGAGTTAAGTACATGGGTTTCATGCAGTATTTGTGAGGAGGGGAAGCAGCAAAACAAGACAAACAATATGAAAATTTGGACAGTAATTATTCCAAAATTAAAAATGCAAATATGCTTCTGAAACAGTACTTTTCTCCAAAGTGACCTGTGACTGGGCTCTAAAAGTGGCTTTGCTACCTTAAAGTGGCAGAGACTAGATTCTGGAATCCATTTATAAATTAGGTATAAACTTTTTATTTAAGAAAACTGAAAAGTCATCAGATTTTAACCAATGAAGCAGTGGTGATGGCATGCAACTTCATATTACAACCTAGTAGTGAGACTAGGCTTTTAAGTCCTCTCCAGTCCAAGAGGATCTGAATCCTCTCCCTCAGTAACCTGGTCAGAGACCTGCATGCATGCTTCTGCCCCGTGACTATGAGAGATCAGAGGATAGAAGTTACTGGGTTTCTAATTTGCTCAGAAGAATGAGAATTGAAGCACTGGCATTCTTCCTATTACAATTATCTGACCAAAATCAACTGAAAGAAATGATGCAAGTTTTTAGAGACAGAAAACAGAAGCAGGTGTTTGCTTCTATAGAAAATACCTTACTAGTTTGGAAGTATTTACTACTGTTAAAATTTTGCAAGCAGAGAAACTCAAGACAACTATTATTTGCTATGAGCAGATGAGAGAGGTTCTAGACAAACTAATGGTCACGATTCTTTTTTACTTAGTTGTACTCATATTCTTATAATTGAAACTAATTTCTCAGAGAAAGATTTTTCTTTGCACTTAAGTGAGCTACTTGAAAAAGAAGGCACCGTAGTTGAAAGAACTGCTTAGAAACAGTCATGAAGAAAAATATTACTCTATCCTAGAAGACTTTCTAAACAAAGTTGAGGGAACAGAAGTGCATAAGTAATTAGGTCCATCCAGTCCCATTCTTAATACAAGGACCAGAAAGTTTTCATATAACCCTTTGGGTAGTGATAATAACAGGAATACTGAATTGTGGACACTATTAAATGTTTATAAATATGAGGGCCAGTTAGAAACCAAAGGAATATCTCTTCATTGCAAGTGATCAAATGCATTGAAAGTGACCATTTGTTTAAAACTGTAACTAAGGAATAGTACATGAAAATTTCTTGATAACTACAGCTTTTCTTTTCCTTCAGTTAAAATGGAAATAAGGAGGAAATTCTTTTCATATGCTGGAACATCAGCTTAATATGAGTTCCCCGGATTTCCTTAGCTGCTTGATACAATGGTTTGCTTTAAAAAAGCAAATATGTAATTGATTAGTCTACAGTATGTATCACATTGTGAAACATCTTGTAAAAATTCTTTGATATTTAGTATTCCTATAATGAAATTTTAACTAACTCTCACTGCCTCAGGATAATAAAGAGAATATGACACTAAGTCTCAATAGGATTTTTCTAGCAAACAATTTTTGATGACATATTAAATTAAATGTCTTAAATAAGGATTTGATTGCTCTAAAATTAACATGACTTGTTAATTTGTAGTAATTTAATACCAATTAAGATACATGCTCAACAATTTAAATACACATCCACTCTTGTATAGTGCAGTTAAATAAATAAATATTTCCATAAGGAATTGACTATTGGTTATATTTGGATAATAAATACAGAAATATGTAACTTCTGAGATTAGTCATATGAACAAGTGAGGTTTGTTTTCAGAAAGGTATATAGATCAAAAAAAATCCACATAATCACTTCAAAGATTTAAAAGTTTGTCATGGACCTCAACTGCAAAATTCCAGAGAGAACTTTTTATTTGAACAACAACAACAAAAAAGAATTTCTGTATTTTTTGTTTTCCCAGTATTACTGATAACAAAATCGAGTGTGTATAAGCTGGGCTTTCTTTACTATTATGGTCAGTGAAAGCTGGCAGACCAATGTTAAAAGACTTTCGTCATGGCCATCTCAAATTTGAGTTCAGAAGGGAAACAAATCCTTACTCCACGTAGGCTCCTGCAGTCAGGGTGAATATTTAGAAAAAAACTCATGTTCAAAACATACTGCATATCAAATTGTTTGATATCATGCTGACTATGACCACTGAAGAGGAGTGCAAATGCAAACCAATGTTGTGCCATTTAATCCCCAATTTAAAATCCTTCCAAAGAGACAACTAAAACCCTCTAACCCAAAACAACCTTGGGCATGCTTTTCCTCAGTTATTGATAATTTTCTTTAAATTCTCCATTACTTATTGTCTCTATGGACATGTCATAGAGTGATGAAATAAAATGTGCTTGCACTTCTGGCTGAGAGAACATCATGATGAAAAAACATTCATCAACATGATGCAAATGCAACTCCCATAACCAGAGCTGTGGGGAAAGGAAGTAAGAGCACAATGACATGTAAGCAGGAATTATCGCTTCTTGTGAAAATAATTAAAGGAAAAGGCTGGAAAAAATATAAATGAAGAAGAACAAAAACTCTCAAACCTTTTTCTACCCACATACCTCCAGGAATCACTTGCACAATATATATGGTTATATCACAGGAATTAATTAACTTGATGGACCCAATGAGAATTTATAAAAAAGACCATGATACCAGCAATACTTCTCTGATTTATTTTATTGGATTTCATACTTTGAGCACAAATCATAAAGAAAGAAAATGTATCTTCTGAAATATACAGAGCTCAAGAAGAGCAGCAGTCACATGGATAATTGGTGTTGTTAATATGTGTACTGCTGATCCTGCATTCTGTTCTTCTAGAAATTTCAAAAAAATAAAGCTGATTTGAACATTTGGGTGCATCACTACCAGTGCGTTCAGTTAAAAACATAATAATTTCCTCTTCAATGCCACCTTGTTGGATGCCTGAATTAAAACCATTAATGTCCCCCTACCTCCTCAAAAGTCTAGACAGCTCATGTCTAAAGAGAAGGAAAATCAGAGGCAAAGAACATTATTTCATAGCAAAATACATCAGAAAGAGAGAAGTTACTTGTAATAAATAATTTTTATAATGCCCCCCAAATTTTTTAAATTTCTAGTTGTAAATATAGTTATAATCAGCCTTAAAATTTGAAGTCCATTATTGTTCAAAACACATATCCTCTTCTTGAAGAATATCTTGGAGATATTTGATATTCCCTTATAGGTACTGGGTACTTATTGTCATAAAGTTTCCCATGTGTCATCAAGTTATATTTTGCTTCCCATTTTCTGGTCTGTTGATTGGGTTTTAATGCTGGCTGTAATAGATTTTAATTAAAATTGAAAACATTTTTCTAAAACAATTTTTTGTCCTTAGAAGTGATCCGTCAAAAGTAGAATTTCTTCATGACCATGTGACTTTCCTTTTAACATTTCACTTTCAGGACAATAGTTTTCATTGAACTATAATTGATTCTTCCCTGGCTTTCACTTTTTTTTTTTTTTTTTTTTTTTTTTTTTTGGTGGAAAAATACTCCTTTTTGGAGGAAGTTGTTCAGCTCTTCTTTGTAGTCTAGTCATTCACTCTGATTATCTCAGTTTTTACTCTAGTAACACTGAACACTGGCAGAGGCCTTAATCTATCCTGTTCTCTTCCTGTTGCATGCAAAGGCTTTGGCTACCAGCCACATGTTGGTATGTTCTAACGGGGTTTGGATTTGCTATAGGTTCTGAAGGATTTCTGGTGTGCAATTAAAATATTTTGTTACTTTTTCTGGTACAAATAGCTGTCTGCAATATTAGACAAAAGGACTTGGTGATCCCTTCTGATCATGTTGTCCTATCCCAAATTAAATTGATATAATTCAATGAGACTTTACTGAGTATAAAGATCCAGTAACAAACAAGTAAACCAAAAACCAAGAGATAAGGATTTAAAAACATAAATTAAATGGTGACTGGACATTGTCCTAAGAACTGTGAAAAGGGAGGAGACAGAAGGTTCAATAAATCACAGAATCACAGAATATCAATGAAGATATTTTAGGCAGGTTTAAATGAAGGAAATATGAAAACTACATATGTAGTAAAACAAAATACAAAATCAGATTTTGTTTGCTGCTTTGATATTCAATAGGAGACTTACATGCATTCCTCTGCAAAAGTATCAGCCACCCCAATTCCTTAATGCATATGCATCATCTATCTTAAATAACCATCTGATCCAACCATCTGAATGTGATTTATCCCCAGTAGACTTTCTAGGCACTCTGACATATTTTATTCTATGTTTAATAGAATTCAAGATGACTGTTCTTTTGGCAGTGACCTTTAATTTAAATGTGTGTACCATAATAAAGTTATTCTATAATCACTGTATCTTTCAAAGTTAACTAGTTATTCTTATTTTCATCTTTGAATAAAATGAGGAGAAAAAAAAAAATCTCTGCAATCTTAACACGTCTCTTTGTTTTTATCACGCTTTAATTACCAATCTGAGAGCAATGGGATTTTGCCATATCAGAAGAACAGCAACTACATATTTAAGACAGAAGACAGAGAAAGAAACATAACTGGAAAATATCACAACATATTTATCTTTCTAATACTCCCCAAAGAGCAGGCTGAAACTTTCTTTTCTGGGGTGAACAGATTCTCAGGAAAAGGAATATTGTTCATTTCTTCCCTTCTTCCCTTGTTTTCATTGCACTAATAAATTAATCATTGAGTTATTATTCTTTCTACTTTCCAGAATATATGTGTTTAATGCTTCTGAGACTTTGGAAATAATTTTTCCAATAACTCATTTATACAAGTTGAATACCAGTTCCAAGTCAAAGTAAAATGATTCTCAAAATCAACACATATGAAGGGTAAAATTCTGGCCCCTGGAAAAGCTTGTATAAAGATTGTTGGATCAATTTTGCAACATTAAAAGATCTAATTTCAGAGACCAGATGCTCAGTTGTTTCTGAAAATGATCCTAACCGTCACTTTTGAAAGCTTGCTTTTAATACGCAGTATATAATGAGGAAAAAAAAAAAAGAGGACTGCAAACTCGATTTGCCCGCAATAAATGCACACTTCCATGAGGTTTTGAAAGCCTATTATATTATATATCAAACCAGGTCAATAGGTCTGATTTCCTGATTGTGACTCCGAATTCCCCTACTGTGTGAAATCTTTTGAGATTATTTGGTTTGTTTGTTTCCACAAACTTACAGAATTTATGAAACAGAATTGAATGGAATAAAGTTAATGTTTCTTTTTAAAATTTTTCTAGGATGAGAATAAGAACTTGACATACTGCCTTTTTTTATATTAGTAGTGATGATCACATAAGAAATGAGTTTTTCAATGAGAAAAATTTACATTAAGTCTAGATTAAAATAAATAATTAATTAAATAAAACCAATGCCCAGATTACAAAACATTTTTATTTTGGAAGGGAATTTGGAAAGACTAATGAAGTTTCAACTGTTGGAAATTTTACCACTGGAAGACTTGCTATCAATTTTAGTATAAGTAGATAAAATACTAATATAAAATTTCACTACATGGTATAAATTTTTCAGAAATATTTATAGAAAGTACCACTCTTCTGGATTCTAGGTTACTTATTCATACACAACATTAATTTGGAGAAGCTACACCATTTTCACTTAATTTATTCTGAACATAATTATTCTCTGAGGCAAATTATATTATGGTCTGTTACCTTATTGGGTGGGAAGACATTGCTGAGGGCAGAAATGTTTTCAGCGGGTAGATTTGGCTTGAAGTGAATAAACAGCTGCATTTAGTGATGTGGTACATGGAGGGAGAGTTATTCATGACAGTGGCTTAAATGCAGTTGTACAGATTTTCTTCAGCCTCTGTTGCATTCTGCAGTATGGAAGAAGTTTGATCTCACAGATTCACAGAGTAGTTGAGGTTAGAAGGCACCTCTGAAGATCATCTAGTTCAAGCCCCTTGCTCAAGGATCAGCTAGAACAGGTTGCCCAGGACTCTGTTCAGTCATATCTTGAATACTGCCACAGATGGAGACAAGCTCTTGGCAACCTGTGTGTGTGACTTTTGTGAGTGTGTGACCACCTTCACAGTAAAAAACGTGTTTTCTTATGTCTTTCACTGAACTAACTTCTAAATAAACTAAGTCCCTATATTTTGTGTACCGGGGAGCCCAGGATTAAACAGAATTATGGATCATGGTATGCATTAAAGTATGTGGTTCCATTCCCCTGAAGAGGAGTAAATTACATTGAACAAAATATTACTTCAGGCTGAAAATATTGGCATAGGGAGGTCTTTGGAGATAGATAGGATCATTGACTGATAGCAGTGAGGTTTGCAGAAAGAAGGTAGGTAGGCAGTAATCATTTACCTACCTTGGTGGCATTAGTCCCTGTATCCAGGTTGATAAAATTGATCTGGTGAAACTTCTATTCTGAAGAGTGCAAGGCAGGACTAGGACACTAAGGACAGATATGGCACTCAGCTATATTAAAATCATAGCATGCTATTTTTAGGATCAGGAATTTTGATGATCCTATTCTGAAGAATATTGCTGCAATTTTCATGAACACTACCACAAAGGAACTATTCAAATAATATTTGTGTAGGAAGTGTTTCAGGAGGTATTTATCAGTCTAAGAGAATAACCATATAACATGCCTTATTACAACACCCATGACTGACATTGATATTGCTATTCCCAACTGCTGGATCATGTTATAGAAATACAATGCTGCATACTGTGGTTTAACAATTCAACTAGCAATACTTTTGAAATAATAATTACACTCATGCAGAACAGAACTGAATTGCTGAAAGGCTTCAAGTTCAAAATGCCCTAGGAAATAGTATTATAAAATTTTCCTATCCCAAACAGAATACAATTAAGCAGACGAAAAAAAGACTGATAGGGGAATTATGACTAACCAAGATCAGAATCATGAACACAGAGTCAGCCAGTTTTTTTATCACCTGATTCAGGTCATTAGCCACAATATAGTGCTGTGTCTTGCTGACCATAAACAACAGATGACCAGAATACATTATCTAATGGTTTAATAGAATCTAAAGTTTTGTAGTCTTATCTGAGAAACTGAAAAGCATCAATGCTGAATGCAATCTCGATTTTAAAAAAGCCTTTAATGAAAAAGGTAGAGTGACACTAACTGCCTTCTTTATTATGTTTGTTTACCATATGTTATCTTAGAGCAAATACTAAAGGTTTGATTCTCTGTTTTACAATATTAAAAAATCCTCCTGTGTCCTCCTGTTCTCTTTCAGTAACACCTTCCTGTCTGCTTTTGGAAGTCACAGGCAAGGACTTTGTCGATGGAGTGATTAAATGATGTGCAGTCTGTCCTTAGCAGTGAAGGTGATAATTACACAGAGAACAGCAACTAAGGAGTAAGGATGTTCCCCTGGAACTGGTCTCAGAATAAAAGCATCAGATGTGTGCTACTCTCAATAGCACTGGGCCTCTCTTCATTCCTGCCCCATCACTCTTCTGAAATTGATCCCATTTCATCCACTTTAATGAAGTTTAACAAAAAATGTCACTGAAGAATTTCAATGTCGCCTGCTCTCTCAGTAGCTGACTTTCTCCAGAGCAACGAAAATAGCACCTTATGTTCAACAAAGTATGCAAAGTGAAACATTGTTAAATGAACCAAAAGTCAAGTTCTTGAGTTTTCTTTTATTAACCAAAATGTTTACAATTATTTTTTAATGCATTCTCCATTTTTTATTCCACTTCATAATTCTAAGAATGTTTCTCATAATGTATAATATGAAATAACATTTATGTCCCAGTCACATGCTTCATTAAGCATAGAATATTTTATCTTTTCCTATGTTGATCATCTTTGCTCTGAGGGAGGTAACATTATTTGCACATCAAAAAGAAAAAGTTGTGCTGAAGTAAATTTTTTATTCTTTTATTTAGAATTGTATTTTTGAGCCTTGTTTTTCAGAAGGGAAGAAATAACATGCAAAAAAAAAAAAAAGGTCAAAATCTCACAGATACATTGTCAGAAACTGAAGAATTCTCAGGGACTATATATTAAGTCAAAAAAGGGGAATGATCCCAGAGATTTGACCTTCTTTTATCAAATAATAATGTTTTCTTTCATGTTACCTACCTGACATTTGTCTACGGTTAGTGTAGAAATTTCTTTCAGACAGAAACCCAATATCTGCATGAACCACAGTCCAGTCTGAAGGGCAGAATACTATAAATTGTTCAATGCAGTGAAATTGCAACAATTCCTGAAAACAAGTCACTTTAATTGTTCCCAGTGATTATTGCTTATCATCTACAGTACCATATGCTGGACAAACAATATCCAATGCATCTGCTAAATCAAATGCCAATACCAGCTATCTCTTTCCCACTCCTCATACAGAATGAATGCTATTATAAATAGTTGGTATTATTTGGTGTAATTATAGTAGATTAGTGCCACTTAAATTGAAAACTCATATGGAAATGCTAAAACTGGTGAAATATCTTTATTAGTTAACCAGAAAAAAATAATAATACACTACTTAACCAGCAATAGGCTTATTATATCCACATATTTTTATACCAGAAATGAGAAAAATGAGAAATAGGAGTTAATGTGTAATTTCTGAACTGGTAAACAATTGTTAATGAACTAAAGAACCCTATAAACCATGTAAGCAAGGTACAGTTTCTCATGCTATATTTTCTTCCTTTAGGAAACTTTAATTTTCTTTAGGATCGCCATTTTTTTTTCCAGAGGAAAAAAGAGAAAAGAAAATAATCTTGCCAGCTTTAAATAGCCCTTTTTTTGTTTGTTCTTCTTACTGTACTTAAAACCCTAGAAATAGGATAGGTGCTTTATAAAGAGATAAGATACAAGTGTTCTTCTGAAAAGCATAAACAAACAACTTTGTCAGTATGTTTAAATACTTAAGAAAACAAGTATAAACATTGTAGAAAATCTTGTTTTATGTACAGTCTGGCTGGTGACAGGAATTTTCCATTCCAAATTGTCTCATGTTGATTCTTCATTACCTATGCTGTGCTGGAGAAAAAAAAAAGAAAGAAAAAAAAAAAAAAAGAAGGAAAAATAAAGGCCTCTTATTCATAGCAAATTTGATCCATCCATTAGACAACTATCTTATAAAATATTTATAATCAGTTCTGTCTTGGGATCTTGAAGTTTGCTCTCTCCCAGTGATATTTGATAAGAGCTATTGTACCATTTCAGCATTATCTCCAAGGATCACATTGGGAGAGTAGTATTTGCACACATACAGTTTAAGCATCTACAAATCATTTTACACCAGCAATCCACTACAGAATTGATATAGAACAGAACAAATGAGTCTGAGTAAACACAGAAATACACATAAAGCAGGTTCATCCTTCCCTGGCACTGCTGAATATTTGCTTTACTGTCTGGAAATAAGTGGAGTATATTTCATCCCCTCCACTCTGAAACCATGCCAATGGGGTTTTGCAATAAGGACAACTACCTTTGAAAGAAAACCTGTCACTTATTTTGTAATACTTTGTCACTTTTTATGACAAAGAAATAGTGCATAGATCTAACAGCCCCAGCAACAGGCATAATTAATACAATGTAGTTAAGTTCATTTCCCTAGAAGGTTAAAATTTTAGTCATAGTAATAATAAACCATAGTTTAGACATGCAATGCATAACCCAAATTTCAGCTAAGCTGTGATAGAAGCTTACTGTACAAGTGCTCTTCCTGAGAAGTACATGTTGGAGTTTGACTCTCTGATGGTATTCTGGATTTAAAGTAAATGTTATTTCAGCAAACAAACAAAACAACAAAAAAAACCAACAAAAAAAAAGAAGGAATATGTACACAAATTTATATTTGTTTTGCAAATTGAGAAATTACAAGATTTATTATAACATACATTGCCCAGAATTAATCCTGGATTTGGGTTCAAACTACTTCAGATGAAATGGATAATCTTCATGTTATATCTTAAGTTAAAATTCCTTGTTTATCTTTAAAAATATGATAACTATAAGAACAGCTGTAATAGCAAATAGTGTAGTTGAAATTGGTGGGCATGACCTCTGAAGAGCTATTCCAATGCAATTTTGTTATCAGTGAAATTTCCAGATAATTTTTCTGGACTGTCCATCGGCACTCCTCATTACAAGAGATTTTAACTTCTGTGGGAATCTAAAAAATCATAGCATTCAAATTTTAATTTTATGACGTCAAATGTTTTATTTAGAATCAAAGATCTTTTACCCTGGTAATTCCCTGAAGTACTTTCAATTGTTCTGAATATTCTTTATTTACCATTTTGGACTAATTTTTTCAGAAGACTTTAACAAACCTACAAAGTATGAGACATTATTCTTAATCAGAGCAAATGGAAAAAGCTTTAGTATGTCTTATGTTCTGCATATTGGTTATGTCAGAGCATTATTGCTCCTTTGGATATACTCTTTCCTAAATCAAAATGAGGAGATAAAGGGTCCATTTCCAATTCTGACTCTAATACAAGACATTTAATAATCTGATGCAATATTCCATAAAGCCACAGAACAGTTATATTTAGACAGAGAAATCCCTAGCTGATATGAAGCTTCCCTTACCTCACAGCAGGACTCACATTTCCATGCAGTGTTAGTCTCTTTTCCAACTTAAAGTGACGTCCTCCGAGGGCTATTAGAAAGCAGCAGCAGCAAATGCCATTAGGAGTGAAATTGTCCCCTGGATTAGGTTGACACTATCTAAAGCAGGCATAGGGCAGCAGGCAGAAGGCAGCAGACTGGCAGCCTCATACCCTTAGACAAAAGTCCCAGTCTCTCATACCAGAATTACAGGCAACAGCTGAAGCAGTTCAAGTGATAAATACATGTTTTGAAACAGTAAGGAGTGTCTTGACAACTAGGACTTTTTTTTTTAATGCTATTTCTGTGTTTGGGTTTTTTGGTTTTTGGTTGGTTGGTTGGTTTCAGTTTTTTTGGTTTTTTGTTTTTTTTAATATGAATTATATTGTCCTGTCAAGTTTCATAACAAAGTGGTCCCAGGTAGCCTCTAACTGGTTTCTGTCTTTCAGCTTTGGTGCTAGAGTTTTCAGAGAGAGAGTCTTAACTAGGTCTTAGAACAGAACACATTTAAATCGTCTTCATGGCCTGGGATATTTTTGGAACCACAGCTGAAAATAAACAAAAGAACACTTCCTATTTCCCAACCTTTTCCACATGTTGAGGTATTGCTCAAGTTTTCTGCAGGTGTTTATTCAGTAGAAATTTGCAGATACCTTTCAGAATGGAAAAGAACAAACACAGGAGGATAGAATTTAATTTCTAAGTGACCTGGTGAGTATACAGCACTGGAGACTGTAAGTTACTGAGTAAAATCTGTATTAAAAGTAAATAAGTAAATAAATAAATAACAACCCAGTACCAACAGTACAGAAAGAATGGATTCTTTTTGATCTTGAAAACTGTAATTTTTTTTTTGTTTTCTGAGTGGAATAGTGATATTTTCCTCCTTAATAATCACCTGTCACGCAGATGATGATAAAGAAAAACTTAAAGAACTTGCATATCCAAAAACTTGATTTCCTTCAGTCTGAACAGGTCTATGATTCTATGATTTTGTTATTTTTGAACTAGTTGGCTGAGAGACAAACACATTTTAACAATTAGCTAAAAGCAAAACAAAGCAATCCTACCCTAGCTTAAGGATTTACACACTAAAATACAGATATTAAAGAACTTGAAAACAAAATGACTCATATATAAGCTTGTCTAAAATTTATACTTGTCTTTAGAGGAAATAATATCCTGATTTTTTTTTTTTTTTTTTTTTTTTTTTTTTTTTTTTTTTTTGGTTTACTGCACAAAAGTGTTTTCGGGCACTTTGAACTGTCTTTGACTATAATATTTGCTTCTAGAAGAAGACAATTGTATTGTCCCACAATCCCCCTGTCAAAATTGATGTTTCACTGTAAATCCATGTTACATTTGCGATTTTAAAAATAGGATGACTCTAGTATTTTCATAATTTTGAGATCCAGAGGGCTGTGTCAGAATTAGAGGTGCTGTTTGGCTTCCTTCCTAATATGAATTTATATATTTATAAGACATTTTTCACTGGACTACCATATTAAAAGAAATCCAATGAATAAAGCAAATTCTTGAGTAAATTAGAAAGAAGATGTAGAGTGACAATGCGGTTTCCATTTCAAGTCTGTGTTTTTGCATACATAAAAACCTTCTGTTCTTGGGTATCAGCAATAGTCATAGTAATGGTTTGGAATATGTTTTGTTTTTTTAAATAACATAACACATAGCTTTAGTCCTCTGTAAAAGTGTTGAGATCACTAAAAACTACCCTTCTCCTGTTCATTTCAGTAAGAGGAAAGAGAGCAGAGTGTCAATGTGGTAAAGCAGAATAGCAAAGAGTCTATGCAAACAATACATGAAAAATTACCCTTGAGGTCCCACACGGGTGTTTGGAAATTGCTTAGATCCAGCAATGCACCAAGGTCTGCTTTGCTGACCTATTTTGCACTGTGGAAACAACCAACCCTGAATTAAAGACAGGCCTGCGAAACACTGCAGTTCCTTCCACAAAAATATTTTCATGTTTACATTATTTTGTGCAGCTTAGATATATTCCAACCTGAGCCTTAAAGCTAGAAATATTTAAGTGCTCATTTTTCATATACAATCTATCCTATGTTCCAATTTTTATTGCTGTAACTTGTTTACAGAGACCTATGACCTATGTCTGTCTCGTAGATGGTGTCCAAGACAGAGCTTCCATCTATAAACCTTTTCTAAATCCTTTGTGACAAATTAGAGAAATGTAATATTTCAGTCTATTAGGGTTATTATTCTCCAGAATGGGAAAATGACTAAACTTTATTGGTTTTCTTTTTTATTTTTTTAGCATTCCTTGGATTTTAAAAGAAA
Organism: Todiramphus chloris collaris; assembly: GCA_025345505.1. Classification (NCBI taxonomy): domain Eukaryota; kingdom Metazoa; phylum Chordata; class Aves; order Coraciiformes; family Alcedinidae; genus Todiramphus; species Todiramphus chloris. The sequence goes on along the minus strand of JANVCC010000010.1, from coordinate 33,809,723 downwards.
TATGTTCAAGTACAGCCAAAGAGTTTAACAGTTAACTGGGAAATCTGCCAGTTTCCTTTTATTGTCTGCATTACAGTAGCACTTAAATGCTTTATTGTACTAAGTCTACTTGTAAATTAATCTGCACAGGGGTATGGCAGCAGGCAATATCACACAGCAGCACCACATTGCTGCTATTACCTTGCTAACATGGTTGTCACCTGGAGCAGCTAGTATTTGCTCAGTTCCTCAGCTCAGTTCAGGGGACAACACTTACCAAGTCAATTCCAAAAGGCAGTCTGAAGACATCCTATTTTGAAGGGTGATGTGATAGATGTGAGCTGTGTCATGACACTGGATCTTAGAGCTAGAGAGTTTTCCCTGTTTTGCTTCTTTTAGTCATATAAATGTAATTGCTACAGATGTGTATGTTGGTGCAGCTAAAATAAATTGTACCTATTCCACGAAGTTAAAAGTTCCAATTTAAAAGGACAAAAATAAAAGGAATCTCAGAAAACATCATTGGAATTCATGCCAACACAGCAGGATCTGCTGCCTCCTGTTTTCTGGACCTGGTAGAGATTTATGACAATGTTAATGCCAATAGTGGGCCATTAGCTTAAATAGTTACACTTATATCCTCTGGTTCCAGATTTACTTTCTGTAACTGATCTAATTGGGTGTATTGTTACACAGCATTTGTTGCATACTATGTTTTTCCTTCTCTTTTTTTCACATTTGCACTATGAAGGATACGCCTATGCTTATGGTGCTGTCTGCACCATAATAATATAACAAAACCCAAAACCCAAAATAAATCAAATCAACAATAAAGAAGTACAATATGAAGTTAGAAAAGTTTGTTCAGAGGAAAGAAGAAAGGAGAAGAGGAAGAAAAAGCAAGGGAGAATTGTCAAGACAAGGCACTGGACCAAATGCCAAATAACATGGAAATGCATCTGGGGAAAGCGAAAAAAAAAATCTCTTAATATCCTGGTTTTTCAAGGGATTTATAACCCTTTGCTCTTCCTACTGGAGACTGTACAGCACTAAAGGATGTGTGAACAGGTTTCTACTCCAAATGATGTTCTGTCAAAAGATTTTTGCCCTGATGAATATTTTCTTTGTTGGAGATGGAAATGTCATGGGTCAGATTTATATAAGCTATACTTCAAGATTTCTGAAAAAAAGTCTGTTTTAAAAATGAAGACACTCAGAATAACCTTGTTATTAAGGTTATTTAAGATTTCTGGCCTATAGCTTTTCTACTATGGTTTATATTTATGGTTCACCTGTAAATGTTGTAAGTAGCAAATATTCCATCATGTTCTTCTATGTTGTGTTTGAAGTGTCTTGAGGAAATGCAAAAAAAGCAAACCAAAACAAAAAAAAATTAATCCATCAAACTAAAAGCTTTTTCTCTGTTTTCTTTTCCTTCTTATTCTCCATTATTTCCACCACTGTTCTATTTCATGTACTTTCCTTCCCCCATCTCTTGTTTGATTTTTGTCTTCTCTTCACTCACTGTCTCTGTGTATCCCCAGTGACAACACAATATTTCTATTTTCCAGTTTTACTTCTTTTCCTGGACTTCCATAGTAACAAGTTTCCTTTAGTTGCTCTTCTCTCAGTATTGTACTTCTCATATTGCTATATATATCCCTCTCTGTCTCTATACTCCGCTTGGTACTTCTATCTCCTCTTCCTGATTGATATTTCTGTACTTTTTTATTTTACCTTTTTCTTTTCTCTCAGTGTTTTAAGCATCCACTTGCGTCTAAGGATAATCTCTTTATAGTAATAAGAGAGAATATTCATTCTTTCAGGATATGTTGTAGGACAGGGATGTATCTCTGGGATGTTTTGTGGTTTGAGTTTTCTTAAATTTAATCTACTGTTTACTATGGGTAAGATGACATTATTACAACTTCAGACATATTAGAGCACATACTGCTGTTACAAGTCCATTTCCAGTTACTTCCACTATTATACTTCCTCTTATATATTTTTTTTTAATTTTGATTTTGTTGGTTATATTATTCATAAAATATATGAATGCTGGTTTTTTTTGTTTTTCATTTGTACATCACGTCTGTAAAAATGAATGGTCTCTGAAACTGCCTTTTGCATTTATGAATCTTGTTATGTAGACTAGCACCAACAGTGTCAAGTGAGATGTGCAAATCCTATCATCTTGTACATGCACAGGAGGGATGTGCTTTTGAAATCTTTACCCCTTGTAGCATAAAGCCTTTCGTTCAGTGAGAACAGGGTTTCCTTCAGTATCAGCTGTGACACCAGAAATCATGTCAGTGCTGTTTTGTGCTACATTAGAACACTCCTAATGGATAGGAAACTTGCCTTTGATGTTTAAAGATCATTGGTTTCCTTCTAAATTTCTACTTTTTCTACTTTTTCAGTGCTTCTCTTTTACATCAATGCTTGACCTTGAATTCATAGGTTGCTCTTTTGTCATGCATAAAGATTTAAATTCAATGCCTCTCATTTAAAAACTGGAGGAAAGATTTTAACATTCATATCAACATTACTTAATAGAAGGACAATTTTTGTCTTCATTATCAAAGGTCCTGTGATATCCTGCCCTTCCCACTTTAATTGAGAAACTGCAATTTATTGATAAACACAAATATAAGTGTAAAGTGCCCAAATAGTATGGGTTAAAAGAAAATGGCAATTTGTCTCCCCACAGGGCAACTTGGCAAATGCTTCCAGCAATATATTTTTACTCAGATCTCAGATAAAAAAACAATAGTCAGCACTTAATGAATCTATATCACATTTTATGTCTTTCTACACATCACTTAATGTTTTGTTGTCTGCTGGTGCTTTTAGAGATTTCCCTTGTTGACAATGTTTTTGTGTTGCTACCAGGTCTAATTTGGTTTTCAGCAAAGCCTTTGAATTTTTTATAATAAAGTAATTTACAGATGCTCGAAGATAAATTAGCACTGCAAATGCAGTTAAATTGCATAATCACACAGATTGATTTTGTGTTAGCCTTAGAGATGTATAGATACCTTGTGGCATCTCTGTCAAGAAAAGGCAGTGAAAGCAAAAACCTTTCAATTTCTCTGGAAAACAAGGAAAAACATGTCAAAAGACCAGAGAAATAGTACAGCTGTTTGACTGAAAAGCCTGGTGGTTTATAAATGTGCAATATACAGGTAGCATTCCACGTTGACATTAACTGTCACCTCACACTTGGCTTCCACCACAAAATACTCTTTCACATAAACCGCAATTTGAATGTACAGTTAAGAGAGCAATTTGTTAGTTTGCTTGTTTTGTTTTGTCACTGCCTTAATTTAGAAGGAAAAAAGTAATTTAGAGTTCAGTAACTATTGTGGATTTTTTAGTTCAGAGGAGACTTCTTGAAACAATTAGGTCATCTAAGGATTAACGTGATCATAAGAATATGTCCAAGAACAGATGCAAAATAGAAAATTATTCCTCTTGTGGATAAAAACATTTCAGTTAATTCAAGAAGCACTGAAGTTTTGCATGAGAGTGAGTGAAAATTGGCTGCTCATATCTTATGAGCAGAACACTGTCATTTGCAGGGACACAGTGATAACCACAGCTTTGTTTCAGTGTGTTCTGTGTTGCAGTCCCATAGAACCTATAACAACAAAGAACATAGAAACAAGCTAAGGAAAGTCGGGGAAAAGAGTTTTCTGGATAAATATATAGACCTGTCTGAAAAATTTGTTGTCATGGTTTAGGGTCAGGGCAGCCCCTTAGACCTATAACAGATTCTCTCTCTTAAGAGAGACAGTGATTAGAAAAGGAAACTAGAAGAGCTTTCAGGAAAATGAAAATAATAATAATAAATATTGAATTTATATTAATATATACAAAACCAGCATTGAACACAACCTCCCCCAATGGTAGTTACATCACTGTCACCACTGATGTTGTGGAGCAGGCAGTGGGAGAGTCCCAGACTGCGCCACGCAGCAGCCGGGAGCTGTGTTCAGGAGCTGGATTCTGGTACTGGGTTCAGGAACACGCAGTCCAGGATTAAAGGCAGAATGGACAGAGCTCCCCTTCAGATGCTCTGAGGGATAAACTAGAAGAGGATTCAAGCCAAGCTGAGTAAAGCTGGAAAAGCCTGCTGCGAGGGCTAAGAGAGGAACGAGACCCTCGTGATACCTCAGCTCTATACCAAATATGATGTCTCTGGGATGGAATCTCTCATTGGTCAGTCTGCAGTCATGTGTCCTGTCCACTCCTCCCTCCAGGTGCAACCTTTCACTTTATGTATCCCTCAGTGTGGTACACAAGATCCATCAGTGGCCTTGGTCTGCACACCAATCCTTGGTAGTAACTCTAAACATGGGATGTCATCACTGCTAGAAGCAGACACTGTCTGTGCGAACATGCTGCTACCTTCACAAAGTGCAGTTAACTAGAAGAACTGAGCTGGAAAGTAAAATCACTGAAAAGAATTAGGTCAGTGTTAGGTTGACATTTCATGGTTGGATAAGAATTTGATTTTGTAACACACATTGTTATTTTTTGTTGTGTTTTTGTTTGTTTTGGGTTTTTTTAAGATTATCTTTGCTTCATAATCTTATATTTAGTTCAATAACAGTTATGGAACAGGTACTCAGATAGTAAGATATAAAGATTGAGTGTCAACATATGCGTTTAAAGATACGTTTCTTGATAATTGTCAGCAGTATACTTTGTATAAGATCTGTCAACAAGTTTCAATAAAACTAACCTCAAAATAAATAAAAAAGTAATGTGATGTTTGTATCTCTTGCATTCATATGTTAAATATTGATGAATATGATGAATACTGTGAGTGTTTTCTGAGAACACAGAGAAACAAATTACCTCAAATTGAAATTATAGGGAAAAAGGAACATGTTCTCTGCTATGCTATGTGGAAGATAGTTTAAAAAAAATGCTGAAAAGTTAACATTTACTCTCTGCTGTAAGCCAACACTGACACAGACAAAACTGAAGATACCCAGAAAAACAAGAGACAGTCATAGCATCCATGTTCAAAAACAACAATGAAAGGAAAGAAAAAAATTGTGAAAAAAAAATTTCTCTTGGGGTTACTCTTTCATTATTTCCCTAGGCTGTTATTTGTGTAAATGAATAACCTCCAAAAAAAGAGTGTCCTGAAAAGGAAACTGAAATTAAGCTAGAGTGAAGAATCATAGAGTCATGAGATGGTTTGGATTGGAAAGGACCTTCAAATATCAAGTCCAAACACCTTTGATAAGGGCAGGGACATCTTTCACTAGATAAGGTTATTCAAAGCCCATCCAACCTGAGTTTAAGCAATGCCAATGATGGAGCATCTACAACTTCTCTGAGCAACCTGTTCTAGTGTCTCACCAGCGTCATTGTCAAAATTCCTTCAATTTGTCAAATCTAAACCTAACCTCTTTCATTTTATAATCATTGTCCATTGTTCTTTCACTACAGATCCTTGTAAAAAGTGTTCCTCTAAGACCTGTTTATATATTGAAAGGCCACAATGTCCGTTGTACTTCTCCCCAGTTCTCTCAGCCTTTCTTCATAGAAGAAGTGTTCCAGACTTCTGATCATTTCTGTTGCCCTCCTCTGGACCTTCTCTAACAGGCCCATGTCTTTCTTGTCCTGAGAGCCCCAGAGATGAACACAGTATTCCAGGTGGGATCTCATGAGAGCAGAGGGAGAGAATCACCTCCCTCAAACTGTTGGCCATGTTTCTTTTTATGCAGCCCAGAATATAGTTGTCTTTCTGGACTGTAGCTGCAATGTGCATCAACAAGGAAGAGTCAACTTTGAACACCTGATGAAAAATGTTTTTATAAGTGAGTGAGAAATGGCAATAATAATAATAAAAATAATAATTAAAAATAAGCTAAAAAGAGAGAAAAATATTTTACCACTTTTGAGGGAGGAAGGAGTCACTTATTCAGACTATGGATTTCTAGGAGTTCACTGTCCAGGACTATGTGTCTAGGACTGTTAGTCCTCTTCTATAAGTGCATACGAACAGACATCCTCCAGAGAGCTAATTTTTCCTTTCATCTTGACCAGTTTTCTTAGGCTGGCATGAACTGCCTTTCAGAGAGGCCTTTCTTGATAAGAGTGTATAAACTTGGATATCTAAAGTTAGGTAAGAAGACACATGTGTTTACGTTAGATTACATTGTCGTACTCTTTATGTCTGACAAAGCAAGAATCCTATTTAAACATGATCACCATTGTGATGGGATATACTCATATCCTCATCTTGAAGGAAATATGTCACATGACATTATGCTGCATCACTGACAGCATATTCTACTTTCTTTGAAAATTCCCATCTCAAGGTATTGATAAAATACACTTGTTAATGAATATGCAATTGCTCAGAAAGTTCACAGAATACACAAGGGCATAAGACTCTTAAATGAGGTGCCAAACATAGTTGTTTCTCTAACCTACTAGTCCTGACAACAATCCACTAAGACACTTGGAAAAGTAGCTCTCTTTAGAAATGCTTCATATCAGAGGACAGAGTGGTTTTCTAATATATATAACAGTTTGCAGACTTACAAGAAAACAAAACTGTTAAGAATTTATGTTACAAGTGCTTGATATATTAAGAAAGCACTGGCAGAATTATGTAATGTGCCCATTTGAAAAAAACAAGACAAAACTATATTTTAAATTGAGAACCTTTTGAAATTGAGCTTATTATACAGTCTTTTTGAAGTAAACAATGCTCTACACAAATTAGTTTTATTACTTGTACTCTTGCTATTTGTTCCATACACTAGAAGTTTCTATTCAGTACTGAAATAAAGACATAAATACAACTTAAACTTGAACTTTTTTAATATTCAATAAACCCTGGTACATCACTTCTGAAAGAAAGTTTTTTACTAGCCCATTGTGAATTCTCTGGTAGGCTGTAAATCTGATAATAGCTCAGAGTGAAGAATATCTAGATAATTCAACAGCACCAGTTCCCTTACAACCTTACATTTTCCTTGGAGGTATCTTATGCAAGAACTGACCAGGTTGAGACTGGATTACATGATAAAATCTGGTATTACTGCTACACGAGACATGATGAATGAGGGCTGCTACAGCTACAAAATTCTATCATAATCCGATTGCATCCCACACTCTTCCATCAAATAAATTTTTGTATTAGAGATCTTTTTCTGTGTTAAAGTTACAGTCTATTCCTAGATAAGATATTTTTAGTTGCAGTATCATTTTGTCGGCTTGTTTTAATGTGCATGAGGATTTCCTGCCTATCATATCACTGAAAAAAACCAAACGAACCTTAATGGAAGAGAGAGAAGCATGTCAAGCATCTGGAAGGGAAAAAGATAAAAGTTTGGATGAGTCAAAAATAAAAGGAAAATATGAAAGAAATAAACACCTGTTAAAGGAAATGAAAGGAAATTAAAGACACCTATATATTCAAGGAGACCTTCATAGATACAAAACAAAGTAGAAGCAGTAGCATAAAGGTTAGAGTATAGCTCCTTATTAGGAGGCATTATCTACTGAAGTATAGCTCCTTATCTGAGAGGTTCACAAAAAGCAAAGGATTCAAGCCTGAAGATAACCGAAAGCTTACTTTTGAGCTCCCTTACAGTAGAGCTGACACATTCATGGATTGTTCCTTCCAGCTAAACTTGGTGTGCTTTATTGCTTATAACTGTGGCCACATCAATGCAGTAATCAGGGATCAAATGTTGAGAATGTGGCTCTTAGCACCAGCCCAAATCCCCGTGTCAGCTAGAGCGGAGAGGTCATCCCTTCTGCTCTTCACAGAATCTCCCACTAATGAGTGACACAACTTGAGACTCACTTTGCCTGGGTAAAACAGCTGTGTACAACAATTGCTAGTAGAAATATCATGAGTTGTGATACTGTCTCAAACAGAAATATGTCAATAACATATTTTTATTCTGCTGCTGAACTGAATGAGAACAGCATTTTTTTGGTTAATACTAAAATATAATCTGAAAAATGTCAGCTGAACTAAGAAATGAATGTCAATAATGACATTTGGCCAAACCAAAAATTTTAATAAGAAAAGATCTGCATTCATTTTATCAGGTTTTTTTACTGGGATAATTAATTGGATAAGTTGTCTGAACTATGTAAGTCCTCTCTTCCTCGCCAGAAAGTACCTTCAACACAACTTTGTTGAGAGTTTTAGACAGAGAGATGAATTATGTTGCTCTTATATATTGCTAAAATTTTACTTTTTGGAATATTAAGACATCACAGGATATTCAAATCATCTTATATACAGTAACATTAGAAATATGTGGTGACAAGGAAACTGAAATGCTTTGTCATTTAGTTTGCTGATTATTAGAAGCTCTTTCCTGACTATTGGTTTATGGTTCCAAATGCCTTTCAAGAAGAGATTGCAATATTTGCCAGTCTGGAGAGAGGTGGGATGTTATAGTATCTAATGGCTTCTCAGTACATTATGATGGGGATTAATCTCATTCAGTTTTAGAAGTTCAATATGTAGGGTTTTATAGCTAGAGCTAATTATCTAGGTCTAAAGATAGGCAATGGAGAAAGTCAGGTTAAACTTAGGAAAGGATTAATCTGAGGACACCTAAAATCATAGAATCAATTAGGTTGGAAAAGATCCTTAAGATCATTGAGTCCAACTGCTAAGCTAACACTGACAAGCCCATGACTAAACCATGCCCTACGTAAATAAATGTCACATCTACTTGTCTTTCAAATACCTCCAGGAATGGTGACTCCACCATTTCCCTGGGCAGCCTGTTTCAATGCTCAACAACCCTTTCTGTGAAAAAATGTTTACTAATACCCAATATAAACCTTCCCTGGCACACTTGAGACAATTTCCTCTTGTCCTGTCACTTGTTACTTGGGAAAAGAGACTGACACCTCACTATGACCTTCTTTCAGGTAGCAATAAGATGGGAAGACTTTTGTGCTGAAACAACCCATATTTATTCACTGATTATTATCTGTCTCAGCCAATTGTCATTTAATAACTGTTTAAAGAGATAATTCTCACTCTGTATCATAAATCCCCATAGTAGACATGTCAAAATTTAGGTAGGAATTTATTTTAAAAATTATAGAAATTTAATATTTCAATCTTTTCAGACATTAAAATATTTATATAATTTTAGATAGGAAAGCTATGCTAATTTTACATTTCCTGAGTTTCATAGAATTGTGCTAATTATTTCTCATATTAAGCAATGCAGTGACTTGAAACAGTGATTTTCTTCATGAAGGATGATGAAACAAAACATAACAATGAAAATAATTTTGCTTCCTAAAAGGAGTTTTTCTTTCAGCCCACACAACCCATCAAAACTGTGGTTACTAGAAGGAATGTTTCTATAAGTCTCTTCATTTTTCTCTGTTGGTTTAGCATCTTGCTAAACAGAAGATGACAGGTTAACTTTTAAGTGGAAAACTGCAGTGTTCATATAGCTACCAAAAAAGTGATTTTATGCTAAATAGTAGTATAGCTGATATACCATAACCTTCCTGAAGTCTTGTTATTTTTAATTTTGGGGGCATGTGCATAAATGACGTTATGTATTGTTACCTTTTATTTCAGAAATGGTATACTTTCTTGTGACTGTATGAATAAATAACTTTTCCTCATAGATTATAGTAAACACACTGTCAAATAATACTTTTTGTACACTAGTGTGTCAGAAATATTGCATCTCACTGTATCAGGCTACAAACTGCTTAAATATAAATCAAGCACTTATTGAAAAAGAATAGATAAAAACAGATTAATGTATGCAAATTAAAACTCCAAACACCATTTTGTTTCATCTCCTTTGTACAGAGCATGTGACATCGTAGATATATGTACTGGTTTACTACAGGTTTGTTTTTAAAGCTCATTTCATTAAAAATTTTTTTGAACAGTATGACATTTGAGAAAAAAGAGTCATTTTTGGTTGGTTAGTTGGTTGGTTTTTTTGTCTTATGATAATCAACATGAACTACTAGACATAAAGCAACTTTGATTATTTATTCCGCATTGGGAAGAATGCATCTAGTTTTATGAAAAACTGGCTACTGTGTAGGGTTTTATGAGGCATTAAGAAAAGCATACAAGAAAAGTTCAAGCAGAAAGCTCAATATTAAGAAAGCTAGGCTATGGAGATGAGTTGGTTCACTGAGAGGAAAGAGAGAGTACAGTCATTTAGCAGTATGTTTTGGCATGTAAAAGGGAAATAGAAAAGGAGACCAGGACAACTGATGACTTTCTTCCCTGCATCCCACACAAGCCCTGAGTAGCTCCCCTTTGAGCTGATAGAGATCAGTTATTTTCCAAAAGGGCAGGCTTTAAGTGAAGCTTATGTTATTATTTGTTACTCTGTGCTATTTTTAGCATTGGAAAGGTAACACTTGCACTGTGAGCTGTGGGATTGTGCCATCATTGTTTTATGAGACAGAGAAGCCTTTGGCAAGCCACTTAGCACACTCCCCAACTCATCATTGAAGCCAGACTGATGGAAAATGTCAAGTTAGGATAAAACAAACATGATTTACTGTAGAGGAGAGGATACATGTTTGGGATACTCTGGATACATGTATGGATACTCTGGAAGCATAGAGGAAGACGTTTAAGAAATTCAGAGGAAGATCTTTCAAGTCTGAAAGATAGTACCAGTTGAAATCTAAACTGGACAAACAACTCCTACTTACTGCACAACAAGAAACAAAATCAGATGTGGAAGCAGAGAAAATTTAGCACGGTTAAGAAATGCAGTGAGCTGGATATAGTTGGAAAACTTAGGGTCTAATAAAGAGAAAGTGTCAGAAATACCTGTTCTATTCTTCTTTATGATGCATCCACTTATGGCCATTTTTGAAAACAAAACTTAATACAAAAATTTGAAAAAAGAAGATGCTGAATTAGCTGCCTTAAAAATCACTTGAAGACTTTCATGCATAACTAGCATTTTAAATTACAGCAATGATATCTTTATGTATAACTATACACATCAAATATTGTATAACTTGCTGAAAAATTTCAAGATTTAGCAGTGCAGTTTCCTTCATATGAGGTCAAAATTTAATCCCTGCAATGTTAAGAAGATTAATTAGTTAGTGTTTGAAAAGTGATACAGATATTAGAACAAGAAAACACGCTGGAAGTATCAAGAAATATTATACTTCTATAGCAAAATATTTGCATTCTGACAGAGTTGTAAGCTCAGAGATTTTTTTTATGTATTTTACAAAGAATAGGATTGCATGGTTGATATTAGCTAAAAAAAAAAAAAAAAAAATAGTTATCCTCTGCTTTACTTGCCCAATCTGAACAGCTGTTTTGAATTAGTCTTTCATATAAAAAGTAACATTGATTGTTCATGCACCATTTAGAAACTGTCTTGAGTAGACAACAGGTGACAAGAGAAGAAGATACTCAACTTACTGCTCAAGAGAATTTTTTTTTTTAGTAAATTTGTCTGAATATAACAAAGAACTTTAAAATTATCAGAAAACTCTCACTTTTCTGTCAACAGATTGTCGGAGTCCATTACTATTTGACCAGGTTCTTTTTAGATATCCCATGTGATGAGGGCTTACTGTTTAATACTACGTTCACTTATTTGTAGATATTTGACATCACACAGGATCTTATCAGAAAGATACATCAATATATTGAAATCACAATGTAATAATTGCAATATATAATTGGATTAAAATAAAAATGTGATTCCTGTTAATAGTCTCTATATGCTTACTCTGATGACACTGGGTGTACCCAGCCACCAGGAAGAAATATATGGATTGAAGCCAGCTCAAACCCATTACATTCTTCAAAGCTTATTCTATTGGTTGTTCAATTTTCACACCTGGCTGGGCTGAGCCATATATACATTTTTCCCATGTTATCCTGGGTATTTCAAGAAGGCATTCACAGCCTTTTCATTAACACCAGGAAAATAATTTACACAACTAGTAGATCCAGTCAACTGATATAGCTAGTTTCTGAAGTCAGCTGGTATAGACATTCCCTAAACCAAATGTCACTCTCTGGTTCTATTTGTGGAGAGCTAAGTCCAGTTTTCCTTAAAATAGCTCTGATTGATTCCCATGTTGTGCTTGCTTGGGCTCAGTTTCCATGAGCATCTCCCATGCCCATCTCCTCCTAGCCTTTTTCCACTGAAGTTTTTCACAATGATGTCTGTGGAACACCGGAACAGGCTGCCCAGAGAGGTCGTAGATTTTATATCCCTGGAAGCAAGGTCAGGTTGGACGGGGCTCTGATCAACTCCCTGCTCACTGCAAGGGGGACCTTTAAAAGTCCCTTCCAGTTCAAAACATTATATGATTCTATGAAAAACCAACACCTAACTCATACTTCTAACTAGATACTGGATTTTCTTTTTATTCTTGCCTTCTTCACCTGCTTTTACTTTATTATTCAGGATGCATTGAGATTTTCCAGTGTTTCAATAGAAAGAAGCTTTGTTTTATTACATTTGGTAAAAACAAAGAGGCTATCAACAGGACTACTGTCTACTCTAATTAACTGTTTAAACTATGCAATTATATTAGAAAATACAGGTCAATATAATTTCTATTTCTGCGTTATGCTTGAAGTTTTTCCAGAGTTACTCTTTTCTAAGATAAACAATGACTTCCTGTATGTCCTTACAAATTTGAAGATTTGCTGCAAACTTCAGAACCAGGTAAAAATTACTTATCAGCATAAAACTTCTTAGCCACAAAGCTGCAAACATAAACAACTCATAAGGAGGAGGATTATAGGACCAAATTTTAATCGATGTGATTAAAAGTGACACCAGTATAAATTAGAATAACTCCAAAGATTCTCTGTGGAAGTTGTGCCAGGTATTCACCAGAGTATCTGTGATCCGAATCCACTCTTAAGACTTTAATACTAGTGTTAATGGAATATATGACCTACCATCAAACACAACATAAAAAATACATAGCCTTAGATGCCTACACAGGAAAAAAACTGTTGCACTTTGCAGTGGTAGCACAATCCTCAAAAACATTTCGAAATACACTGCATAGGCTGACATTTTTCATTCTTTTGTTTTGTTTTGCACAACTATATTTCAGAGATGTGTTGATTTCTATTCTCTCTATGATTAAAATTATAAGTAGGCAACAAGTGTACTAGTATAGAACTGAATAGAAATATCAGTGTTTTTTCACAGAAACAAATAAACGAGTCCTTTGTAATTTCATCTAGGAACATATGTATGCAAAAAAGTTATACCACTGAAATATCATAGCCACACAGTCTGGTTGGCAGAATTCACACATATATCCACAGCTGTTAAAGATCTTTCAGAAGCTACTAGTACCAAACAAAACTGCAGCTTTCCAATTTAAGAACTAAGTAGACTGTTATTTTATCCAGAGGCTTAATTTCCAGGTTTTATTTCCATCTTATAAACTTGTAATATGGAATTCATTCTCCTTAGTAGTTGGGTTTGGGTTGAGAGGAATTCTGTGCTTATTATAGTCTGAGAATATAAGTGTTAGCAAAGATTCCTCAAGAGGGACATATTTTAACTGACCCTGTTATCAAGATGTAAATATCCTTAGGATGTTAAGTGCCTCTATCACCTGTGGTTTTTGGTGTTAGTACCTCATTCTGAACCTTTTTGCTCACAGATGCCCCACACCCTACCAACAATATCAGTTTTGTTCTTCTTGTAACATGTCAATAGTCTGGCATGACTGATAATGCTGAAGCTACCAACCTGTGCAGGGTATTAGTAACCAGAAAAATCACATCCAATTAAGGCAACTGCAGGTCTCAGGCTCCAGCAAGAATACAGGATGATGTCTAAAAATAAGCAACAATTATTCTAACCCAATACCTATCCTTCTGACTGAATAGATTACTTTTTCTGAATAGCTGGTGTGTGAATGAGAAATAAGAATGTTTAAATTATTTCTATCTGCTGGAATTTGTGAAATGAGGGCTTGTGTAATGGATTACAAGTCATCTCATATCAAACATATGCAATTTAATATTAAAGGACATTCTATTTCTCTATGGAGTGGCTGTGTTGATTAGCTGAGTGTTTATGTCATGCAAGTTCTTGTGAAAAAAACTGAAATTTCACTATTTCAAGATCCTGAATTATTAGTAGGAGATGTGAGGAAAACCCACAAATTTGCCCAAGAAAAACCTTTTCAGTTACATATTTAAATATTTTAAATGATGTGGTTTAGATACACTGCAGTGGATAAAAGAAATACTCTGAAGGAATTATGTGATGCTGAGGGAGTGATGCTGAGGTCAGAAAAATCAGGCTGAAAGGAGTGGTGTCTGCTTTGCTTACTGATTGTTTTGGTTTATGTTGCTTCATAAAGAAGGCATGGATGGACAGCAGGAAAGGAGGATTCTTGTTTAGTTGGTGGTAGTTTTGGAAAGGTGTCAGCCTTTTGGAAAGTTTTGATGAGAGAGAGTAGAAGACTTTATCTTCTTTAGAAGTAAAAAATATCCAGAAGAGAAACTTGCATGATGTGGGACAGCACAGAGAGGAAAAGGGAAAAGTTTGTAAGCAGGTATCCTAACATAGACAAGAAGGTCTTAGAGGTGACAGATAAAAGGTTTCCTAGGGACTTCACAGTCCCAGCTGTGAAGTTGACTGTGGTTGAGATCCAGATTCAAAGGAGTCCATTCATCAGGATATATGGACAAGGTACATGGAAGTTTGTTTATCTTTTTCATCCAAAAGATCATTTTCTCAGTATTTGGTCAAACGTAAACTTATTGCAGAGAATGAAAACTCATATATTTCAGGCATGCTCACTTCAAAGGAAAGGGGCAAATGGGTCTTTCAAAATCTGACCAAGCCAGGATTCTGTATTCAGGTGCCGATGAACCTTTCAACCTCTGTCAATCAAGTACACTGTGAGAGGAAGAAAATTATGGTACAGCAGTGCAACTTGCTTGTGGTTTCCAAGATTACAGACTTTGACATTGCTTTCTCCAAGCTACTGGAGCCTTGCAATGGGGAATGAGATCCCAAATTTGATGCTGAGAGCAAACATGTGCAAAGTAATTGGAGCCTCATGGGCTGATGAAAATCTAGTTAGAATAATTAAGGTAAACTCAAGGGTTCTCTAACTCAGATCTCCATTTCAGCTTTAAGTTATAGAGATTTTCTCACTAATTTGTAGTACAGCTTCACAGATTTGCAGTGTGGATTCTTGTCAGATTAAACCTTGTGATAGCATTAACTCTGCTTTCTGCTTTGGCTTTTTCGTTTAGTAGTAGGTGGTACTGGAATTTCCTTACTTCCTACTAGGAAATATAATGACTACAGAAAGTAAAGAGTCTAATGAGGTTTCAGAGAAAATATAAATGAGAAAATGGAGGCATCTATGTGTGACAGGGGAATCAGTGTTAGTTGTTTTTCATTATGTCAGAATTTCTATTAAAGAAATAAAAACAAATAACTGTACTTCTCTATGCTTGCTCCCAGAATATATCTACTGCACTTACTGTTTCACTGTTAACATTTTGTTGAAAATATAGATATGTTTCGATAACTAAATCAACAATAAAAATGCTGTGCCCCTGTTCTAGGGAATCCCTTCTTCAGGATACATGATGTCTAGGATTCTCAACACAGCACTATACACACAGCTTTCAGAGCAGAGCTTTCTTCCAATGACTGGCATCATACACATGTATATACTTATAGATCCTTTTTGCTCTCCTGTGAACAAGTTTGGGTATGGGCTTGCCTTCTCACATACTTCCGGGTTCAAGAGGAAATAATTAACTGTTCATATAGACCAGTTTTTGAGGATATCTTCGACAAGCACTGCACATAGATGTAGGATTCTAGCAAGGAGTCAACAGGTACTTGAAACCATTGCCTACATTGGCCATGCACAAGTAGTTTGTATAATACAAATATGACTATGTGTATCTGTCCTACAAAAAATAAAGATAAAAATGAATGCCAGACACAACTATTACATGTCCTTTTAACAGCAATGTTCCTTGAATCTCATTAACTTTTGCACATTCTTTTCACATCTAATTCTTCATGCAACTTTATTCCTCTGGCTGCAAAAAGAAGTCAGCTTCTTGTAACCATAAGTCATCCCTGGAAGTAAATTATCAGTGAATGGTATTTTCAAATGGTTCATGGTGCCTGCATCTTACTAAGAAAAATTATTGTCTTAATATCACTGCAAATTACAACAGAAATATTATGCATACTAGAATTGTGCTGGATGTTTTATTTAGGAAAACACTGATTCTAAAAACATATCATAATTTACAAATTTATACCAGAGTATGCCATACATTCTTAAAAGTTAAAGCTGTCTGGCCGGGCTATATTTGCTTATGAAAAATAGCCCAGCTTTAAATAAAGTCATAAAAATTGCATTCTTCTCATTTCTAGAGGTAATCAGCTATGACATTCAATGACATAAATCTTTGCTCTATTCATTTTCTTCTTCTTCTAGGAAAATAAAAATGAAATGTTTATACAGGTGATGATCAGAGCAACTGTAATGCAATCTCCACCTTTTCTTTTAGCCATTTTAAAACTGAATGCATGCTGAGAGAGTTTGGAAGCTCTTTATTCTGAGAAAAAGCAAAAATTTATTTGAGTATGACTACCTTCATCTGACACCTTTTTATTCATTCATTTGTTTTCATCTGTATTGAGTGGACTTCTGAAAAGTATTATCTCAAATTTTTATAACACTTATAAGATTCTGGGGGCGCAATCACTACTCTGGCTGTAGCCTTTTGCTTCAGTTGAAAAAGCCTCTGTGAAAAGGATTTAGCCCACTTAAATTGATCTAATGAAATACTTAAGCATGAGAATGAAGACTATAATATTAGGTTCCTTACTTTGAGAGATGGGTATGATTTTATGCTTCTCATTGATAGATAAAGAACACAAAGATTTCTGAAACATAGTGTAATAATAACAAAACATCATCCCTTCTAATGGAATCATAATTAGTACTGTCAACATTGTGGAAATGATACTTCTTTTTACCTTGTATTTTGATGAGAGAATTAAAGGAAGAGATTCATATCTTTCTTGTACTGGATAGTTAGAGGAAAGGAAATCTACATATAAAGATTTGTTTAGTTCAATTTAAAAATATTCTGAGGGGTTTTCTTTCCAGAGGATGAATGGATTATTGATGGTTACTTTAACAAATAAGGTAATATTTGTTTCTCCACGTTGTTGCTAGTACGAATTTATTCACAAGAATTTTTATGGAAGTTCTACAATATAAAGGTTAGTTATCATCTCTAGATTATGTTTCTTCCTGTGGATCTGATTTTATGCTCACAGCCTCCAATAACAGCTTCAATAACTTTGACCCCTTTGTGAAGATATGACAGCAAACTGAAACGAAATACAATTTATGAGTTTTCTTCCACCAAGAAGGTATTTGACATATAAAACAGGTAAAGAAGCATAAACACTTAAAAACATTGACCCTGCTGAGTAATATGGGGAAAACCACTTAAGGATATGTTGTTTACATTAAGCTACATAAAAATGGGCAGAAAAAATGCATCACAAAGAAAGAGATTAAAAATTCACAGCTTCAATGAAATCCCCAGGGACAGCACACTTACCCTGAAGACTACCATATACATCACAATATATCACATAATGCTCTTTGGTAAATTTCAGCCTTCAATACAATGATCAAAAGCTTGAGTAAACGCACTGTGCTACGGCAAAAGAACAGGAGACAAACAAACATATCAGATAAAATAATTTTTCTTCCATACATTGTGCAATCCCTAAATAAACTGCAACTGAGTCTTGTCTACAAAGAAGATTCAGGGCATCTGTAGCTTTTTTTTGGTGATAGTTTCTTTTCTTACAGTGAAGACATGTGAAGAAGTAAAAGCTCTCTGATCACAATTAGTCACAAAAGAACTCCTCGTTGCTTGATAAACTGATGCGCTTGCATTAGTAGGGAAATTGTACGTGTACAATGGAAGAACTATTTGTCTGAGTGTATTAGAGTATGTGGATGTGATGTTAAATCTCCCTTCAGTCCAAATTTTCTCAGGGATGCATAAAATGTCCATTTTAATCTGGAAGACTTAAATTCTTAAAGCTTTGTAAGGTGATCTTTTTCTTTGCTTTAATAAATATGGGAAAAACTGGAAAAGTCCGTTTTAATATGATTTTAATGAACCCAACATATACATCTACTATATATTGTTCTTTTAATGAGCTCTCTGTAAAGAGTTATCCCCAAAGTAACAGAACACAAACATTGTGTTTTTGTGAACACTGTACAAGGAGGTCCCTAGGAGTCTGAATTCCATAGGTTCTGAGACTGTTGACTCATTTAAGCCTATTAATTTGTATTTGTTGCTATTCTTTAAATTATATAGCCCAGTCTTAACTCACAACATGATTTAATGTTCAAATTATATTAGAATTATTATCAGATATTCTTATACATTTCAGTAGGCAGTCTTAAACCTTAGCAAAGATTTATAGCATCTTTGAGAATATTTTTTAAAAGCCTATGCTATAGAAAGCAAAAGATAATTAACATGAAAGTAGAATTTCTGAATACACATTTTCAGATGTTTTCCCTAATTATGGATAAATAAGTGTACTGACTTCAGCATTCATGGCATGCTTGGGATTCACTTCTCCCAACTGTACTGAACAGTGAAAAGACTCTCTTTCCGTTATTAAGACTTTCCCAGCTGATGGGTAATTTATGAGTAAGGGCCTTATCTGTGGTGTTTTACAGTATATCTCTGACTCTGATGCTTTTGTGTCATTTGTACATTGTCTTGAATTCCTCACAGTTATTCATCCAGGGCTGACACAAAATAAGGAACCCAGTTTATTTTATTTTTATTTCAATAGTTCTAAAAAGGGTCACTGTTTCAGTAGCTTCATACAGATCTAGAGATCACCCATCATGTTTGTTAACTATAAAGCTAATATAAATATTCTGAGGAAGAAAAGAGAAAGAGACACTAGAACTAAACAAGAAATTGTTTAAAAAGGCAAACTCCATGACCTCTTTCTGGGTGGAGGTAGGTAACAGAAGGCTTAAAGATCCTCATTAAAGCACACCAGAAATAGTTGGATCTCTCAGTTTATTCAGAACAACTCATGCCACTTTAATCAACCAGTAAGTGCACACATTCTGAAGAAGGTTTAGAAGTATATTGTAATAAAAAGAATATTCCAGTCTCCACTGCTTTTGCTACCACTGCCCACTGAAATTACCTTCAAAACACCAGCCTCCTGAGTACCTAGAGTCAGAAAATTAAAGGACTCCATTTGGTTACTTTAATTTACATCCAAGCTGCACATCCTAAATGTCACATTCAAGTACCAGAAGATTCAAATCAAAATGCTGTAACCCATACTTCTTACTCAGTATTTTTTTTCTATAAACTCTAAAAATGAAGAATGTTTGAGCTCCAAAGTCAGTTTATAGAAATTAATTGATGTAGTAGACTAATCTTCAAGAGTGCCCAAAATCATGTTTAGCATAACTGACAAGGACACTGCAGAAACTTTAGCCTGTGTTTCCCCGGACTGAGGACTCTTCATCTGTTGTGGTTCCAAGCTGACAGGCAGCACCAGGACAGAGTTTGTGGTAGACCTGGAAAGACTGGAATTTGTAAAGGCTTTGAGGAGATCAGGTTTAACTTCTGTAAATCCATTCTTACAAAGAATTCAGCTCATATGAAAATTTCCAGTACATGGTCATCAACTCTATAAGCAGCAATTGAGATTCCTCTTGGTTGAAAAGTGTCTGAATTACAGATATGATTAGCTCAGAGTGAAACAAAACTGAGGAAGATAAGACACAAAATTATATTTTAAAAGACATCTAAAAGTTCTCTCATGCACATCTAGTGGATATATGAGGATGTGAACCCTTGGAAATCTGCAGGAAAAGACAGTCCTTTACACAGAAATAGTAACAGGAATATCGGGCATTTCAGTCCCAACCAAGAGCAAATGAAAGAAGAAAGCAAGCCTCTTTTAATGACCTGTTCATACTGCTGTTCAGAAAATATAAGAGTAAGATAGCCTGCAGATGGGGATATTAATGTATGATGAACATGTTTTGCACTACACAGATACAGGTTAGACTTTGATTTTTGCTTGTACCATTAAAAATATATATATCTAGACAAATCCTTCATGCTACTAATCACTTATAGTCTGAGCTGTGTAAAGGAGTTATTTTATTTTACCAGGGCTTTTCCTGTCATATCTTAAAAATTCTTATCTCACTTCCGGTGAAGCTGTGCTATCAACTGGCGAGTGCTAAAAGCAAGCACTTATTTTACAGAAAATATTATATATGGAAGCACTGAAATGTCATGATGATGAACACCATAAAGGAATCTATAGATATAATTAAGTATAAATAAGATTAGATAAAGACATGAAGGAATTAAGAAAACACGTTTTTACAAGGGTTATTATATGTATTTAGAAAAAATATCATCTCTTCTGAAAGGAAAATGACTCCTTTTACAACAGCCAAATAGGTCCATATTTACTCTATATTTTCTAGAAATGTCATAACTGATAACTTCCCTACACTAAAGGTTATGTCAGTAGCACACAATAGTCTAAAATATTTAAATTTGACAAGAAACATCAGTTTATTCAATAAAGAAATTGTATTTTACAGAAAACTCATATACAAATACCTATTCCTTTTTTAGCCTGCCAATTTCACAGTAAGGATTTGTGCCAGAAAGTTTGATCAAATTATTTAAGAGCAGTTTTCACATGTGGTCTGAGGGCCACAGCTCAAAAATATGGAATGATCTTTGCTACTTTTACATTTTCCATTTATTTACATTTATATTTCTCTTTATTATGAGGGGAAAAAAAAAAAAAAAGAACAGAAAGTTTGTGTGTTTGTATTATTGCAGTAAAATTTAATGACTAATTACCATGCCATGCCTCTTGGAATAGCTTAGAACAGACATGTTTCCTCACTTAAGAAAGATACATTATGTGGTGTTCTTTTTGTTATATGTAATAGGTGCCATAGAAAAGTAATATGGATATATGAATGTCACATTGAAGGAAGGTCACACTAGAAACAGTGATCAGTTCAATTATCTCTATGGTGGTGCTTTTTAACTATTTCAATGGCATTACCTCATGGTGGACTGTTGTCTGAGAATTACAAATCAAAAAGCAGAAGTCTTTCTTGTTAGAAATAGAAATGCCAAGTCCATCAGCTTGGATGTAGTATCTGATCTGTCTCATTTCTTTTCTGAAACAGTTCTTTTAAGCCATTCAAGTTTTTGAGCCACACAGCTGCTGCTTAACTTATTAGTATTCTACAAAGGACCTCATTCTGGGATGGTTCACTCCAGGACTGCTCTCAAAGGCAGTGTGGATGAAATTGTGTACTGCACACACCTCCAACATTATTCCAGTTGACTTTGTATTTTCACATACCCTCATGCAAGTATCATGGTATGAAACACATACTTTTCATCTAGTGCTATGAAAATAGTTTCCTAGTGAACTGAAACACTGTTCGTGATGTCATAGGCAAAAAAAAAAAAAAAAAAAAAAAACACATCATCTTGTTCTCAGCTGCAATCATTTATAATCAGTGATGTCTCTATGGGTAATTTTGAAAGACTAAACTTCCCAGCCTTTCATAGCTTCCCCTTGCACTTTGCCCTTCTCCTATCAATATTGTTTATTTTGAGAAGACAAAAACAAACAAACAAAAAAAGTTTCGCAGCTGTCTCTAGAGGCTTGACTCTTGTTTTGACTCTTTCTCCCAGCAGAAACAAAAGGGATCTTCTCAGGCTTCAAATGCTGGACAGTATCCCCACCACAAAAATGATCCTAATTTGAAATTCACATTTAAAAGTCATCATTTTCCTTGCAAGTTAAGGTGACTGCGTTTTAAAAAAGAATAGGTTTTCTTTTTGCAGTATAATTGTTTAGAAATGCATTATGCAGTGGTATTAACTAGGTATATGTATTGCCCAGTGTTAGATAAGTAACACAAAATTTTGAAAACAAAAAACCAAACAAACAAACAAACAAAAAAAAAAACAAAAAAAAAAAAAAAAAAAGAAAAAAAAAAAGAAAAAAAAAATATTCCAAACCATCCTAAATAATTAATTGTGTATTTGGGGGGGGGGGGGAAGTGACCACAGAGGAAACATTCTTGCCTATGCTGGAACAAGTTTTTACATTAGATACACAGATATATACTCAATTTAAAACTTACTCTGAAATTTCTACACATATTTTACATATGCGTAATCATTCTATATTTCTCTGGAAATATATATAGGTATTTGCTTAATGCCACATGGATCAAAAAGAAAAAGACTTACTTTGGAATTTAATTTCCAGCTCTAGACAGTGTAGTAAATATTCTTCTAACATCTCCAGAATGAGCGTTGTGAATTTTCATATGTTGTTCTAAACCTTCTACTAGGAAGGGAAATGAAAACTTTACTCAAAAAGGGCCAGGGAGACTTCTGCTGGTGAGAATCAATCGTTCCAATAAACTTCATTTAGAGTGCATCACTGTCTATATAAAAGGTTGTTTTGCATGCAATCTTCTCTCACAGATTTGTCTGTTTTATGAAACTAACCTATTTTCATTTTTCTCATCTATAACATCCTGTAGCAAAATGTTTCACAATTTTGCTGTTTTGTGTAAGAAGTACTGTATTTTTCAAGATCAGGTTCCTAGGAAATTCATTTCACATGCTTATTCACATCTTCCAAACCACTCATGAGTTCATTGACCTCTAACTTATTCCACAATTATCTCTTTACTACACAGAGCCTGAGATGTTTCTTGGTGCCCAAAATACCTTACAATATGGAGTCAGTAATAGAGTTTTAATTTAACCATAATTCTCATGACTACTGTTTATGAACTGCTTTTATATATTGTTTTGTCTATCTGTTCTCTTTAGCACTAAGAAAACATCTTGAAGAGCATCTGAAATGGAGATATTAAATTAATCTCATTTATGAAAAGCACAATAAGCTCTTCTAGGCTTCACTGCTTGAAATTAAAGCTCTTCACCTGATTTCTGCAACATTCTGTGTTCTGTGCACTCCTTGAAGGAGAAAAGAAAGGAAGAAATTAGGTTTCTTTTATTACCTATTCAACTTATTAAAAGAAACATGAAGAAACTGTGAGTCACACTGTGACATGAATGGGGAGAAAGTTGTCTGAAAAGAACTCACTTGTAATAAAATAAACTCACCTAAGGTGAAATAAAAACCCTAATGTACTTCAGACTATTTCTAAGGATTTATATTCTATTGATAGCAAAGAACAAATCAATCTACGGTACAAAGAAGATTTGCACACAGAAACTGATGAAAAAAGACAATTTATGTTACACTTCCCATCACCTTCTAATATCCTTCTTTTTCATCACGATGCAAACTTTTATACCACTCTTAAGAGTTGTGAATGTTGCCTTCTCAGGGATATATTCTCATGTGGAATAAAGACTTGGTGGTAGACAACTGTCCAAACCTTGGAAGAGGTTACCAAGATTTGAATCAGATCTCCTCATTCTAACAAAATTCAATGGTTTCTTAATCTTTCCAATCTGACAACGGACAAAAAAATTTCAAGTTTGTGTTATTTGAGTGAATGCCACTGTAAAAATGATGGAAAATCTACAGAGGATTTAAATTCCTAAATTGTACCCCCAGTGAATTTCTGCCATCAGAGTAACAAGGATGGAGAAAGAAGCTTCTTAAAAAGAACTCACTTATAACAAAAAGAGAAATAAAAGTTTTTGGGTTTTTTTTCACTAATTTTATAAGGTCTTCTCTTATTCTGATTGCAGTGAACAGCTCAGCAACAGTATAGTCTTACCACATTTACAAGCCAATATCAAAGATTAAAATTTAATGTACTGTTCCTGTACATGGAGAAGACATGTATTAGTTACAAAAGTTCTATTCACCCAAAGAGAAGAAA
Source organism: Todiramphus chloris collaris (assembly GCA_025345505.1). NCBI lineage: Eukaryota > Metazoa > Chordata > Aves > Coraciiformes > Alcedinidae > Todiramphus > Todiramphus chloris. The sequence goes on along the minus strand of JANVCC010000010.1, from coordinate 33,785,735 downwards.
ATGAATATGTTATATGGCTGGGTACTGCAAGAAAGGCATAGAAATTAAAACAGATATAAAAGCACTATATATGCTACAGAAAAAAAAACAAAACCCTTTCTTAGTAATTTTAGTGCAGTATCAGTAACCACAATTGTTTCACATTTGGTTGGGCAATAGAAATTAAAACTCTAACAAAAATCCTGTTTTTTTATTTTCCTTTTCCAAAAATGTCCTTGTTGCTTGATGTAATTGAAAAAAATATATATATATTAAAACAACTATTCTATTAAAATCTTTGAAAGAAACACATTTAATATGTAAAATACTCAGAGAATTGTGTTTTATAAAAACATAATATCTAACAATGGGTTATTTTACTAATATTTAGGAAGAAAAGGTTTCATCTGGGGAAAATTATAACTCAGAACAGTTTTTTGATTAGGATCTCTTTTCTCTCCTGTTTCTTTTGCTTGGAGGCTCTATACAGAGCCTTAAAAGCATTACAAAGAGGGTACAAGGTCACAACATTATGATGCTGTGGGAATTAAACGCCATTTAGTTTGTGCAGTGTACAGGTTTTAACTCCTGTGCCAGTAGCTGTTCCACCTGTCTATGGCCTGAAAATAATGCAGGAAATTAAAAGCAAAGATGTGAAGCCTGGAAACAAAAAAACCCTGATCTTCTTGGGACCAGGTAATGTACATGGTGTTATGTTTCCCTGACCCAAGCATGACAGCATAAGGCTAGGGTAGAGAATAAGAGAATATATTCAGGAGTGTAATGCCCTACTGTTGCAGCAATCCAAGCACATAACATACTTGTATCTGCTCTTTTGGATAAATATTATTTCTGAGGATAACATTTGTACAGGTAACAATATTGCAGGGTAAAATATTCCAGCAAATAAACCTGCAATGTATATCATAGTAGTTAAGAGTAAACTTGCCTAAAGGCTAGGAGAATGCACAAACCAATGGGATTCAAAACTTAATTTAGTATTTGATTTTAAAATTATCTGTCTGGACAGTGCATCTGATAAGTAAGTCCTCACAGACATTGTTAGGATTCCTCCTTTCACATGTAAATCCTTTCTAACCCTTTAACCTCCTTATGGTGTCCTAAAAAGGTAGAAAGCAAAATTAGTGGTTTCATTTTATCTCTGTCAGTCTCACATAGCAGTTCCCATCAACATTCATGGGATCAGTGTGGGTATAACCAACGTTCTGCAGTGCTGCTTGCCTTTGCCATGGTCCCCTCTGATGAATTTGACAAAAAGATGATGATTCTATAAGATATCAAAATTCTAAAATATTATGCCAGCATTTTTGAAAATATATTTTCTGAGGAGGAATGAATACGCTCTTTACTACTTAGTCCTCTAATCTAAGATCTGTATTTTTGAGTGGTTTGAAGGCTGTGATTAGTTTAAGTACTTTAGAGAAAGTTTGTCATGATCTAACTTGTCCCATTAGTGACTTGGTCTAACATCTTCACAAGCACTCTTTCATTTGTGAAAATCTGGTTAACTTTACATGCATACATGCTTTTGAGAATTTCACCCTCCTTCATTAGGCTAAAAATAAAATGACCATATAGTAAATCATTTATATTTTTGGTTTTGGAGATACATGTGTGTATACTCAAACAGGTGAAGAGTTGCCATGGTCTAACCCAATATAAAAGGCACACACTGGGAATGAAAATTGGGAATGGGCTAAAATTAGTATCAGACTTTTGAAAATTGCATTGAATTTAAAATGTCATTTAACAACTCTGTTTAAATTGCACCTTTACTATCTGAGGATCACAAGTGCAGTATTTTCGTCTCAAACAAAGTTTGCAATGGAAGAAGCTTTCAAAGAACTTCAAGGAAATACAACAAGAATCCTAGATTAACTTTAATAAATCTCTCACTGGGCTCAAAAGCTTTTGGAGATTTAAAAAGCAGACAATGTTTTTCCAATTGTATTTTAAAAAAATAATAATTTTTTTTTAAGGCTCTTCCAGATCTATTAATGAACACTTCATTTCTTATACATAATCACATAATAAGAGAGTCCTATTAAATGAGCTTGAGACCAAAATATATGCCAATCCTAGTCTTCAAGTATTCCATCAGATTCCAAAATTCCCAAATCTGTCTTGTCAAAGTTTACAAACCACAGTACTTGTAATATGAATAGCCATCCAATGGCTAGACATCACACTCTAAGTTTTACGAATCCTCAACATTTCTACCTTGTTGTCATGGATCTGCAAGTTCAGATCAGACATATATTTGTGATTTATTGTTTACTCCTCATTATTCTGCAGTTGAAAATGATCCAGAATGAAGGAAAGGAATAATTCCATGTAATTCAGTGCCCTGGTCAGCTTTGATAACAAGTAATAGGTTGCTCATAATTGAAGCCAAAATTTCAAAATGATGCACCTCCTGGGTCACAGGATTCCAACTATGATTCATGTGAAACACTAGTATATAATTCCAAGCATTCCTGAGGCCTGTGTGCTATGTTAGCACAGAATATGAAGTCATATTAGGTCTACATATTTACTTACGCAGTTGTGGTGGAAAGAGAGATGATGCATCAAGGAAAGAATGAGAAAAAATTGCAATGGTAGATACTCTTCCAAAAGATCGTAAGGTAATTCAAAAAGAAAACTCACTTTTCCAGTAATAGAAAGGTGGAGGTGAGCGGAAAAGAGATAAATGAGAACGAATGAGAATGAATGTTGTATTTTCAGGAGGGAATGGGTGTTGTTTTAGAAGGGATGGAAAGAGAAGACTACAGTGCAAATAAAATGTTATCATAGAGCTGGAAATTACTCCATCCAGGAGTGAAAAAGCAAAACTACCCATGGGTGTCTGATGGAAAGCTGGTATGTTGTGTTTGTGTTCTGACAGAAGTGCTGTAGTGCTGTGTAGTGCTGTGATTTGAGATGGGGTTACAGAGAGCAGTAGCAAGAGTACTGGACAATCGTCTTTGTATTTGAAAAAAGCTTACACTACTTAAGATCAAAGCTAATCCAATTTTGATTTCTTTTTTTTAAATCAATATATTTTAGAACTTCATTACAAAAATAGGGGAAGGGGTGCAAAGATTAGGAAAACTCATTTCTTCTCTGCCATCATTATTTTCTTAAAATGATGAAAGAAGAAAGGGACAAATGAGAAATGTGAACAGGTGTCACAGTTTAGGGTCAGGGTGGCCCCTTAGACCTATAACAGATGCTCTCTGTTAACCCCCCTCCCTCCCCAAAAAGGGAAGAGGAAGGGAATAACAGCAGTGGCCTTGGTCTGCACACCAATCCTTGGTAGTAACTCTAAACTTGGGATGTTATCACTGCTAGAAGCAGATACTGTCTGTGAGAACAGGCTGCTACCTTCAGACAGTGCAGTTAATTAGAAGAACTGAGCTTAAAAGTAAAATTACTGAACATAATTAGTTCTGTTCTCACTCAAACCAGGACAATAGGTAAAGGTGATTAGTAAAGAAAGAGGAGTATTTCTAAAGAGAAATTAATCTCCCCAAATCATAAAATTATGCAAAAAGTAAAAAAGAGTATTTACTTCTTTTAAAAGCAGTGGATGGAATAGCAGTAAATTTTAAAATATTCATATTTCCCTCTTTTTTTTTTCAAATAGAGGTATTTAATCTGACTGAGACTCTATTTAGATATATAGCATTTCCTAGATACTCTTACCTCCCTCCATGCTTATTTTCAACTGACCTGACACTAATTTTTTGGCGAAGACATTGTTCATTAAAATAGCAGATACAGTCTTACCTACCTCCCACTTGTGACACTGCACATGTCAAAGGGTGTACCTAGCATATATCTCTCAGGACGTGACGTTCAGGTATTCAGAGTAGGCACCCAGTTTTGTCACACATCTGTCACTGAACAGCTCTTCAGGGCAGCTGTGTGGGAACAACTCTGCCACAGGCTTTGCTAGCTCTCATACAAGAGAGCAGTCATTTCAACATGAAGCTGTGAAAATGAAGGAAATACAGAACAAGAACTGTCAGCAAAATTCAAGGCTCAATAAAAACAGAAATACAAGGCTCCTAACAGGCATTTTCCCATTCTTTATGTAAAAAAAAACCAAAAAAACAAAAAAACAAAAAAAAAAAATTTAAAAAAAGTGGTTTATTTATTTCTTATAACAATTTGTTGAACCTCTTTAAGATATTCAGTAAAATATATTATTAGAGATGGAAATTTTGGTCAACTATGGGCTGTATCTATTTCCAGTACTGTACTTTATATTGTTTTGATGGTTTTGAGCACTTCAAAAGCAGAATTTGGAAATTTGTCAGATTTCATTTAGTAATCATTCTATTCTGTACTTTTGAGTACATCTCCCATTATGAGATAACATGACTGTATACTTTCATTCTTACAGCTGCTTTACTACAAGTATCTCTCTAAAAGTGTCACAAGTAAAGTGTATAGGGAATAAATTATTTTATGTGACTTTTACAGTGTATATTCACTTATATAGTTTGCAGAATGCACCTGTAGAAAAAAAAAAAAAAAACACCAAAATGTAATTTCCAAGTTCTGCTTTACAAATGACATAAAAAAAACCCCAACCCAGGTGATTGAAATCCTTTTCAAAAGCACCTTATTGTATTGTTCAAATCCAAACCTTCCAGGAGCTGGGGCAATAGAACATGTGTGGGTAGTTTGCATGTTTTCTGAATGGCACAAATGAATATGTTGGCAGGAGCACTAATTAATGCTCAGAAACATTTCAAAGTAAATAACTGGATGCACAGACAATCTGTAATGCTTTTCTTGTGAAATGAATTGCATTATGGGAAGAAAAGATAAAGTGGGGAGTATTTCAGTCTGCAAGAAATTATATAGGTATTTCTGTGAATTGAAAGGTATGAAATCACTTTCCAATCTCACTTTGTCTTAAAATGAATAATGTAGTAAAAGTTGGGATATCTTCTTGATGCCTTTTTCACATTCAATTTTCAGGAAATGGGAATTGAAAAATTTCCCAATTATACTTACTTCTTGTCAACGAAACTGAGGATGGCAGAAGTATGGAGCTGGCAGAGTTTGTGGGAGGAAAAAGACATTACACTCTTAAGCATCTCAAGAACGTGCAGTTCTAGATAGAAAGGACCAGCCCTCATTCAATAAAAATATATCTTGAAATATACTGTTCTCAAGAGTTAGTTAACTGTGAATGTATGCACTTTGTCATAATCCTTTCCTTTCCTTTGTGACTTTTCTGTTTTTCAGGAAAACTTTATTCCAAGCAAGTCACTATAAACAAACCCAATCATGTGCATAGAAGATCTTACAGGATCATAATACATGAGTATCCCCTATCTCTCATGCATAAACTCACAATTATAAGATCTAGTCCTTCTTTACATAAGAAGGTTTATTTTTCCACAGTTTGAACATTGCAGCTCCAACTTTTCTTCATTCTAATTTATGATTAAAATTCCTCAAAGCCTGCTGTTTTGCTGGTTAAAGCCAGCTAACAGGAAAGGATCTTCTCAATATGAAAGGAAGGAGAAGAAAAGACTGCAGCATGAAGAAGTCTTTTGCAAGTGGTTGGGTTAAGAAATCTGTGAACTGAACTGGAAAACAAAACCAGTGGTAATTGCAATGCTGGAGTTGAGATTTTTTGAATGTAATGTTATGGTTTGCCAGGAGCAGAACAGAACACACGAGTCATAGGGACTGTCCCGGAAGATGTATCAGCTATGACAGCTTACCTTAAGGAGAAAAGGCTGCCTTCTTAATATGAATCAAACTCAGAAAAATAAAACCATTTAATAACACTTAGCTCATAAGCATCTTTTTTCCTTGTCTATTTGAATACATAACACTAAGTAAAAAAGAAACTAACTTGTGATACAGCCCATATGATGTCTGTGGGTCCTTGTCTCCATCAATAGGCATTTTTTAGTGATAAGTTTGGGTTTTTTAATAAAACTTAAAATTGCAGGATGTAAATTGTAAATATCATAGAATCATAGATCATAGAATGTTAGTGGTTGGAAGGTACCTAGAAAGATCATCTAGTCCAACCCCCCTGCCAGAGCAGGATCACCTAGACCAAGTCACACAGGAACGTGTCCAGGCGGGTTTTGAACGTCTCCAGAGGAGACTCCACAACCCCCCTGGGCAGCCCATTCCAGTCCTCTGTCATCCTCACTGTGAAAAAGTTTTTCCTTGTGTTTACCCTAAACCTCTTGTGCTCCAACTTACTCCCATTGCCTCTTGTCCTAACATTGGATGACATTGAGAAGAGTTTAGCTCCATCCTCCTTACACTCGCCCTTTATACATTTATAGATATTAATGAGGTACCCCCTCAGTCTCCTCTTCTTCAGGCTAAAGAGACCCAGCTCCTTCAGCCTCTGTTCATAAGGGAGATGCTCCACTCCCTTAATAATCTTGGTGGCACTACACTGGACTCTCTCCTGTAGCTCTACATCTTTCTTGAACTGGGGTGCCCAGAACTGGACACGGTATTCCAGGTGGGGTCTCACCAGCACAGAGTAGTAGGGGGAGGAGAACATCGACCTGCTGACCACACTCTTCTTAATGCATCCCAGGATGCCATTGACCTTCTTGGCCGCGAGGGCACATTGTTGGCTTATGGTCATTCTCTTCTCCATCCTAGGTCTTTTTCCCCAGAGCTGCTTTCTAACAGATCAGCCCCCAGCCTATACTGATACATGGGGTTGTTCTTCCCCAGATGCAGCACTTTACACTTGCTTTTGTTAAATTGCATTAAATTTCTCCCCACCCAGCTATCCAGCTTGTCCAGGTCATGCTGGATGGCAGCACAGCCTTCTGGAGTGTCAGCCACTCCTCCCAGTTTTGTATCACCAGCAAACTTGCTGAGGGTACACTCTATCCCTTCGTCCAGATCATTGGTGAATATATTGAACAGTATTGGACCCAGCACTGACCTCTGGGGGACACCACTAGTCACAGGCATCCAGCTAGACTCTGCTCCACTGACCACAACTCTCTGGGCTCTGTCCTTCAGCCAGTTCCTAATCCACCTCCCTGCACAATCACCCAATCCACACTTCTTAAGCTTCGCTGTGAGGATACCATGGGAGACAGTATTGAAAGCCTTGCTGAAGTCAAGAAATACCACAACCACTGCCCTCCCCTCATCTATCCAACTACTTGTGCCATCATACAAGGCTATCAGATTAGTCAAGCATGATTTCCCCTTACGGAATCCATGCTGACTACCTGTGATAAGCCTCCTTTCCTCCACATGCTTTGAGATGTCAAGAACAAGCTGTTCCATCACCTTTCCGGGGATGGAGGTGAGGCTGACTGGCCTATAGTTACCCGGGTCCTCCTTTTTGCCCTTTTCAAAGATTGGGATGATAATATGCTGAGTTTATGTCAAGAAATATCTGTGGCTTTTATCAGTATCATAAAAATATCTTTTTAAAGGCTTGCCAGTTCACAGAATCACAGAATTTCCTAGACTGGAAAAGACCTTTAAGATCATCTAGTCCAATCATTAACTTAATACTGAGAAGACCTTGACTAAACTATATCCCTCAGCACTACGTTTACACAACTCTTAAATACCTCCAAGGTTGGTGACTTGACCACATCCCTGGACAAGCCATTCCAGTGCCTGATAACCTGTTAAGTAAAGAAATTCTTCCTCATATCTAATCTAAACTTCCCTGGGTGTAACTTAGGTCCATTTCCTCTTGTTCTATCACTTGCTGCTTGGGAGAACAGACTGACCCCCACCTCTCTACAACCTCCTTTCAGGGAGATGTAGAGAGCCATAAGGTCTCCCCTGAGCCTCCTTTTCTCCAGGCTAAACAATCCCAACTGTCTCAGCCACTCCTCATAAGACAAGTACTCTAGGTCTTTCAAAAGCTTGATTGCTCTTCTTTTGACATGCTTCAGCACCTCATTGTCCTTCTTGGAGTGAGACACCCAAAACTGAACACAGTACCTGAGATGTGGCCTCAGGAGTGCCGAGTACAGGGGTAAATTCACTTCCCTGTTCCTACTGGCCACACTGTTCCTGATACAGGCCAGGATGTCATTGTCCTTCTTGGCCACCTGGACACACTGATGGCTCATGTTCAGCTAGCTATAAATCAACACCCCCAAGTTACTCTCTGTTGATCAGCTTTCCAGCCACTTCTTCCCAGTCCTGTAACACTGCCGGGGGTTGTTGTAGCCAAAGTGCAGAACATGGCATTTGGCCTTATTGAAATTCATACCATTGTCCTTGGCCCATCAATCTAGTCTGTCTAGATCCCTCTGAAGAGCCTCCCTACTGTTAAGCAGATCTACAGTTCCGCCCAGCTTGGTGTCCTCTGCAAATTTACCAAGGGTGCACTCAATCCCCTCATTCAGGTCATCAATAAAGTTATTAAACAGAATTGGCCCCAGTACTGAGACCTGAGGGACACCACTCTTGAGCAGCCGCCAAGTGGACTTCACTCCATTTACAACCACCCTATGGGCCTGGACATCCAGCCAATTCCTATATATTATTCTTCAAAACCATATGAAGAATGTTTCCTCATGTCTCCCCAGTCTGTAATGCAGATAATTCATTTTAAGGCACCTATCTTTATTTCTACATCAGATACATCTGGCTCCTTCAGCTACTTTCAGGATATTTTTTTAAAACTAGAATTAGATTTTGAAGTATTGCTTGAGAAATATTTCTTTTATGTCTTGTCCAGAAGCTTTGAAAAGTAAATATACAGTCTTACACTTCTTACATTACACTTACATTACTTGTAGTAACTTGACTTGCAGTCTTTCACGTTTTGAAAAAGCATCATGCAATGTAGACTTCAAATATATCAATGAGTTTGAAAAAGTGACACAGCTATGACATGGAAAAACATTGTTGGATGAAATTTTTGAGTTCAATATTTACAGGCTTCGTCTTCTTTAGTCCTTCTCAATGCTTCTGTCAGTGATCTTAAGTAGGATTCTGAGTTATAAAACATTAGTCTAGGCTATGCAATCTTTCAAAAGTTCTTCCTAACCTGAAATTGAAAATATTTTCTTTGGAGAAGTGACATTTAGACAAAAAAAAGGGAACATGGAGCTACAGAAATGGAAAATAACTCTTAGCATTTCAAAAGCACACTCATACTCCCAACATTACAAGATATATCATTCATAAAATAAACTCAAATGTTGGAGGTTCCTTTAACTTGATCTTTTATGTTTTTGAACTTACCTGTGTTATCACAAATGTCCCAAAAATTACTTGATCAGAATCCCCAACATTATTTTCTATCAATCACCTAACTCCAGGAGCTGACATTACAAGAATGATACTATGTCTAACAGCTATTTCCAAGGGTTTTTTTTATAGGTGTTCCTGGACATTTTTGCTTGTTTATTTGTTTGTTTAGTTTAGAAACTTAAGAGTATGGAAATTCAGATTAAGTATCTGCTAATATTAATTGATTCATAATAGTTAACTTTCAATGTGAACTATGTGATGATAACAAATTTTAATTGGATTGAAAATGTGTTTATCAAATATGAATGACACTCTTTAACTTTTTTAATTTCTAGATATCTTTCTAAAGTAAGATTAATTTGATTCATGCTTAATCCTAGTCTATCTTTAGGCAAGTGAAGTTTCACAGTAGGACCATAATGACTGTTTTTACAACGACAGACAAAAGTAAATTAAATTCAGTTTTCTAAAATTTTGGTGAAAATGTTGCCTTTTTTCCTCTTATCTTCAATATATATACATGTCCACACACAATTGTAAAAGTGTTCTCCAGCATAATCTTTATATGTGGCACAGAAATTATTCTATAAAAGATAACTAGAGAAAAACTATGGTCTCCACTGGTAACAATAAGAGTGGACTCTGCTATCTGATAGCACAGATCAACATTGGTAGCTGGCTTTAACACAAGACTGTGTCTCATGAAACTAGAAGTTCCTAGGATACAGAGAAACTAAACATCTTAGGAGAAGGATTATTTTAAGAATTAATAATAGGAAGTGAACCAAAGCATCATCAGGTATATTTTTTTCAGGTCATATTTGATGAATTTTGATGGCATGATTTTCCAAATGTAGCAGCACCCTTATCTAGGTGACGTATTTAAACAGCAATTTTCATATCTATACTGCATCCTCTTAATATCTCTCCTATGGCTCCATTCTTAATCAGCTGTGCTTTAAATAAAAGCAACCACCTTTGACTGAACTAATATGCATATACACCCATTTATTTAAGTACTTAGTATCAATAATAATGGAAGTTGGATTTACACTCTTTAACTTCAGGCTACCTGAAAACAACAGAGTAACTGCAAGCAAATACATCCAATCTCACTGTTGTCCAACCTAAGTAAGTCACTGCTACTGATATGTTATATGGTGGCTCTTAGGAAGCTCTAATTAAAAATAGATCCTATGCCATTGTCTCAGTTCTACATTTAATGTGATTTGCTAGGAAAATGCAGTTTCTTATATCTTTACATCTTCCAAAAGATTCATGACAATTGTCATGAAAGTTTCCAGACTATGGTTGCTACTTAAGTCACCTAGCTCCCTCCATAAATGAGTGAACTGAAACATTCTTGTACTTGTTTACTGTACAGCTTCATTGCTCTCAAGTAAACAAACACACAAAAGAAGACTGGACTGCAAGGCACATTATGGTGCCAAAGAGGGTATTAGCTTTCTTCTCAGTCTTTCAGCAGATGCATGAGTGAGTGTTAGTATCTTTGCTCCTGAAGTAATGAACCTCAACCTGTGTAAGGATGCTTTTCCAGTAAAACTGAATGATAAATGAAGTGTGGACCTGAAGTATCAGAGTAGTTCTAAGCAACTTTCTAGCCAGTGGCAGAGTACAAGGTCTACTGGAATCCAGGCCAGACCCACTTCAGGAGGCTGTGCCACCAAAAGAGGTTTTGCAGCCAATTCCAAAGGACTTTAAGTACAATCTTCAGACTTGTCTCTTAGATATTTTAATTCTCCCAACCAGAAACTTGCTGTTTTCTGCCTGTCACAGTCTCATAAATGATGTCTTCTTTCTGTCTTCTGACCTACAGAAGTAGTTCTCAATTGCACAGTCTTCCAGGTCACAGAATAAAGCATGCCCGCACAAGAAATCAGTCTGCATAAAGTTCCTCTTCCTCTAGTATTGCTGCTGCTTGTGGTGAGGAGGGGAAGCATAAGATGACAGGAACAAAGAATTATGGCACTGTTATGAGTAGACTTCTTACTCACAAAGCCAACAGAACAGGTGTAAAATTACTCAGTTTCTTTATCTGTGATTATGAATCTCCTTACTGTGTAAGATACTTCATGATCTACCAGTTGTGTACTAAATACACTTTCCAAAATATGTTAGGGGGGATAAAGATTTGTCTCTGATGGTTAGAATACTATGAAATTGTTTTAAAGCCATAGAATTTACTAGTGTAAAGATAAAACTTACTCAAAGAAATAAGAATAATAATAAATAATAATAGCAACAATAATAAATAAAAGTTATCTCTACATAGACATTTTTATTTCTTCTTCATTCTAGATAAATACACTTCATATGTGATTCTATTTACATTTTGTATGAACTGCCTGTTTGCATACAGGATCAGATACATCATAACTATCACTATCCTATAGCATACTGCTGCTTTAGTTAATAACATTAAAAGCAATTCTAAATGTTTCAGTTTGTAAAATGTTATTTTCATTAATGTAACAGTGCCCTCTATGTTCCAGAGATTGCACTGAGAGTAATATCATTCTTTATACACTTATAGAATGTCCTTTTATATTTCAGTTTCTTTTTGAGGGTGAATTTACCATTGTAACTTTTTTCTTTTTACTTTAAAGTTACACACACACACACAAAAAAAGGAAAGACTTTTTTTATAAATAAGGAGTGAAATGGAAATTTAAATTTGAAGCTGTTAATCTCATTGTAAATACCCAGTCACATATAATTTTCTGACATTAAAAAAAACCAAAACAAAGCAAAGAAGGAAAAACCATAAGAGGAAAAAGTCTTTCATGAGAGCTGCTGCACTTACAACATAAACAATGGGACCAAGCTAGTAAGTACAAGTCAGAAGCAGATATTTTGGGACCAGGAAACGACAGCTCATTTTACAGTCAAGAGGGAAGAATAATTGTAAAGATGGCATTAAAAACACAGGGAGTTTGAGTCCAGGTGGAAAGCATACTGAAAATAAAGATTAAATAAAACTTTTTCACCTTACTTTGAAATATTTCAGTTCCACTCTCTCTCTTCATTAGCTTTCAGTCTTTACATAGTTTAATAGGAAAGAATGGGAGACCAACATTGTACTAACCCCAATTTCATTTTTTCTCAACTCCTGTTACTATTTAGTGCTAGGAATGCTTCTGAACTTCTAGGACAATATCTTTTGCTTGGAGGTGAGCTGAAATGAACCCACAGCAAACTGAGCTGTTTTAAATATTCCATGGCAACCTTTTCCTGAAGCTTATGAAGAGAAAGATGAGAGGGGTGGAAAGGTTAATATATTTTACTTCAGGTGAAATGTTGCTATAAAGAAAATCACTTTGCTGAAAATCGAGGCTTTTTGAATTAATAGATGCCTTACTGTTTTTCAGAAGGAAGGTTCCTGAAATCATTTATGGTGAATAATACTAGCAGTCAAAGCAAAAGTCAGCTACTAGATACATTATATTAGTAATTCATTGTAACTACCTCTGTTTCTCTCACAGAAGTGGTAATATTCAATGAATTCTATGAATACTTAGAAATAACACAGTTTCAGTACAGAGGGTGGGATCTTCTCACTGTCCACAGAAATTTCATTTTTTGCTTATTTTTGTACTGCATATGTTTTACAGAAATGCAAGATGTTATAGAACAATGGCCTTTTATACATGCCTATTCTAGCTAAAAATGTGACTTTCCCAGACCTCAAGGGTTTTTTTTTCATAATTGTTGAGGAAAAGACAGTTTGATATAATATACCAGTGGCCTTTCATTATTAGAATGATGTTTTGTGTGGCAGTTCATGTACGTAGACAACTACATGCTTTTATTAATTCTCTCTCTATTCTTTCCCTACTTTTTCCCTACTCTCAGATCCTAAGTGTCTGGGAATCCTTGACTTTGTTAACTATCTTCCTTTGCTTATTATCAGCAAGTGCCTTTAGCACTATTTCCATTTCCTGTTTGTTCTAGAGCTAACTGTATGAGGTTCAAGAAGGCCAAGTGCCAGGTCCTGCACTTGGGTCACAAAAATCCCCTGCAACAGTACAGGCCTGGGGAAGAGTGGCTGGAAAGCTGCTTATCTGGAATGGACCTGAGAGTGTTGGTCAACAGCTAGATGAATATGAGCCATCAATGTGCTCAGGTGGCCAAGAAGGCAAATAACATCCTGGCTTGTATCAGAAATAGTGTGTCCAGAAGAACTAGGAAAATGATCATCCCCCATACTCAGCATTGGTGAAGCTGTACCTTGAATACTGTGTTCAGTTTTAGGCCCCTTACTACAAGAAAGACATTGAGATGCTTGGCATGTCCAAAGAAGAACAATGAAGTTGGTGAAGGGTCTAGAGCACGAGTATTATAAGGAGAGTCTGAGTGAACTGTGGTTGTTTAGCTTGAAAAAAAGGGAGGCTTGGACACCTTGTTGCTCTCTCCAACAATCTGAAAGGAGGTAGTAGTGAAGTAGATGTCAGTCTGTTCTCCCATGTAACAACTGAAAGGACATGGTATAAACTGCACCAGAGAGGTTCAAATTGATATTAGGAATGTTTTTCACCAAAAGGTTTACTAAGCATTGGAACAGGATGCTCAGGGAAGTGGTTGAGTCGCCATCCTTAGAAGTATTTAAAAAATATGTATGCTCTCAGTGACATGATTTAGTGGTGGACTTGTCAGTGTTAGGTTAATGGATTGACCTTTAGGGTCAATTAGGGTCTTTAGGGTCTTTTCCAATTTAAATGATTCTATGATTATGTGGTTCTATAATATCTTTTTTTCACTTCCTTCCTATCTACACTTGACAATGACTTGTGTCAGGCAACAGGGGTAAGGTAAATATGAGCCTCAACCTTTTAAATTTATAAATTATCCTCCCATCATGTAAAAGACAGATCCTTCTACTCACCTTTTCATGGGGAGATATGTTGTGTTATAGAAGCATTTTTCAAGGAGGTGAAGTTATATCAACAGTTAAAACAAAAAAATATTTTCCACCTGTTCAGAAATCATGGAAACCCACAAAGGACAGTGGACAGCACACATCACTGTAATTCAAGAGGTATACATGGCACTGGAATTAAACTCATCATCCTGATGACAAAGGCTGTAACAAGGACAAGAAATACAGACAAATCCTTCTTTGCGCTAGGGATTGCAATGACTGAGAACTGCAATGACGTTTACTCACTGCTGTAATGTAATAAAAATCTCATTAATTTACCATTTCACTCTTTTCTAACACTAATTGAATCCCCCTGCTTTATTTGTCTAAAAGATATGTCTTTTGGGGAGCAGTGAGTTCACAAAAATAGAATTTGTGATGCATCAGTCTGCACTTTTGTTGTCAGAGGACAGACCTAAAATACATAAAATACACTCCATTTTCTAGTGCTTACTTAAATTGACTTGAAAATCGGAACTTCAAATTAAGACTGGAAAATGTTCTCTAACTCATTAGTATGAAAATCAGCAAATTAATATAATTTTAAGAAAACCAGTTAATTATACCATCCATAAAAATGGCAGTGACAAATTCTCCAACTTACAGATAATTAGACACCATTATCTGTTATCAAGCTCAAAAAAATTTAAGAGGTACTATATCCTGACACTATATCTGACCCAGGACCCACATGAAATCTACTAAGCCATTTTTACCCACACTATGAGAAAGGAGCTCAGACAAAGGATCTCGTTTAAGGCAGTAAAACAATCCTCTATGAGAACGTGCTGTCTTGGTTATGCAAGAGAATGACTAATAAGAAACCTCTATAACCTTCTGATATATTGTAATCAGTGAGTGTTTGCTGCATTACACAAATAAAGAAGGAGCCTCTAACTACTATGATCGTGAAGAAAAACTAAAAAAAAAAGCAGGAGACAAGCTAGGAAAAGATGTATCAACAGCAGAGACAGTATCATTACTACACTGTACAAACTCATTGTCTGTCCACGTTTGAAATAATTCTGGTCCTTTGTGATATGGAAGCATTTTTCAAGGAGGTAAAGTTACAGTAAGAGTTAAACAAAACAAAACAAAGAAAGAATTTTACTAGAAAAGATACGGAAAGAATATGAAAGGGACTGTTTCTGTAAAAGAAACAGACACTGCAACCTCAAAACAAGACAGTACAACTAAATATGATGGAGGTCTCAAAAATCATGAGTGGCAATGATTGTTCACTCCCCCGGTGAACTAGGGTCATAAAATGAAAACTATATGGCACATGTAAGTGCAATAAATTTAATTATTCTGTACATTACACAAACTATAGATCCCCATCTTAAAGGACTTCCAACTTACTACCAGTCCATACTATTTCAAAAGGTGGTTGAACAAAGCTACCACTACTATCTCAGGCATTGACTGAAGTACAGATCACTAGGGGCTGTAAAATATGCCAGCAACTGTTGCTCTATCCTGTTGTTGTACAGTCTCTGTGAATCTCACAGCAGCACTGTCATGTGGAGATGGATTGTGCTGTAACCTAACATGATTATTCTTGCATTAGTGAGAAGGGTTTCTAAAACTCATTGACCTGAGTATTACTCCCTGTAGTACCTCAACAGGTCTAAGCCTAAAAATACCATCCATCCTCTAACTGTATGATTTTTCTTTTTCATTTTGACATCAACAGGACACCGACAATTTGCCAGAAGTTAAAATTATACCTGATGCCCTTTTCAAAATATCTTGAAAAGATTGTTTGCTTAGTGACACCGGTTTTTGAAAAGAAAATTATGCTGTTGGTAAATTTTTAAAGGTTTTTTGAAATTATTGCTTCTACTTTCAAAATTAAGAACAGACTTTTAACTTTTTGTTCAGTCCTCTTTTTCCTTAGTGTTTCTTTCATGAAGCTGAAAGACAGTGTATTTCTGAGAGCTTAAACTGATAGGTGATCTTTCTTATGCTACACACTACCACTTGAAGAAGTACAGTAAATCCAAAAGGACTTAAAGATGGGGTGGGATCCTGTCTTCAAAGCATCCTTGTTGCAGAGAGATAGAGGAGCACCTTGGTACATGGATCATGACACACTGTCTTCTTCACTCAACAGTTATCAAGTCTGATAATATGTGTAAGGTGGTTTAGAAAATCATTAGTAAAAATATTTTGGAACAGATATAAGAAATTTTACATCAGAATGACAGTTTTTGAAATATTTAAAGAATTTTTAGGCAGAAGATCTTCTTAGCAGGTTTTTTTCATCCCACGAAGGGAAAAGCAGGAAAGCCTGAAGGTAAATTGCCCTCTATGTTGGTAGTGTCAACCTTGTTTGTCTGACAACAAGTTATTATGGAGTTGTAATGATAGATTGCCTTCTAGTGCAGAAGGAGACTACATAAGCATGATTTCTGATGTCTCCTTAATGAAGAGACGATTCTGCTGAAAACAGGCTAGAGCAATCTGAAGCTGAAAGAACTTTTAAGGTTTCCAGACCATTAATTTTCACTGTTTCATAAATCTAGGTAGTAGACATAGTACAGTATCATAAAGTATAATGTGTTGAATATATTGAAAACTGGTTAACTGACTTTTTAAAAATAAGATATCTGTGATTAATCATTACTATACAGGAGAATGGGGTTCCACATGGAACAGGACACTATCCAGTAAGACATAATAAGGAAGAAATTATCTAATCACCAACAATAAAACATGTGAAAGGCATAACATTTATCACAATGGTAAATAATAATGAGAATGTAGATGCCATAAAGTACTCTGGATAACTTGATGATCCAGTCATATCCAAATGAAGTATTTCTAATGCAGACAGATAGAAAGATACTAATTTAATAATGGATTTTGCAGCTGCAGAATAAGATTTTTTTTTTCCTGAAAAGATTGAAAAGATCAAAGAGTCACAGTGGCAAGATAACCAGCTTTCAGAACAATGCTGTAGCAATAAGAACTAATCTGCTTCTTGGAGAAGGAAAAATTTATTAGAGCACATAGTTAATTTTACCATCACTGGGAGGGTTATCAGGATATTCCCTATAATTCTGGTCTCTGGACAATTTAAAAGAAGGATAAAAGTTAGGGAAAGTTCATGAAAAAAAGATTAGCAACAATGATGGAACATTGGAGAAAGCACCTTAAAGTGAAATAGAGAACATATCAAAAAGAAGATTGTAAAGAGATTTAATTACACCATGTAAGTATCTTCCACTTTTATCTAGTTGAAGACATCATAACAAGAACCAGTTGTTAGAAATTGAAACTAGATATTCAAATTGGAAAGAAGTTGTGCATTTTCATCAATTATGGGAAAAAAATCTATCAGTGTTAGTGACAGGTTTTTATATCTCTTGATAGATTCAAATAAATATAGGGAGGTTTTCTAAAAGCCTATCACATTCTGATATGGTCAAAAAGAAAAAGAAGAAAAAAGTTTTTCTGCTTGATTTAAACCATCCAGGTGAAATTTAAGGACAAGAAGCATTCAAGGATTCAAATAGAATGGTCCCTTGTAAAAATCCCATGTGATTAACAGTCATAAAATTGCAATTTTCTACAAATTGATAAATCTCACTTGTTATCACAATATAGACTGAAGGTGCCGCATTGCAAACTTGCTCCCCAGATGAACAGTTCATGGTATGCTGCTTCTGCAGTGTTCTCAGGATGTTACAGCACTCTTGAGGGAAATGTTATGTTCCAACAAAGAAAATAAAAGCATTTTCTTCCTCTTCTTAATTCGATCGCTTGATTTTAAGTAATGCCTTTCCCTTCCTCCTACATATTGTCACTGCAAGCTCTCCATCATATTCCCTCTCTCTGACCCTTTATTTCTGGTTGCTTCCTTTATTTCTGTTGTTTGGGCTGTTTGGTTTTTTTTTTCCACTGGCAGCATTGAAAAAAAAATTCAGTCTCAAATGTTTCTTGGACTACTCATTTTTTCCCTTGTGAAAAGTAAGCTACTGACACTTTCTGATCTATGCAGGTCTCAAAGATCTGAATTTATTTCTACTTTATTTAGGAAGGAAGTAACAAATAAATCTCTTAAACTATTACAATAGAGCTATCTTTTTCAATGTCTATCATGAACTTGGAAAAGACATGAATTTTGTTTTATGAATAACATATCTGATTCTGTCTGTCTTTCATGTTGATGTCCACCTGCTTGCATATCATTGTCATTCATCAATAAAAAAATATTTTGTCCTGGAAAACATTTCATCTAGTCTATTTCTTCAGGGATGTTAGCTACTTTTTCTATTGATGACTCTGCATTCCTTTCACGATCACCTACCCCCTAAGAAAACTTTAAAAAATCTTGAGTTCATCCTAACCTAAGAAATTCCTTTTTTTTCTATTATGAGGAGCCTATCAATGAGAGTCTGCTGAGTTCTGCTCTGTGATGAAGGCTTGGAGACAAGCTGTTTAGTCAAGACTGAAAAGAGGGGACATTGAAAGTCAGTGATCTGTTTGAATAATGGTTGTGCTGTGGGGTAAGGCAGGCTATCTAGGATGAATAAGGACCTGGCAGCAGCATGTTTTGAACTGATGAATGGAAAAATAAATAATGCCTTGTTTTGAAGAATTTGGTTTAAAGGTATTTTGATAAGACAATTTCACGGATTTTCAGAGAGAGATCTGAGGCTAGATTTGATGACATAGTAACATCTGTTATCTTGGGGTCTGTGATCCAGGACTCAAGTTGGGGTTGAGCAGGCTATAAACACTTTCCAGGAAGGTGACATAGCATGATACCTGATGTCTGTATGAGAGATGAGAAGACCTTGAGGAAGAAATGTAATTCAGTCAATCTGGTATGTGTAATATTGCCTGTATTCCTTTTTCATAACATGTTTAGAAGGTAACTTTCCTGAAAATGCTCTGGAATTATTATTTTTTAATGTTTCTTATTTCCACTTCTCCCTCCTTACTTAGCTATCCTTATGTTGAGGATTTTTTTGCTGTGGACTGACCTAAACCTCATTTTCTTAAATTCAAACACTATGTTTTCATTCTGTCCATCAGAACATGGAATACTTTCTTTTTATAGCAGCACTTTGCATCACCAAAGTCAACTATCTTATCCTTTGGTAGTCTTCTTTAAATAAGTAATTCCAGTCCTCTCTATCTTTCTTTAGTATCTGAGTGCTTTCATTAACTTATCTAGATGATCAAAAATTTCTTGAGGTGCCTGAAAGTGTGCCCTGAAATATAGTACAGTTCCACGTAACTGTGCTAGAACAGGGCAAAGATAGCTTCCTGGATTTTCTTAATGACATTTCTATTTCTTCCAACAGACCTGACACTTGTCTTTTTTGCAACCTATGATTACTTGTGTTCGTAAGTTTCATGGTAATCCTTGTTTTATAGAAGTAAATAAAAAAAACAAAGAGGACTTGTTGGAGGTCACTTAGCAGAGAAAGGGGCTGAGTCCTATTCTGGTGCTATAGCCAGTTATTCATGCTACTTTCAAGATATGCTTAGTTTCATTTTCTTTTCAGAATATGTTTGCCCCATTCACATGTGCACTTGCAGTCTGTTTCTCCCCAGCAGATCCAATCGCTGCAGACACAGTGCTTGGTAGACATTGTGTTCTCTGCTCTCCTGTGTTATTATGCATTGTTATGGTCATTCCTAGGGAGCTCATAATAAATCACCTGGATACTTCCCTACATATCAGATTACAAAGGATAAATACTAAGATTTTATCCAGCAACAGGACCCCCTGAGATGTACATAAAGAAATAGTTTCAATGTGGAAACAGCATAAATTATTTCAATATCTCCATAGTTATACACAAAAGCATTTATCAGCCTATATGTCATTCCTATAGGTCTAATGCTGTAGGCTGATGTGATTTTTGGTGTTATCTGGAATATGACATCTACTCTACTTTTTTGTAATTTGTTTTAAGATAACTTATATGTGGAATAGAAGACATGGAAGTTTGGAGTCTTGGGAAAAACATATTTAACATTTTTTAAGTGTCATTCACTGTAATCCTAAGATTATTTTTTTGTCAGTATCTTTCTTCATAGCAACTCCCTGTCATTCTAGCCTAAGAGTGGAAACAAAAGAGCTGAAAAGCTTGAGTGTTTGCTATACAGTTGCAATATCTTATATATTTAAAAGTCACATATTAAATTATAAGGTATGATTTTTTCCTATTGTAGTTGGTACAGTAAATAAGAGAGAGCAGGAAGTTATGAAAAAAAAGAATACATTTTTTTTCCTTTGGTTTATCCAGTGGAACTAGGGAGGATTTTTTTTTTTCTTTGTTTCTTCACACTAATTAATTATTTTTATGTATATTTGGGCAATGATTCACCAATTTTCATGGAAGACTGAGCAAAAAAGTTTAGATATTTCTGGGGAACAACTGCATTCAAATCAGTGCTACATTAGAAAAGATTTTAGCACAGGCTGCTATTCTGGGTTGTAAGAGACAATGCCAGTTGCCTAAAATTAAACATCAAGGGGCAGTTCAGATTCACATGGATATCCACCATGTTTCTATATGTCTATAGCAGTCCATGGAAGCAGCTAGGGGGAAGCCAAAGAGTGAATGAAACCAAAATGGGTGTACAAGGCAGAAACCTGAGGAAAAAAACTTGTCAAGCCTTGTCCTCATTCAGCTTTAGCCTGGCAGGATACTCTTTTTACTACACCTTAGACATAGCTAGTCTCCAATTTGTGAAATTGTGAAGATCGCCAGCAAGAAAGATTTCTATTTCAGAGTAGTCAAAGAGATATAAGTGCAGAATAAACATCTCCAACTTCAAATTGAGCAGGGAAAGAATTTGACAAACTTTCCCATGGCCCAAATAATTGTGCTGATGATGGCTGTTCTGCAGCATCCTGCAGTTTCTCTTTTTATTTTATCCACTGTAATTTAAATTTCAAAAGGTTTTGATTTAGTCCTAATGTCAAAGAGGAACAGTTTTTGAATACTCAGAAATTGTTTTGCAATGGAAAAACTGTTTACTGTTTATTTCAGTCTAGCTGTATATGTGTTAACTGGCATTATTTTTATGTCTAATTTCATATGTTTACCACCATGTTTGAAACATCTTATCTCTTTGTTAATATGTTTCAGTTGTGCTCAATATTCCTTTCCATGTAATATCAGACCGATTATCACTGAATGCCATGAATATGTTCTTTGTTCTTTTAGATCATTAAAGACTGGAAACAAGAATAGACATCACAGAGACTTTTTTTCTTCCAAGAAAAGAGTTCCAACAAATTCACATTTTGCCATTGCTTATTAGTCTCTGTTTATATTTCTTCACCCATCATGCAGTTCAAGTGAAAGTACCTATGTACTGTTAAATAATGTTATGCATTTTGCAATGTTTACTCCCTACCAGGCATGACTGCCTAGATAGTATTCTTTATACTGAAAATGGATGTAGTGAAATAATTTAGAGTGAAACTAGGATTTCTGTTTCATGACAATGCTATTCTAGTATAATAACAATAGTATAATAATACTTTTTATCTACACAAGATACAATATTATCAAAATGTAAGCATACCATGTGCATGTGTTAAATTTAAGTATTGCTCTGTAAATATACCCAGCTACATGAAGATATGATAGAATTACAACATATTTATTGACATAGCTGTTACAACGTTATTATTGCCACAAAGGAAAACATTTTCAGCTTCCGTGCTCTTTATCTGCTGTGCATTTTCCAGTTTGTGTGGGCAATTTCTCATCGTTATGCATTTATTTGCAATGTAGTAGTCTAAAGACACAAATCACTACACATATATGCACAAGCATATAGAAATTCACAAAAAGATGTATGCACATGTTTAGGTAAATACAGATATATGTGCATATATGTGTATACATTTAGATTGAATGTGTCTGCTTTTATATGGATATTTGTGTTATATTTAAAACACAAAACATATCTGAATTTTTATTTAAAATATTTCGCTAATTTGTACATCTGCATGAAGGCTGTTAAGTTACACTGCTATTTTCATAAGTGTTATTCTGACTTCTAAGCAAAATTTTCAGTAATTGCCAGTATGGTTATTCAAAATCCCACTTGTTTCCTTTCCTGCATTCACGACACACAATGATGAATACAAACACTAATTGCATCACTTTTCCCGAGCTCTTAGTATTTTTGCATTTTGGAAGAATTTAATTATACTTTTAGGCATTCGATGCAATAAAATTACCAGCTGAGAAGTCACCCATAGTTACTGTCTTTTAGGGATAGTTTCAATAATCTGAGAAAAGAAATGAGAGCGAGTTTATCTTAGTGGAAGAAAAAGGGTTTATTTCTAGCTAAAAAGAAAATAAAATCTTGTGCCACCAGTCTAGGATTGTTTCAAATTGTTCAACTTGGGAGTACAGTAAAGTTAAAAGATGAAGTGAGCTCCCAGCAGAACAAAGGCATCCTCATTTTTCATTGTCATATCCCATTAGAGCTAAATGACATGAATTCCAGACTAATGTGGATTTCTTTGGGCAGATATGTCGTCTATACAAAGGGATTCAGTAGTGTTCTTTGCAGATCAGCTTAACAGTTACAGAGACTTTCAGGTACTGAAAATCCCAGCTTACTTCATATACTAAACACACCACACAGAGTAATTCAAAACTACTGTTTCTATTTGGACTAGTATGTACAGAAAGACATATAACAGAAGGAACAGAGAGAAGAGGTGTATAAGCAAATGGAAACATAATTTGATAGGGAACTGGATGAAGACAGACTGAGTTACTAGTTTCAATCTCCATATTAATAGACACAGAAAATTTTATTTGCAGTGACTCCTCAAATTATTTTAAAGGAAAAATTTGCAACAATGATAAAAACACTTAATAGTGTTAAATATCACTAAAGTAGCTTCTATAGTAACTGTTACTGTAAAAACATGCCAAATTATTGAATATTAGCACTTTCATACATTAAACACATAAAATATCTCAATTTAAATTATTAGCTACATGGTTTTAAATTATACTAGCTGCCAGCTTAAATAACGAACGTAGAATTTTGATGACTACAAATTACATTATAGTGCAATCAAGAAAAGTGCCAAGTGTGTTTTATAAGGAGTGGTTATAGAAACAAGAGTATAACAGGAAATCCTTTATGTCTTAGAGTAAGTGCTGATCTCCAGTCAGACTTCAGTCTTAAATATCTTAGCCATCTCCACATTTTACTGTTGCTTATCTTAGGTGTCTTCTACATGCCCAGGGTGATGATATTTAACATGCTTAGGTTTGCATGAGGTGAAAAATCTACTCAGCAGAAGAACATGCAGTAAATTGAGTTTGTAGTCTTTATCCTAAAACACTCTATCAGCCCTTTGAATCATGCGAGTGCAATGCTATCTGTTTTGAGCAGGCTCCTATGACCCCATATAGTCTGACCATAAGATCCAAGTGTTAACTAACATGGCATAGAGAAAAAAAAAGCAATCGGGAAAAAAAAGTGGTTTGCAGTAGTGGGTTCTCTCATATGCACTGGATAGTGATTTTGTATTGTTTAACAACTGTTAATATTGTGAGTTTGAAGAGCTAAGAAAGTCAAGAAATAGCATGGAAACTGAAGTGGTGGTGTGAAAGTAGAGAGTCCTTTCAGGAAGGTTCAAGACGAAAGACACTTAAGTTGTACAAAAGGGAGATTATTAATACCTCAGTTTACTACCTGATGAACAAGTTCATCTGTAATATTTAAAACTTTATACATTTACTTTTAAGATACCTTGAAAAAAATCCAACCAATTAATCAGAGAAAATGTAGGAAAAGGGAAGAAAGATTAAAAAATAATTCATTGTGATTATGTCTAATCACAGCCAATTATTAAATCATTATCTTGAGATTTATGTATTAAGGTTACTAGATGCATAAAAAGTGCCTTATAAAATTTGGAGTGTGTATTTGATTACTAACTACTTTCCATTCTTGAATAATATATACCAATACCAAGGATCAGATTTCATTCACATGTTCATAGCTTACTAGCAGTGATTTGCTAGTCTGTTTATACAGCACCTGATCTACGTATCATTAAAATAAGTATGAAAACTTAATTACTTTAATGAGACTTGGATGATCTCTTAGGTGGATAAGAAGTGACACCTTTTTAAAGCCTTCTACATTTCCCAGAGCAGCAGAGATACCTGAGGAACTTTCAACCAGCAAAAGTGACAATTTCACTGTTCACTCCAAGGCTCATGTTTGCATTGTTCCCTCCCTTGTGTTATATGGCTTTGAGGATACCTTGCTGAGCCAATTCTATTTATCAGCTTGGCAAAAAGCTGATAAGCTACAGTTGGTCCACAGTTTTGTTAACATTTTTGCTGAGCTACTGACATGAAGGAACTCACAAAAGCCTCAGCTAAATGTCAAGGTGAGCTGAGCAAGGACTGTGCAGAAAAGACTGAGGAAAAGAAAAACACAATGGAGGAGAAGAACTCCCTCTTTTTGAATTTCAGATCTGTGAAGTTAGTTCACTGCATCTAGTGAAAGTATTTCTGTAGGCACACTTTCCTATTCTTAATGCTTTGGTGCAAGGTACAGATGAGGTTCTTTCCTTCCATCTCTCCAACCCATCAGCATTATGGTTTCAGATACCGGAGCCCATGTTATGAATTAGATCCCGAAAGAAAAACAATTGTGGTTCAACAATGCTTATTTCTGGAATGAATTCTTCAGCAAGATGGAACAGCATGACATTAATGAAGTTCTCCTTTGGTAGAAAATAACTTTTACAGTCCAGGTTCCTTAAATAAAATCAGTGGGTAATCTCAGTACAAGCGGACATTATGCCCATTCCTGCAGTCTTCAGTAAACCATCGTATAAAACCAGGAAAAACTCCTTGCAGTATATTAATTCAACAGTAATGCAATCAAGAATCTATCTAAGCCTCCCAGGTGATCTGAGAGTGTGCAAACGTAACATGAACAATAGAGTAACTATGGATAAACCATTTCTCTCTAAATCAGTGAATGTGGCTAGTTGGCTCGGTATACAATAGCACAAACAGCAGATTTAGCAAAGACAAAGTAAAATATTGGGGTAATAAGTAAGGGAGAGTTAGAAACTTACATTCTTCCTTACCAAATATGACAGTTGAAAGGGACCTCAGGAGTCTATGTAGTCCATGCTCGGCTTCAGAGACTCTTATCTGTACCTAGATCTTTCAAATTCCTCAAAATCTCCCCACAGTTTGATAATATCTTGTTAGGAATGACAGGGGCTGGGGTGTGTGTCTGTGTGTGCTGGTAAAAGTTCTGAAATATGCAATCCGGTAAGAAAGTGAAAGTTCAATACTTGAGGAAGAAAAAGAATTAATTGCAACTTCAGATTTGCCTCTTATCCTTTGCCTCTTTGACTAGAGATTGAGAGCAGAGGAAAGGGGTTTATTTCACTCACATTTGTACTCAACCAACTACTGTAACTAAAACTTCGACAATGAGATGAATCAAATAAAGGCTTAGCTACACAAGACATTAGGCTGCATAAGAGAAGTTTCTGCCCTATTCACAGGCACCATTCAGCTATTTATTTCTTTGTTTTCTTTTTCTCTTTTCTGTAGAACACAAATAAATCTTCCTTTTGTTCACTCAGAAATGAACATGACTGTGGCTGTGAGAGAGGGATGTTCTTTCACAGTGTTCTGAGAGGAATTGATCTCTCTCTTCTTAAGAGGCAGAATAGCACATCCATAGTCTAAAGGCAAACAGGATCAGAGAATTTGTAATTAAGTCAAAATTCCATTTTTTCAAAGATCTTTTTGACTTTTAGAGGTTTCATTTGTGTTTTAAGGAGAGATTACCATGCTTTATTGGAGAACTGACCAAAGCGCTCACCCTGAGCACAGAGCTACTCAGATATCATTTTCTCTGTTTTGAAGAACTTCTCAATCAGATCCTTCTGATACAAGATCAGAGACTAGAATTTGTATTTTCTCTATCCTGCAACAGTATATTATTCAAGAGACTGAAAAGTGTGTGAATTTACTTCTTATCACAGGTGACTACAGTCCACCATATAGAATAATTTTTTTTATTCTCCCTTAATTGAAAGCTCCAGTTGCAATTAAGAAATATGCAAGAAATTGTAGCTTTTAAATACTTTCCAAAAGGTATTTTATGTACTATGTTCAGATAAAAAATATTTTTAAGGTTATGAAATCATTGCAAAATGAAATTGTCATTGTCTAGAGAATTGCATTAAGGGTACAAAATTAAAAGTTATATATGGTAACTAAAATAATATTTAAATATGACCTTAAAGGTTTTTATAAACAACACAGACAGAATTCATGAGTTACAGATGTTTACTGTTTCTGGTTACGTAGTTCTGTTTTGTATTGTAAATTTTTTAAATTTAAATCACATGGGTACAAAAGCAGAATGAAAGCCAAGTGTATGCAAGGAGCATCAGCTCAAGTGTACATTTTTCAATAAAACTTTATCAGCTGTTTCTAGTAAGGTGCTATTTTTCCCACATTCCAAACAAAACTCAGAATTCTTGAGAATAACCAATGCCTTTGAGAATATATCATTACAGAGGCAGGAAATGATTCACCAGGTGTTACATTTGCCAAGTTCTACAGCCTTCAGCAAAAGCACTGTGTACTTCTCCAAAGATGGTTTACATATGTTGAATAGAGTGTGATTTTTTTTCCTACTACTTCTCACAAGATCTGATCCTTGCTAAATGCACTTCATTCCCTCACAGATCTTAGTGTACAGAAATCAAGTCTCCTGAAACCTGTTATGCTTTCAGTGTGTAAAAGATGCTTTCCCAATCCCATGCTGCACAAGAGAGACTTTCTCATATTACTGCTCTGCTTGATCAACTGAAAAGAAGAAAGAAGAGACTGAATTTAAGAAAAGCTACAAAATAAGGATGAAAAGGAGAGGTAAGGTGAGGGAGAAGGAGTAAATACAGGGAAAAATAGGAGCAACAAGATAGGAGAGATGCATAAAGGGCTGAGAGGGAAGAAGAGAGAGAGTTTAGAAGGAAGAGTTGTTAGCTGGGGAAACACAATGACAGACAAAGAGAATAATTGCAGACTAAACCACTGGCAGAAGCTGAGGAGATTGGTATAAAAATGGGAAATTGTGTGGTAGTAAATACAATACATATGTAACTGTTAGACAATACTTCCCACTGGACATGGGAATAAATCCATTATTTTCACATTTCAGCCTTTCTTTGTTATTTGAAAAAAAGTTAGTCTTCACACTTTGCTGCTTCAGGTAATATTTTGGGACAATACTTTTCTACCTAAAACATTTATAAAAAAGGTCAGCTTCACTATAAGCATCCCAAAGCTGTATGCTTAAATCATTTGATCATAAACAAAAGTGATAGAATTGAGAAGTGAAGTATTATTTTGAAGTTTGATCAAATAGTGTGTTTTGAATTAAAACAAACCTCACACATGAAACAAATCACTCTGAGGGTGCCTTTCACTATTTGAATATGTTTTGTTGTGTTATACAGCAAGGAAAGTATTTAATTCTGCATTCAAAAGAGCTTTGTCAGAAGGCTGAGGGAGGTGATCCTTCCTCTCTACTCAGTGTGGTGGGTTGACCCCGGCACAGCACCAGGTGCCCACCAAGCCCTTCTATCACTCCCCCCGACCCCCTTCAGCACGGCACGCAGGGAGAGAATGAGACGCAAAGCACAGGGGTGTGGGTTATGATAGACAAGATGTTATTTTCTACTTCCCGTCCACAGGCGATGTCGGGCCAAGTCCAGGAAGCAGGGCTCCAGGAACACGTAGCAGCTGCTTGGAGGACAAAGCAGAATGCCCCCGCATCCTCCTTCTGCCCTCTCCCTTTATAGTTGAGCTGACATCATATGGTATGGAATATCCCACTGGTCAGCTCAGGTTGGCTGTATCACCATCCTCTGGTGCTGTGTGAACACTGGCAGTCATAACACGAGTGTGTTATCAACACCCTCCAGCTCCCAGTGCTGCAGCATGAGGGCTGGATGGGGAAAAGCAGCTCAGCCAGACCCACTACAATCTCCACCCCTTATTCCACACCATTTGCGTCATGCTCAAGCCCCACATAATACATACTTAAGACATCCCTAAAGCCAACCAATACATTATCATCAACTACTATCCACACTCCTTTAACAGATAGTTCCTCATTCCATGAGATTCCTTCAGTAGATGACTTGGGTCTCATCTGTCAAGGTGGATGTTCTGGACAGAAGCA
>JANVCC010000010.1:33622865-33752324 GCA_025345505.1 Todiramphus chloris collaris | reverse complement strand
TCCTCCCCCTGGTCACGCAGGAAGAACCAGAGTGCACCACGTGGCGTACGCCTCGGGCTCCCTTTCCCTCTGACTGGCTGATTCCTTGGGGGACTCCTGATATCCAAGGCACTAGCCCTTAGGGATGTGGAGGTACCAAGACTCTCTTCAAAGTTCTGAAGCCAGGAAGAAACAGTTTCCACGGTTGGATTATCCATTTGTGGATAATACATTGCTGCCAAGCTGGCAGAATATGATGCCGGCGCATTCTTAATCACTTTCCTCCACATGGCCCTTGTACACTGCACATCCTCTGGATCTTTAGGATGCTCATCATCATCTAAATCCCCATAGATGACTTCCAGTACTGCTAGTTCCCTCAGGTACTGGATACCTACATCAGCAGTGGACCATTTTCCTGAGGAGGTGGCATTTATTAAGTCTTCCTTGAATGGATATCTTGCTTTGACACTTGAAAGGAGCCGCCTCCAGAGACTGCAAATTGCTGCCTCTTTTCCAATCCCTCTTTCAATGCCACGATTCCTAGCAAGGGAGCCCAGCTGTTGGGCTTCCTTACCTTCCAGCTGTTGGGTATCAGCCCCAGTATCCCAGCATCGAAGCAGCCAGGTAACAATCCGTTCCCCTATCTGGCGGCTGTAATCCTTCCTCAGGTCTCTAAGTTCTGACGAAGTCAGGGACCGGGTGGTCTCTGCCTCTTGGTTCAATTCTGTCACCCCCTCCTCCTGTCTTCCTGTTGAGGGTCCAGCTTGCTGGTCATGTTCTTCCTCCTTCTCCACATCCCTGATGCTAAGAGCTGCTGGTTCTGATCGGGGTAGACAAGGCACCCTCCTATTAGATGCTGTGTCAGCTTGCCAGGGTTGCTTGCCTGTTCAGGAGTAAAGTCCCAGGCTACAGGAGGTGACAACCATCCTAGGAACCTGCCCAAATCCTGCCAGACCCCTTGCCACCCAGGGACAGGCCGTCTCAGGGCACATTTCGGTGCCACCCCACCTGAAACTTGTCTCCTCTCAGGCCATACTGGGACCAGACTGCACACAACCCAGATTAGGACAACGATATTGATTAGTAGTATCCCGAAGCTCACATAAGGGTGGACGAGGACCTTGGGAGAATGTACGAATAAATCAGCTACATCAATTTCCGGTAGAAAGGGAGAGATAGATTCATTCGTTTTCTCCCCAGAGTAGCCCCCCCAACACAGCAAAGCCACCAATGCCAGTGTGAAACACATTGTTACTGTTTGTGCCAGGGTGCTCCTGAGACAGAAGCTTCCCCAGCACACTGAAGCTATCAATGCAAAAGCCAAGAAAATAGAAAACATTTTAGAAAAACACCAGATAAGCGGGTACATGCAAACTCCGTGGCCTGCACAGGAGTTTGCTACTAGTATCTAAAGCAAAGCAAGCAAGCAAGCACACAAAGCAAGCAAGCAAGCAGCTGCTCGTGCCCCACGTTGGGCGCCAAAAAAGGAACTGTGGTGGGTTGACCCCGGCACGGCACCAGGTGCCCACCAAGCCCTTCTATCACTCCCCCCGACCCCCTTCAGCACGGCACGCAGGGAGAGAATAAGACACAAAGCACAGGGGTGTGGGTTATGATAGACAAGATGTTATTTTCTACTTCCCGTCCACAGGCGATGTCGGGCCGAGTCCAGGAAGCAGGGCTCCAGGAACACGTAGCAGCCGCTTGGAGGACAAAGCAGAATGCTCCCCCATCCTCCTCCTGCCCTCTCCCTTTATAGTTGAGCTGACGTCATATGGTATGGAATATCCCACTGGTCAGCTCAGGTTGGCTGTATCTTCTCCCCCATCCTCTGGTGCCGTGTGAGCACTGGCAGTCATAACACGGGTGTGTTATCAACACCCTCCAGCTCCCAGTGCTGCAACATGAGGGCTGGATGGGGAAAAGCAGCTCAGCCAGACCCACTACACTCAGCATCAGTGAAGACACAGCTGGAGTACTTGGTCCAGTCCTAGGCTGAGAGATATGGAGCTACTCAGGTAGATCCTGCAAAGGGCCAATAAAAAGATTAAAGGACTGGAATACATCTTATCTAATGAAAGGCTGAGGGGGCTGAGAATCCAGGGGCTCTCCTCAATGTGAACAATACCTGAAGGGAGGCTTACTCAAAGAGGAAGCCAGACTATTTGTCAGTGGTGCCCAGTGATAGTGCTAGAGGAAATGAGCACCACCTGAAACACAGGAGTATCTATATGTACTTTAGGAAATACTTTGTTACTGTGAGAGTGTCTGAGAACAGGAAGAGTTTGTCCAGAGAACCTGCAGAGTCTCAGTCCATGGAGTTATTTAAACAGACATCTGGACATGGTCCTGGGCAACCTGTTCTAGTCAGCTCTACTTGAGCAGGGTGTTGGATCAGAGCCTCCAGACATCTCTTCCATCTTCAGCCATTCTGTGGTTCTGTAATTTTGTAATTTCAGATGATACATCTGGCTTCAAGCTTGAGGTTAAACAACAAACCAACGAAAGATGAAAATCAGCTTCTCAAAGTAGACTTGTATTAGGTTAACTGCTGAACTACTTTTGGAGATGAATATTCAATCTTGTCTGCTTTATCATCCTGATAGAGGATGATACTGTTACCAAGAATGTAACTTTCATTATTTCCAACATTTCATTTTAAAAGCTTAAAAGTGAAAAAAAAATATATTTCAAACAATGATAGGATTAGAATATTTAATTTACAAATAAAAATAAAAATTTCTTAAGTTACAAAGTGCCTGTATTTCAGTCACTAGTGCAATTTTAAGCCACATCCTTTTTGATACCCTCATTACATTTGGGTAATGTATGAAATGCTTCCTTTTTAAAGAGAATTCCTAGATTTTCAAAAGCTCAGAGAAAGGACTGAAAATGCAGCAGGGTATTAAATCTCTTGACCTGTGAGTAATGGAATCATGGAGTCCATTAATCTGTCATTACAGTTGCTATTAAAAGACTATTCTTTTAATAATATTTTCCTTTTTTTGATGCTGCTTTATACTAAGGCTGAGCAAAACCTGCATTTTAGTAAAGGGGTTCTAGAACAGGTTACTGTCCTCTTCCAAGGCAGTACCAGAAAATTACATTTGTTAAGGAATTTTGATTACTTGAAATCATTAGATTCTGAAAGGTGTAGCAATCTGGGGAGATGGAATGAGAGTACCAGACATTTGAATGGCCACCCACAATCACA
The DNA here is from genome assembly GCA_025345505.1 of Todiramphus chloris collaris. Classification (NCBI taxonomy): domain Eukaryota; kingdom Metazoa; phylum Chordata; class Aves; order Coraciiformes; family Alcedinidae; genus Todiramphus; species Todiramphus chloris. The sequence continues at coordinate 33,749,128 of JANVCC010000010.1, read as the reverse complement.
TCTTTAAAAGATGTCCAGTTTTATGTAGGTTTTTTTCTAGACACTTACATGAAAGTGTTTAGAAAAATGCCCTTAAGACATGTCATGTCTATAATATAATAAACAATAAGAATTTGGGACGTTCCTGCTAACCAGAAATATTATTAATCTCTTTCTGAAGTACCTTGGTTGCCTATCAAAAATATTAATGGATATCCTTATCCATGAATTTGTGACATAGCCATTTCTGTGAGGACACTTCCCTCATCTGGGTTTGCAAACTGAGAATCTGCTTGATTCTTCTCAGAGTAACTCAGTAATTGCATAAACAGGTTTAATTCAGAAAGGTTGCAAGTTCTATCTATCAGATGTGAGACCACATTTGGAGTACTGTGTTCAGTTCTGGTCTCCCCAGTTCAAAGGGACAGGGAAATACTAGAGAGAGCCCAACAGAGAGCTACAAAAACGTTTAAGGGAGTGGAACGTCTCTCTTATGAGGAAAGGCTGAGAACCCTGGGACTGTTCAGCCTGGAGAAGACTGAGAGGGGATCTTACTAATGTTAACAAATATCTGAAGGGTGGGTGTTAAGTAGAAGGGGCCAATCTCTTTTCAGTGGTGCTCTGTGATAGGATGAGAGGTAATGGTAGCAAGATGAAACACAGGAAGTTCCACCTCAATGTGAGGAAAAACTTCTTTACTGTTAGAGTGAGAGAGTACTGGAACAGGCTGCCCAGATAGGTTGTGGAGTCTCCTTCTCTATAAATTTTCAAGACATATCTGTATATGTTCCTATGTAGCCTTCCCTAGGTGTTCCTGCATTGGCAGGGGGATTGGACTCGATGATCTCCAGAGGTCCCTTCCAACCCCTACCATTCTATGGTTCTATGATTTAATTTCTACACACAGTCCAGTTTTTCCTGTCAGATGATTAACAGACATTAGTATATGAAACAGAGGGAAGAAAAGGAAACTCATGTTTTTGTATGTAAGAGAAGATGCAGAGTGCAACTGTATCTTAGAATCCTGTTTTAAACATAATTTTTCAAAGGAGAGAGGTAGAGTATATACAATGCGTGAGAGAGCATGACTGGACTTCAAACTAAAAAAAGTAACTACATTGACATTTTTAGCATTAGAAAAATTAGATAATGAAATGCCCAGAGAGGAAGTTGAGGTACAATTGCAGCAACTGCTTGACAGAGGATTACATTATATTTTAGGAATATATATACTTGTGTGTATATATATGTGTGTATGTGTTTATATGTTCACATAACATACACCTTCAGGAGACAGTCTAATAGTGAAAAAAAATCTGCTATGTGCAAAAAGATTGAAACAGATAACACAAGGGGTCTTTTCCAGTCATGTCAGGTGAGTTATTCTATGATTAGGAATAAAAATATAAATACAAAATGCATACAGTATGAGTTGTTTATGCAAAATCCAGGCTCAGAACTCATTAGCATATTTTCAGGGCTTATTTGAACAGACTACAGAAAATTGCATTTATAAAAATAGTTCACATAGATTCCAGAAAAAAAAAAAGTCACAGAAAAAAAAAACACGTTGTGAGCATCAAGTAAGAGAAACCTGTCCAAAATACAATAAATACTATTGCAAGGGTGAAAAAAATCTTTTCTCCCTGAAGATTTCTTAGATGAGCCAAGACAAATTATATGTGTAACCAAAACTGAGAGAAGAGAGGATGAGTTCACAGAAAGAGGAGTTCTGTGGGTGATGAGGAAATATAGTAATATTTTTTAATATTTTTTATAATTTTTATATATTTTTATATTTAAAAATATTTTTATTATTTTTATATAGCTTAGCAATAAAATAAATATCTAAAGATTAAATATATATATGTTTAATTCAGTGTATTAATCTTCATGAGAGACATATATACACACATACCTCTCATTATTTTTGCTCTATTCTTATTATTGCCTATATTTTACCCAGTAAAGACTGTGTATTTAGTACTTCACCTATATTGCAGATATCATCAAAGGCTGATAAAATAAGCTGATAAAAGAAGCATAGATAGGCTGATAAAAGAAGCATAGATATTTTTTTATCCATTTTTTATGAGGGTAACATTGGCACACATGTGACTGTCACTGTATGTGACAAAGCAAGTCTCCAGACAGCTTTATCTCCAAGATATTTTAGTGTGGAGTTCAGGTTTCAAAACAAGTTGACAATCCCTCCCAGCCCTTCCTATACATGTTAACCTTCTACCTGTGAAAGAAGAATGCAGTAATACAGAATGATTTAATACTTTGTGCAAAGAACATTGTTCTAGATCTGCTTATTATATCATGTGAAAAACTACAATGCAATTCAGCAAGGTTTGAGATTTTTCCTCTTCCCCCCCTTCTCCCCCCTGCCCCTCTTCTTATTAATTCATTGTGAGTGCCTGTTTCTCTGTGGGAATCTCTCATGAGTTCCAACTTACAGCTGAAATTACACTCACAATCATATAATCATGGAATGGGCTGGGTTGGAAGGTACCTTAATATCACCCTGCCATGGGCAGAGCCACCTTCCACTAGATCAGGTTGCTCAAAGCCCCGTAGAATCTGGACTTGAACATTTCTAGGGAGGGGCCATCCACAGCTCCCCTGGGCAACCTGTTCCAATATCTCACCACCCTGACAGTAAAGAGATCTAAATCTACCCTCTTTCAGTTTAAACATTCCATAACCATTGATTGGCTCTCTTTCTTCCCTACATGATGAAGATCAAAATAAATATATAATGAATTCTGATGATAAGCATTACAGAAATATTTTATAATGAAGATATAAATGAGTGAAGGACATTTTGTTCTTTTGTTTGTTTCTTGAATTTGAATCTTTATGCTGCTCTGCAAACACTTTTAAAGTTTTCTTTACAGTTACAAGGTTAAGAAACTTTTCTTTTATTGAAACCTGAGCTTCTTATATTTCTAAGAGCTGGTCCTTTAATGAAACAAGTAGTAATATTTCCAGAAGCAACCACCAAAAGGGCTTTCGTTTGCTCTTTTTTTTTTTTGCTTTTTTAGAGCTGAGTCATTATACTCCAGCAGGCCAGTGGTTACAGTGCCAGCGGCAAAAATAATGATGAAAATGTAAAGAAATGTTGGTAATAAAACATCCCTAAGATGTCTGGCAAGATTAGGAATTAATTCTATTTTAATTTCTCATGTTGTGGTGGGTTGACCCTGGCACGGCACCAGGTGCCCCCCAAGCCCTTCTATCACTCCCCCCCAACCCCGTTCAGCACGGCACGCAGGGAAGGAATAAGACACAAAGAGCCGTGGGTTATGATAGATAAGATGTTATTCTCTACTTCCCATCCGCAGGCAATGTCAGGCTGAGTCCAGGAAGCAGGGCTCCAGAAACATGTAGCAGCCGCTTGGAGGACAAAGCAGAATGCATCCCCCATTGTCCTCCTGCCCTCTCCCTTTATAGTTGAGCTGACGTCATATGGTATGGAATATCCCATTGGTCAGCTCAGGTCAGCTGTATCCTCTCCCCTATCTTGCCCCCCCAGCCTCTGGTGCCCTGTGAGCACTGTCAGTCATAACACGGATGTGTTATCAATACCCTCCAGCTCCAAGTACTGCAGCACGAGGGCTGGATGGGGAAAAGCAGCTCAGACAGACCCACCACTACACATGTCTATTGGTGATATGATATTTTAATGTGTTTCTATTCAAAATATTCAAATAATTTCCATTTTGTTAGGTGCTAACAAAATGTGTCCTTGTAAGATTAATTGTTGATTATAGAAATACTGCCTTCTAAAAGTACCACTTTTTAGAAATCACGAATGGATTTTTACAGTGAGTATCAATTTGACAGGTTGCTTTTGAGCATCCCCATGCAAGAAATCTCTTCTGTACCCTGCATTATGCAAAATACATCTTAATTTTGTAGATAAGATTGCATTTAAATCATTGGAGATACACATATATTTTGTTTACTGGCAAATATCCAGATTTCGGCATTTAGAAATATTCCCAACTTTCTCCAGCTCCTGAAACAACTCCAAATCTGAAGAATTCAGTTTGGAGCTACTGTAGTCTCATAAGTCCAAAGCTGGAAGTTCTGTTCTGCAGCATGAAGACCTGAACATTGAACCTTGGCTCAGATTTCCCATCTCCACATCTTCCATCTCCTCTCCCCAAAAAAACAGAGACTTTCTTTTAGAATTTGGAGTAAATATCCCTCAACACTTTCTAGATATTATGTACTAGATGTGAAGGCAGTTGCAATCTTGTTTGAAATCATAATTCAATTATCAATTTGTGGCATAAAGAAAACTGGCTTTTGAGACACTCGAAGTTTAAATTTCAAAGACTGTGCTTAAAATCAGACTCATGATGAAAATGTTTAATACAGCCTAATGTCCCTGTCTCTGTCATATGTTTACTCATTGTTACAGAATTTTATTTTTCAGACAGAACTTTAATCTGTTTCCAAAAGATTAAAAAACAGATCTACTTGTACCTCATTAATCATGACAATCAATTAAAAATATTATTTATAAACATTTACTTTGTGCTGCATGCATTTCATTGTCATTCAAGGGTATTACTAAGTAGTTGACAACAATCACCAGGAATTCCCACTTCCACACACTAATGGCATATTTTTTTCCTTCTAAGCCCTGGGATATTAAAGTTTAGCAATATTAACATGTATTTGTGAAATAAAACAAAAATAAAAGATACCTACCTAAGAATCAGTATATGTAATTGTGCTACAATTCGGGATCAGCACCATTTGGTCCTGATATTAGGATATTTAATAATATATATTTGATTCAATTTAATTTAATAATATTTAGTAATAATAATCCTAATATTCCATCATATTTTATAGCTAGCAGTGACAGCAGGATAAATTCAGTGGTTTTCATGCTCGTACTTGTCATTTAGATCAATTGAACACATTCTATATTGTTATTTGCAAAAGCTCAGTATTACCTGAGATGTCCATATGCTTTCAGCTGACTCCTCAAAAACACTCTCACCTTTGGCTGATTGATTCAAGGAATTTTGAATCACATATTAATTACATATTTAAGCAACAAAATGTTTTTTTCAGAGGATAATGATTTTTCATTTTAAGTGGAATGAAATCTATTGCTCTGAGAACTAATGAAAATTTAGCAAGGCTTAATAAAATGCATTCACGATCTGACAATGTAGCCCTTAGATTTAAAGCAAAGAAATTACATGGTCAGGTCTCTTTAGAACTATAGTCATAAGTTAATAATCTTTGAAGTATGCCTTGTATCTAAACAATTATGTATTATGTTATTTAGGGAAAAAAATAAAGAAAAAAAGGAAAAGAGATGCTTTGATTTCCTGATAACAATAATTAATAAAGTGGTTTTTTTTTTTTTTTTATTATTTATTCACATTCCTCTTTTTTTTTTTACTGTATACTTCTGTTATTCTGTAAAGACCTCAAAGAGTGACATTTCAGTTGTGGGAGTTTCTCTGCTTCAACAAAACGTGGGAAGTGAGTCAGCTTCATTGGGGGCCCATCTTAAACACCTCAATGCAAATGGTGCAGTTGACATGCTGGAGGGAAGGGATGCCATTGAGAGGGACCTTGATGGGCTTTAGAGGTGGGTCCCTGCAAAACTCATGAAGTTCAACAAGGCCAACTGCAAGGTCCTGTACCTGGGCCAGAGAAATAACAAGTTGGATGGAGAGCAGCCCTGTAGAGAAGGACTTGGGGGTGTTGGTTGATAAGAAACTCAACATGACCCAGCAATGTGCAGCTGCATCCCAGAAAGCCAACTGTATCCTGGGCTGCATCAAAAGAAATATGACCAGTAGGTTAAGGGATGTGATTCTCCCCCTCCACTCTGCTCTCATGAGATCCCACCTGGAGTACTGTACTGAGCCCTGGGGCCCCCAACACAAATAGGACATAGACTTGTTGGGGTGAGTCCAGAGGAGAGCCAAAAAGATAGAGAGCTGGAGCATCTTCTCTATGAAGATATGTGGCCTTGATGACATGGCACCATGAAAGTGAAGGGCTTGGAGGCCGAGGGACCACCAAACTGAGAGAGCACGGTCTGGAGACAGCTACTGGGGAGAACAGATGTCAGAGTGGCTGCACACAGACTCGACTGTCTGTGATGTTCATACTAAAGTGAACATTTTTTTCACACTGTTACTGGTTAAGGCACTACTCTCTCCCTGTTGGTTGGTGTGACCGGTTGCAGGTGCATGTGGATGTATGCATGTGTATACTTCCCTAGTGGCTGGACTTGAGGTGGCTTACACTCTAGCCACATGGGATTAAAGAACTCTGTTGGATCTAAAAACCCACCAGATTTGCCTTTGTCCAACTGCTACCAGTTTGTTTGCTGACCCTTAAAGTTTCAATGTTTACATTAAATCGGCTTCCCTGTTGGTAAGCAAAACCAATCAGAACTTTGTGTCAGTCTGGTAAAGTAACTCTCTTTATTAATAGGTGCATTAATGAAAGTTAAGGCAATAATTTAACTACTGAATCAAATATTATTTAACCCTCATCTATTCTGATCTTCATAGAGTTCCAGTGATTTAGTTTATGTTCACTTTTGATTAAAAAAACTGTCTTCCTCCAACACCTGAAGGGAAACTAGGAAGAATAGCCTACACTTAAACCTAAGACATATAGTGGCAGACAGAATAAGACCTCTACTTCAACAGATTTCTCATTCCCAGCCCTTGTGTTAAAACAAACCAGTAAAAGGTCTATATATTTGTGATTAGTTAATGATATGATGATTCCACATAAGTAATCATCATGTACAAGTGTGTGAATACAAAAAACATCTTTGAAACATATTAGATATTCTGTTCATTCCATTCATTCCAATCCACTGTTGATTCCTTTCCTTTGTTGGAAGTTCAGGTTTAAGACATTGTGTTTAAAGTGAGCTGTTTTCCATGTGGAGACAGTTTAGAAAAGAGTAAAAGAAATGATCAGTGGGAATCACTGGAAAAATTGGAGTTACCTAGTCTAGACAGACAAAGACTGAGGTGACATATAGCAAGAGTCTTCTAATGTCTAAAGAGGAACTGCAAGCAGAAGGGAATAAAATTTTTGTTGTTTTTTTTTTTGTTTGGTTGGTTTTTTTGTTTGTTTGTTTTTTGTTTTTGTTTTTGTTTTTGTTTTTTTTTCTTTTTTTCCCCCTGAGGACAGAGTAAGAAGTAAGGGACTTGCAGTTCATCAAAGATGACTGCGGGAGGCATTTAAAAAGAATGACATCTTTGAAGACAGATCTGCAATAGAGAAGATTGTCTGGAAAGGTATATACTCTCCATCACTGAAGCTTTTTCAGAACAGATTAGATGAATATGTGTCTTTGGTAGGTTAGTTATAGCTCAGTTTGCCTTGGATCTGTAGTGTGGGCTAGATAACCTTTCAAGCTCTGATCTATCATGCTATAGAAACAATACTAAACTCCTTTATAACACACTTTCATATCTACTGTTACAAAGCCAAGTGTTATCATCAGATCCAGAAGTGAGATAGTTTAAGACGTAATGAGAAATTTACTATAAATGTTTCTTTTTGACTTGAACTTCTTTTAAGCCATTACATTTATTAGAAGGATTAAAAGACAATTAGGCAGACATGTATGGAAAGTATGACTGTGTAACTTACTTGTCTAAAACCAACATGTGCCATCTAAACTGAATTTCCTGTGGAGTTTCAGGATCTTCACTTCCAGACTATAAATAGGAGAAAGATTTCAGGAATAAGATTTTTCCTTCATTTTTTCTAAACTCTTCTTATATTCATCTGCAGATGCTAGAAGCTTTTTTTTGAGCTTCTTTCTTGGCTCATTAGCATCACCTCCTTCATTTACAGTCAGCGTGAGGTTATAGGAATCCAGCCTTCAAACTTACTGTGCAACAAGAACTTTTTTATTTCTGTTTCTAAACTGAAAACTATATTAAGCATGGTCTTTTAAGTATTCTGAGATTTTTGCAAATGACAATTAAGTACTGTTAACTATTAATGTAATCGTTAACACAAAACCAAAAATTACACATAAATCACATTTTTTAATTCTTTCTAACAGCTGGCTGATAGTTGTCTACTTGTGAATTAAGGAGACCTATGACTTCAGAAGTAAGTAAAAAAAAAAGGAGAATTATGCATCATAAAAATTATTCTCTTCATTTTGGCTGAGATTTCGTTGGGGATTTTTAGAGGGGAAGGATTGCTGTGGGTTTGTTATTATACTTATTTCCAAGATACGAATTTAGGGGCAAGGTTATGACAGCTTTGCATTTAATGGCAGTCTTTTTCTTTAACTTTAGAAGACTATTTTTATGGAAAAGAATAATTTGGTGAAATTAGATCAGATTTTGACCAGTGCTTTTGAATTATTTATGTTTACTTTCGTAGCATTTTTGCCATGATAATGAAATCTCAGTGGTATGCAGCTTTTCAAAGGAATGCTAATATTAGTTCTTTGTTTCATAATACAGGTTTCCTATTTGGTGCAAATTATGGAGATTAAGGTTTGAAAAGTGTAGTTAAGCAAGATTCACGGTTTAAGTTGCACTAAATAAATCACCCTAGAGCACTCTGAAGATAGAAAATATCATTCATATGCCAACTGTTATTGTTGGGGGAAAGATCAAGGAAAATATATACTCAAGAGGATATGCCACTATTTAATCTTAGTTGTGAATTTTCTTACTTTAATGGACTGAATTTCTCAACAGAATATAAAATATAGTAGAAACAGAGAAATATTAAAACTCCTTTTCATGTTCTCCATCTAGTCTATTCTCCAGTCTTTTTATTGATTTGCAGTAATATCCATGAAAAATTTATTCTGCAGAATTTAGCACCATAGTCTGGATTAGCAAAAAGTTGTTGAAATGCTAGCCACTGGTATTTCTGACCATCTCAGGCAGGCAGCCAGAAGAGAGCAATGTGCCAGACATCAAAAGAGTTGAAAAGAGGAGTTTAGCCAGCTCGGTGATATAGGTGTAGCTGAGAAGTTTACCTCTGGGGTGAAGCCTCAAGCTGCACAGAATTGCTGCTCCGTAAGTGTCTTTTGGTAGTGGATATGTCTACTGGAGCTTTCAAAAAAAAAACCCCAAACAAAACCAGTAAGAATATTTAACTTTAATCAGAATACCTCCAATAAAAATCTTTTCCACATTTGAGATCACTTGAAACCATATTTTTTCAACAATGTTTCTTTCTTCCAGTCACTGCTTTATTAGCCATTCTGAAGAAATGCAACATGAATCTATACCATTTCACCGGCATCATTTGTGCACTCTGAAGTTAAACATTTATTCTAAATACTTACATTAAAACTGCTAGTAATAAGATATAAATAGGAAGCTGGTGAGAGGAAGATGCCTGGCTATGCTGCACTTGTGGTAATATTACTCAGAACCTTGGGGCTAGACCCCCAGTTTGAAAAGGAGGACACAGACCAGATGGATTTAATCCACTGTGCTGCATAATTGGTCTTTGCATGAGCAGCTTGCTTGAAAAATGTAAATTTTTGCATTGCAAGCCTAATAGGACTCTTATGATAAGCCCAGTGGATTTCTATGCACATATTCACAATGCCCAAGGCCTTTCTTATTACTAAGTATCAAATTTAGAGAGCATGGACGTGCATATTTGGAAACAGGTTTACCTTCCTAAGGACATTTTACTGTCAAAATGCAAATGCCCACTAGCTTTATGTACTATGGAGCTTAATATCAGCTGAACATTGGTTGTAAGAAGCCTTTTGGGTTTTTACGGGTAAGGTATTTTGATTTTGAAAAACAACACATTACCTAAATCATTTAGAATCAGGTTTTAAATATTTTCTTTAGAACAACTGAACCCATAATGTAATACCAAGGAAATAAAAATGTTTATTATCTGACATTTGCAAATCTTTTATCTTTTAAAAATGTATTAAGGATGTTTATGTTTTTTCACCCTTACACCTGTGTTTCACCCAGTGCTGTTTTTCATGGTTTGTTTTCAAGTTTTTTTTGTCATTATAAAAGTCCTACAGTGACTTTCCTCTCAGATCCAGAAAAATGAAATGAATTAATAAAATGAATTATCAATTATCAAGTAGGCATCTGCTCAGGAAACTATTGACTACAAGGTTCACAAATGTCTCTGAGATGTTTTCAATTCTTTGAAAGTAAATCAGTCTTCTCTTGATGAACCTTTGAAATACAAAATTATGTCTTCTAGGTGAATCAATAAAACATAATATCTGAAATAAAAATAGTAATACCACCACAAGTGCTTAGAGGATAAGTTTCCCGGACTACATGTCTCCTTGCTTCCTAGAAATGTATCTTTTCAGCTTCTCAGATATTGTAGTTTCTTTCACTCTGAAAAATAGATATGTATGTATCAATCAGCTATTAATATGCATTTTCTTCACATATCTCTCATGGAATTCTTTTTCCTGTACATATTTCTCATCAGAAGCACTAACATCGTATTGCCATGAAATATATAGCCCTAATAAGCCAGCTTTTAATATATAACTTTTAATTTAATAACATGCAACTGGTAATACAACAGCAATAATTCTTTCTCCAAACACACAGATATTTTAGAATCTCTGAGAAACCTTGGGGAGAGAATAAGTATTTGTTTAAACTAAATTTCTTTACTTTTCACATATGCATTCTATAACCAGAATTACATGTAAAAATTTGGAGAGAAAGATAAAGTTCTAAGCAGTTGTTTTTAGATGCTTAACAAAACAAGTTGGCTTTTGGCTAATAGAGGTAGAAATGGTAAGTGCATTGCTGATATCAGTGGACTGAAATTCAGAAATAAATAAAGGTGTAAGTACTGGTGACTTTCTTCTATCTGATTCTAGACTGTAATCTCAGTGAAATGACATAAAGAGCTGTTATTACCTCAGAACTAATTATTGCTGAGTAAGGACATAATTTAGAATTAATTAGCTTACTTTGGCTGAACTTTGCCTAATATTAAGCCTGAGAAGGTAAAAATTATGATTCACTTTTAGAAAAGTTAACTTCTTCGCACTGACATTTGTAGACCTATTTGATGTTTTGCAAATTAATATACTTCCATTATTATACTATATCCTTATTATTATAAAAGTCCATGTCCATACCATATCATTTAAGCTCTTCCATATGAGAGGACAGCATGAAAACAGAAAGAATGACCTATTTACATAATTGGCATAATTAAAATACAGGAATTAGCTGTTCTCTTTATTCTATCAAAAAATGTAGGTGTTTGTTTCTAACTCCTGATGATTGTGTAGACTAATTTTGATTGTTATGAATAATAAACCATGTCTTCGTAAGGCAGACTTTAATGAAAACAATATGCCTATTATTAATATTTGCCCATGCAGCTGCATGTTGGAAACTTCATGTCAGTATTTGTCGGAAAATATGACAGTATATACTAAGATATGGCCTTTACTTGTGCATAAAACATATTTATGTGCCTATCACACAGGCTCAGAAGAAGTAAGGATAAATAAACTAAGTTAATAAAAACAGTGCAGAGTAGGCAGCCAGAACAGCACCTGTAATCCTTAGGTCAGTCTTTCTTAAGAGGAGCCAGCTCTGACCTCCATGTGCCTGTGGAACAGATATGTATTTTCATGCTTTGCCAAAAGAAACTGCTATCACTTAATTAGGTTTGCCAGCTACCTTTGTGTAAAGTAATATGATGATATGTTCATGATTCTTAGCAGGAATTGGTAGATTTTCTTGACAGTTATGTTTCTTTAAACTGAAGATCACTGTGACTGATCATTTTTCCACTATTGAAATACGTATTTTGTAAAGAACTGGAATTTGTTGTGTTCTTCACCCTCTTCTTCAAGGTTTCCAGTCTGTGTCTCCACTTAGACGAAGCCCATGTGTGCAGCAGAATGCTTGTTGCATGATAACACAGATTTGAAATAGATTGTTTGGGTTTCATTTAGATTCACTGACTGAGTTAGAAATAGTAACAACAGGGATACTATAAAGCAGTATTTGTCATGAGGAGTATTGCAACATGAGTGATACCATTTACCCTTTAATTTTTTTCCATTACACCAGTTGCTTCTAGTATGAGTGCACAGAACAGGTATGGCAGTGTAGAGATGAGATCTGTTAGTAGGAATCCTTTAATCCAGGAATGTGTCACATTCATCAAAGCCTCTCCGTTCACTTTTTCATTGGTTCTATGAAGGGTATTTCTGAATGCAGGGAGGCTGACGCAGCTGAAATTTGAGATTCACCAAAGCAGAAAAGAGGGAATGAGCCAGAAGTAGAGCAGAATTGAATTATTTTTCACTTTATTTTATACACTCCTGTGTATATGTTTGCTGTTCGCTTATCTTTCAAGATAATTTGTATGCACTGAAAGAATGTGAATGCATCTCAAACAACAGGGTTACTTTTTACAAAGCCTGTTCATACCCTTATTTGAGAGGCATGGTTTTAATTTAATTTTTAATTTAATTTTTTTAATTCTCAATACTAAATTTTCTGAAGCAGTGTCAGTCTTTCATGACCCGTTAGTACAGCACCTAGCACAATAAGGATCTGTTTTCATCTGACAGGTCTATACATTAATCATAACAGCATTTCTGAAAGTTACTCAGAGTTTAACAAGTAACCAAACAGGAAAAATGGGCAAGACTATTTCAATGGAAAATAAGTTTACTAACTGGCTAGTTTTGCCAAAAACATACTGAATTTAATTATCAGAGTATTTCACAATGTCCAGGTTTTAGGTCAGGATCATCCGCTATAACACATTTTGTTAACCCAAAAGTGGAAGAAATAGGGAATAAGGGAGAGAGACTTATGAATTGGAAAACTAAACCAACTTTAATGAAAATAATAACAATAAAAGTAAATATATACAAAACCAGTATCACACACCATCCCCCTGATGGCAATAACATAACCGTCACTCACTGATAACTGCATGTATTTTATAGCATTGCAACCATAGATAAACTATGCCTTACAGGGAACTTATGGTCAAAGGATTAGAATACTTTCTACCACAAAGTCCTCTTCAAAGCAGCTTGTATCTCAGCACAGGTTTTCCATTTGCAGAAGAGAAGAAATGCTGTTTAATTTCCTTTCAAATTTTGCTTTTCTGATGGATATTTTCCGTACAACTGTAAAACAGTAGATGAAATACAGAACAGTCAACATTCTTTAGTAGCACTACTGTATTTCAAAGCATTAATTATATTCTATAAGAAATAGTGTAAATATCATGTATTTTCCTTCTTCCAGGCAGCTTTCCAACCACTCTTCCCCTGTAGCCTGTAATATTGCATGTTTGTATGTGATCCAACTGCAGGACACTTGGTTTCATTGAACCTCATACCACTGGCCTTGGCCTATCAGTCCAGCCTGTTGAGATGCCTCTGTAGAGCCTCCCTACCATCAAGCAGATAAACACACCTGACTAATGTGATGGTACTTGTTAATTTACTGATGGTGCAGTCAATCTCCTCATCCAGATCTTGATAAAGATATTAAAGAGTACTGTGTCCTGTATGTGCCACATGATGGCTCTCAAGATGATCAGCTCCATAAGCTTCACTGGCACCAAGGTCAGACTGACAGGTCTGAAGTTCCCTAGGATCCTCCTTCTGGCCCTTCCTGTGGATGGGCATCATAATTTTCTGGATGGGCCCAGAGAGTAGTGGCCAATGGTATTAAATCCAGCTGGCAGCAGGTCACAAAGTGGTGTTCCTCATGGCTCAGTTCTGGGACTGTTTCTGTTTAACATCTTTGTTGATGATCTTGATGAGGACATAGAGTCTACCATCAGAAAATTTGAAGATGACACCAAGTTAGGCAGGTGTTTCAATCTGCGTGAGGATAGGGAGGCTCTCCAGAGAGACTTAGACTGGATCGCTGGGCCACTGTTAATGGTATGAGTTTCAACAGGTCCTGCACTTGGGCCACAACAACCCCATGCAATGCTACAGGCTTGGAGAGCTGTCTCATGGAGAGAGATCTGGGGGTTCTAATTGACGAGCAAATGAACATGAGCCAGCAGTGTGCCCAAGTGGCAAAGAAGGCCAATGGCATCCTGGCCTGTATTAGAAACAGTGTGACCAGCAGAAGTAGGGAGGTGATTGTCCCCCTGTACTCAGCACTGGTGAGGCCTCACCTTGAGTACTGTGTCCAGTTTTGGGCACCTTAGTACAAGAGAGATATTGAGGTGCTGGAGCGGGTGCAGAGGAGGGCAACAAAGCTGGTCAAGGGACTGGAGAATAGATCATATGAGGACTTTTGAAGGAGCTGTATCTGTTCAGTTTGAGGAATTGAAGCCTGAGGGGAGACCTTATCACTCTCTACAACTACCTGAAAGGACATTGTAGAGAGGCTGGAGCTGGTCTCTTCTCTCAGGTAACTAGGGACAGAACCAGAGGGAATGGCCTAAAGCTGAAACAAGGTAGGTTTAGACTAGACTATACTAGGAAAAAATTCTTCATGGAAAGAGTGGTAAGATATTGGAATGGGCTGCCCAGGGAGGTGGTTGAGTCGCCATCCCTGGATATGTTTAAGAGCCACTTAGATGTGGTGTTGGGGGATATGGTCTAGGGGTGAACTTGTAGAGTAGGGCTAGTGGTTGGACATGATGATACCAAGGGTCTTTTCCAACCTAAATGATTATGTGATTCTGTGATATGTGATAGGAAAGAGAGGAAAGAAGCCCTTGTTTTCTTACCTCCTCTTGTTGCAATAAACACATGACTAAATAGATCTGTGGAAAACAATTTTTACTTAGAACATAATTAATGTGCATATCAGATTTTTTACCATAATTTTCTTTATGGGGTAAACTGACATTTGTCTTGTGATTTATTTATTTTTTCCTATTTACATCATCATTGTATTTAATAGAAAGATTGTTAGACTTAGTCCTGAGTGTTAAAGTGTCATTTACAAATGGTGGATATGTACTCTGTGTTCAAAGTAGTACTAAAAAAGCAATGAAGGTGACTGCCCATAATCTCTTGGGAACTGAAAATTAGTTAAGAGAGGATGGATAGATGCCAACAAACAAAAACAAAAACATACACTAAAGTCGTGTTTGTCAATATGCTGGATAAGGGACTAAGAAGCATTTAGAACATTTCACACAAAATCTAACACTAACAAGCTTCATTTAGACTGAAACGTTTGTCACTGGGACAAAGTTATCCTCTATTGTGGACTCCCACAGCACTGGCAGGGGGCTGGGACCTGGTACTTTCAGTCCTTGAACTTCATAGTTCCTTACAAGGAAGCCACTCCAATAGTAGTAAAACAAGCAGTGCAGGGTCCCAGTTTTTGTTTAGACTTATGTTCAACAAAACCTTCACTTAACATTCAGGAAAGAATAAGTAAGAGACCTCATGTTTCAGACAGCTTTCTGTCCACCTAACAGTTGTAAAATCTTTTAGTAGACAACATATCAAAGGCAGACCTTTACTTGGTAGCTTTGAAGTCACTTTTAGAGAATGAACTTCAGAAGTATGGAAGAAACCATGAAAAGCATATTTGAAAATCTAATAAGTAGTAATAGAAGCAGACCTTATAGAACCATAGTTAGGAATCAATCCCTATATGTTGAATGAGAAATTAAAAGTAGATCACATGTCACATTTGATGATAGAATAATCCTTCTGGTTTTAAATGCTTTGAGTTCTAATGAGAGCTTTCTTTCAAAGTGGCTGAATGCTAATTCTTCATTTAAGTCTTAATAAATGTATCAGGAAGAGAAAATTCTTAAAAATTGTCTCTTCCTAAAGCTATGTGGCTTACAATAGTCAGTGGAAATAAAGACATTACGGCAGTTTTAAGATTTTACTTACAAATTTATGATGGTGTTTTTCTTAACTCTCTTGTATTTTATTTCTTTCACTATAATTGACACACTTCCCCTGTCTCTGGCCTACATTTCCTCTGGTCTACATTTTATGTTGGTATTAACTGTGCTGTTTTAAATTCTGTGGTTGACTTCTCAGGAGAAAAAAAAAAAAAAAGTTATTGCATATGTGATCAATTTCCTTATACTTTCCCTCATCTGTTTGCCTACATTGACCTAAAAAGACTTTTTTCTTTCAGTTGGTAGCAAAGACTGTAGTTGGATGCTTGTTGAAGATAAGTTTTGGACTCTACAGTACTTTGAACAATTAATAGCATTAAATAATGAAGAAGACAGAATAAGAATTCAAGATCAGCCAAGGTGATAGATAAGGTATAAAAGGTGAATGCATTGTACTGGTTTTAGTTTGAATATATATGGATGTAGACAAGAAAATTGGATTATTAATGTGTAAATGGGAGGCAGAAAAGGACTAAAAGAAAGAACGTGTATCACTTTGAAATAAAGTCAGAAAAGGAAAACTCTTAAAAATGTGAGGTGCAAAGCTTGAAAGTGAGTGTATAAAAAAAACAGTGACCGTGAAATTTGAGAAAATGAACTAGATCTTTCCTCGCTTCCTTCAAAGGCAATGCTAATTCTAAAAGGTAAAAAGAATATGAATGTGAAATACCAGTGTGAATGAAAATATCCCAGATCGTACCATTTTCTCAGTAATACATACACTTTCTCAGTAGGTGAAACAAGTGTCTCTGTGGGGGCCAGATTCCTGCTGCTCATGTTGAACAATAAAAAGAATGGGACAAACTGTGAAGTGTGAAATAAGGAGCTTCTCAGAAGAAGCAATGGTGTTGGATGGGTTAAATAAAACATGATGACACTTGTCTAGACAGCCACTGGTGCTGAATTAATTGTGAGTGACAATCTTAGAATGCACTGTTGCATTATCCAAACAACATCTCACCATTCTTATGGCGTTGCTTTTTGAATTTGCTGTGTGGCATACAGTAGCAGAGGTTTGCAGCTGCAGTATTTTACTAGCATGACAGCAGTGTCCTTTCTCCATTCTGACATCATATTCCCCTGAGGAAACCTGGAGTTAGGCAATAGTCTAAGAATGGTCTCTTCATGAAGGCATTTTTTCTTGTGTAGCAAGGTTGGTGATTTTTTTTATCAGTAAAAATGTGCACAAGAAACTGATGTGACATTCCTGCAAATGCATTCGTAAAAGAAAAGTGTTCCTGAAATAATTTCAAACCTGGTGCTCTGACAATTGATACAGGAGGAAAGGAGTTAGGCTGTTGGAGAGGAGGAAGACCAAAAATTCATAAAAACTGTGAAGAAGGTCATATCAGAAATACCACCACTCTAACAATTATTTAGTTTTGGATCACCACAGGTAGAAAAGGGATTTGTATTTTTAATATCCTGAGTCAGTGATCCAGACATTGACTTATGGATAAAAGGAAACATCATACCATTATCTTCCCTCTGTTTTTGCTGGGCAAGTCTGGTGGAAGTAATCATCTCTCAGATCAATGTGTTCCCACTACAAAATGCCATCACCTTCCCAATACATGGATTGATTTCTGCCTTTAAACACCTTCCTGTGTATGGACTTAATACATAAATGATTATTTTACAGACATCTTGCATGGGAAGCCTGAAGTCAGTACTGCTGGACAGTGTTTCAAACAGAAATGATATTTTTAAAACTGGAGTTTTCTGGTGGGATGGTATGAGAAGCAGAAAAGGCCTTGATTCTGTGTAAGTGCTGCCCAGCAGTAATTGAAACATCCCTACATTATCAATGCTGTTTTCAACACAAATCTGAAACATAGTTCCATACTAGCTACTACAAAAAAAAAAAAAACAAAAAAAACACCCCTCTATTCCAGAAAATACCAGAATATTCTCCACCCTTTATTCCATACCATTTACGTCACGCTCAGGTCTCACACTGTCCAATACATCCTCATTAACTTCCCCCACTTCCAATCCTTTGATACAGTATGCAGATATCATTCCCTTAGTCAACTGGCCACCATTATAAAATGTCCATAAAATGTCAAAAAATGTCAAAAATATATCCACTAAGTTTAGCTCATGACTTTGGGCTCCATCCCTTATGGTGACCAGTTATTCTTACTCAAAAAGCATCACTGCTTGGACTACTGAATAAGGAAAGCTACTTAGCCATGTAAATTGGTAAGTATACTAGATACCTGCCTGGTCTACATGAGTTTTAAATGTGAGTTTCTGGAAGACAGCTCTTTTTAACATCTGTTTCTACATTCAATGACTAGTTTACTTACAGACATACTAAATCTCCTGGGAACAGAAATACTAAATCATAAAGCAAAAGTAACTTATCTCAACCAGCTAATATCATCTTCATACAATGGAATCCGTTCCATACAAGATGCAATATTTTCTAAAAAATAATTATTTGAGTGGTGACAGAGCAAATATGTTCCTAATATCATTGTCCACAGAGAAGTTAAGCAAGAAAGAGGTTACATTTCCTGAATAAATAATTAATTGAAAATTATTCATTCATATCCTTCTACATTAAGGCTTCTAATTTTTCAGGATATGTGACAAATGGCTTCAGATCATTTAAGTCATGCCTGTATGTGACCGTAAAGCCTCCAGCAACACACAGCTGAAGTGGGAAGAAATATAAAATCTCACAGGAGCTGCCATATCAAAACTCAATCATGATTCTCATTGAAACAAGCTGAGCTTTTTAAAAGAATGTTAATCATCACTCTTCAGACAGATCATCTCACTGGAGATAAAGAACAGCAAGTCCTCTACTGTTTACAGTCTCTGAACAGATAATTTCAAAAGGAATTATTTGTAAATGAAATAAAAAGTACATTACATTAAGACCTTTTTCTTTTTAGAAATTCTGGTGATTTGTTTTCGAAGCCTATTGTGTTATATTTGTATAGTTACTGACTATGGGTTGTTGGAAGGAAACACCCCAGACAGCATTATTAAACATAATCTGGAGTTTTCCTATGAAAAGTAGCCAACCCTATAATGGACATAAGCTTTTCTATGCAGACTTCTGCGATATGTTGCATATCATCAACTGTACAGAGCAAACTATGAAGAAAACAGCCATCTACATGCTTGACCAATCTATTGAACATAAAAATGCAGGTTATTACAGAACATCAGGAACATAAAGAAATCGCTCCTTGTGTTGTATGCTCATTTGAAGGAGAAAATATCTCAGTGTAAGGCTGCTGAGTTTGAGCTGTGCATACTGTTGACAAACACAGATAAAATCCATTTAACAGTAAGCAGAAATATACCAGTCTGAGGAAACATTTTTGTTGGCAGGTAATCAAAGCAGAAATTATTCTGTAACAAACCTGAAACTGTGTCAGGTGGGAGCAACAAGGAATGAGTGCATTTTTATAAACTTTGGTAGATAAACACTTCATATTAGATTACAGATGAAAATCACACATTCTGCACTCTTCCTTATCTTTCCTTCCTTGAAGCCAGATCTACAAAAGTTTGCAACCTTTCTTTAAATTCCTAATTTCTGATTGAAGTCAACTGGAATTTATGTCCATTTATAGTAGTTAAGCATGTACATATTTTTTATGGAGTTGGTCATCAACTTAAGTTCACAGGCTAACCACCACCCCCTTTGGTTTTATGCTAAAGTGCCTAGCTGGGGACAACTGGATTAGTGATGAGGCAGCACCGGCACAACCACACAGTTCTACATATACTTGTTATACTTTGGGTTCAAAAATTATTCTTTCTATCTTCAAAAATGCTTTCCTTTGTGGTTTACAGTAATGGCAGCTATGGCCTTCTTAATTAGGCAGGAAGGTGACATACACTCTTTTTTCCAGGACTTCTAATGAGGAAAAAAAATAAAAGACATTCAAAGACAGTGAAATCTTTCTTTAACTTCTAGCAGCCAGTCATAGGACACCTGATAAATAAGTAAAGGGTTCTGTGACAAGTAGTATTTTGTCTTAAATTAAAAGTGTCCCTTAAGTAAAATAAAATTTAAAAAATTATAACAAACAAATATACAAGCCCCTAAAAAACAGACAAACAAACCAACCAAAGAAAACAACAAGAACAACAACAAAACAAACCATCTGTAAAACTCATCAACAAAAGAAATGCAAAACAGATTTTGAAGAGAAATCAAGTTAGAAAAAAAAAAAAAAGTTTGTGAAACCAGAGTTTATCTGCTCATACTTTTTATCACATTTGGAAAAATAGGATTATTTTCTATGAGACCAAAATAAAATCTTATCATGGGCATATAGGCAGTGTCTTTATATGGATGAATAATAGTCACGAATAAAATTTAAAGAATTATGTAAATTTCTTTGGGATAGTTTAAGGATGGATGGCCATTTCAGAATAAAAAAGAATCTCCATCTAGACAAAGGCACATCTTCTCTGAAACACTCTCTCTTGAGAATAAATCTCCTGTTAGGAGTTTTAAAGGGTCTGAGCTAAATTTACCTTGAATTCAAATGACCTGTGTATATCTTCAGAAGGACATTTCAACATAACTTTTGAATCATTATTTTGCTTTTCCTACCTTCAGTTCAACCAGAAGTTAAGCAGAAGCATGAAGGTACTTTGGAGAATATTTTCACTACTATTTCCAGACATAGTTGTAAGTACCTCTGTTCTAATTCAGCCAAAAAACAACATTATTTACTGATGATGGACAGACAGTAGCTGAACAGCCCTCCTTCTGAAATATGAGAAATTTTTAATGTTTATCTGTTTTCATAGCACAGTTAGGAATGAAAAAATAATATTTGGGGGTGACTTGAACATTGCCACAGTAGTGACTATCCAAGTACTTTATGTAACTAAATCTGCAGGTCAGTGTTATGCTAGCAAGAGAATGAAGCATCACAAAGAGTATGCTTGTGCCACAGCACAAAAGAGCTGCCACGTTCCTCACAATGTACCTGTATAAATCACCTTCTTAAAACTGGAGACAGTACTGAACATGAACCAACCTTGTCAAGGTCCTTGACAAGGAAGAGAGCGAGGGCGCAGAGGCAGTGGAGTCACACAGGTATGGTAACATGCTCCAATGCCCAAGGCTGACTGCAGCCAGGGAGAAGCCACACCACGCTCATCACCTTGTGGACCAGGAGCAATGCACACACTAAGGCACCATGTGTTTCCTGCAGAAGGAAAAAGTTGTTTTCAGGATGAAGCTGACCATTTTAGAACACCAGGCAACCACAACGCTGTGTAGCTGTACTAATGGACTTTAAGGCATAAATCAGGAAACTTCAGAACTAAAATCAAAAACCTTTTTTTTTCTACCTATACTAAAAGCTCATTTCTGAAGGTTAAGAAGCAAAACAGAGCTTTCTCCTTTGTGAAACTGTGTAGAGGTAGTTCTATTCTTGTATATATTTGTGGTGGGTTGACCTTGGCTGGATACCAGGTGTCCACCAAGCCACACTATCACTCCCTTCCTCAGCAGGACAGAGTGTAGAGAAAAAAAAGATGGAAAAAAAACTTGTGGGGCAAGATAAAGACAGTTTAAAAAAAAAAAAAAACAAGTATGCACATGGAAGCAAAGGAAAAAAAATAAAGAAATATTCTCTATTTCCCACCAGCAGGCAATGTCCAGCTGCTTCGCAGGAAGTCAGGCTACAGTATACATAGTGATTGCTCTGGAAGACAAACATTGTAATAATTAATGCACCCCCTGCCCCCCATCCCTTCTTTCTCTTAGCTTTTATAGCTGAGCAGATGTCATATGGTATTGAATATACCTTTGGTCAGTTTTAGTCAGCTGTCCTGGCTATACCCCCTCCCAAGATCTTGCCCACTTCCAGCCTACTGGTAAGGGGGGGAATGCTGGTGAGACAGAAGTGATGCTGTTTGAGCCCTGCTCAGCAGTGACCAAAACACTGGTGGGTTATCAACACCTTTCCAGCTACAAATAAAAGCACATCACTATAAGGGCTGCTATGGGGAAAATTAACCCCATCTCAGCCAAACCAAATAAATTATTTCAGTACCTAGGCTTTCCTTATAATACCGTATACAATATTTCTACCTGAACAAGAGAAATATTAAGTGAAGTAATCTCACCTTGCTAACCAAAACAGCTGAGGAATTTTGCTGCTATTCACATTACATGGAACACTACCTATTTTTGGTGACCTGCTTTAAAATTTGCTGATTATCAAGCTGATTACTGCTTCTGACCTTAGCCCTGGCTTTTGGTGAAGTCAGCAATAACTACACTTTGCAAAATGTGCTAAGAGCCAAGTAAGACTCGATATAAAAATCCATTTACTCATCACACATACAAAAAGATAATCCTCTTGAAAGTAAAATTTTGTAGAATTATGTTGCAATATTTTATTTTGACAATGAAAATGTTTAATTATCTTGTTAAGCATTCTCCATTTATTGAAAACTTAATATATGCAAGCACATAGAATTTCTTAATAAATAGAGGCATTTATTGCAATGTGATGGGAATTCAAAATGCTTTTTATATGATAGTATTCTTTTAAATGAAATTTCAACAGAGCCTTCAAAACATTCTGAATACGGTATTTTTCAGTCTGTTATAAAAAAACCTATCTTACCATGATCTACCAAAAGTTATAACAAAAAAGTTCATTGTTTTTATTACTTTTAAGTATTTATTTTACTATAAGAAGTCAAGTAGCTATGTTGAAAGAAGACAGAGTTCACAGTCATATTACCATATAGTATGATATTACTTCTCCCAGTTATTTTTGTTAATTAACAACAAATGTAAAATATGCTTTCTTTTCCTTCAATTAGCCATTTCCAGATACTTTCTGTTATTAGGAGCCATACTGACAACTCTTAGTTTCGAAACTCAGAGTGTCACAGTCCTTGATCACAGTAGGGCCTAAATCACAGAGTAAAAATATAAATAATAGGGAATAATAGTAGAATATAATTTCTCTCCCCCAGACAAACATCAGGCTGTTTCTTTGTTCTTTTAAAATGTTCATAATTTTTTTAAGTAATTTGAAGGTGTTATTCCCAGGAATATTTTCTTACTGACATCAAATTCACTTTAGCCATATTTTGACAACATATTATGCAGGAAACAGTGGTGTGCACTGGTATTTGTCACCTACCTGGTTTCTATGGCAGTTGCAAGTAAGCATTGCAACTTAAAATGGCTTTGTACACACTTACTGATCAATAGTACAGCCTCAGGAGCCCTACAAAAGTATTTTATTTCATTGGCTGTTGACTAGGGAATACTTTTGGGAAGCGAGAGGACTGAATCTTTACACAGAGAGGAGGGAAATGAAATCATACTTCCACTTCCAGGGTACTCTATCCACTGGAGTATTGTGAAAGAGGTATATGGGAGCATTACTTAAGTCATATATACCATCCAACACAGTTGTGACAAGGCCTTTTGCCCTTTAAATGCATAAAGATAAAAAATAAGGGCCAATACTGGAAAGCCGACCTAAAGCCACAAAGGGATAGTATACCTCTTTGATGTGGATTTTGTTGGTGGTTTTTCCTTTATCCTGTAAAAGAATGGAAGTGAGGGAGAGCAGAGTGACTGCTTGTTTTGTCTTTTCCCCCAGAACAGATAAATACCCAGACTGGACTGCAGCAGCTTGCGATAAGCCACTGTCTGCTCATTCTCTGTGGCACTACTGTAGCTGTCAGGCTGATTTAAATTGCTCCATACAAACCGTTGTTTTAGCTTCAGTAGCACTACCATATACAAACACTACATAAGAGGCAGATACAGTTTCAGGTTTTTAAACGACAACAAGCTCAATCCTATTATGCATTGAGGACATGCAGAAAGGGGGCTGAAGGCTGGTTTATCCCCTGCCTCTCATGACAGCAGAGAAGCAATTTGACATGTTCAGAATCAAATCCACATACAGCTTGATGATTGTTAGTTGGACCTAGAAAATAGCAGACCATACAAATATTTAATATTCTGTTCTACTAACCAGGATCTCAGCATGTGTTTACTGACATTTACCCATTCAGCTGCATGAGTACATGCTTGAGAAAGGAAACTTATTAACTTCAGTAATGACACACAAACTCAGTTCATGGCCAGAGCTGAGCTCCTGCTCTAATTCCAGCCCCAACCCCACCCCCCTCCCCCCCAGCAGAAACCATTTTGAGACTTCACCTTAAACTAACTGACACTTGAGAGAAAAAGCAAGGGGAGATCAATTTGCCTGCTACGATGTCTAATTAAAACACTGTATGTGCTGAGAGACTTGTCACAGTTTGTTAAACCATTGAAGGAGTTGCTGGCATTAACTCCATTTTACAGGAAAATCCTGGTTCAGTTGAAACCCATTAAATTTTTTTTCACAAAAAAAAAAAAACTAATTTCAAATTTAAATTTGGAAATCCTATTAACTTGTGTATGGGTGTTATGTTCTCCAAATTTAAACATACCTGCTAATAAGCCTCTTAACTGTTTGCAAAACACATGATGGATTTCCCAATACAGTGTTTATTTCATTTCCTGTGACAGATATATCTGATCTGAGTGTGATCTTATTCTCTTGACAAAATTCTAGCACAGGATTTCAAATTTCTAATTATTTTGGTTTATTATATTAGGAGCAAGATAGCATTTACCATTTCTTTTGTGATAGTACCAGATCTATTCCAAACAGGTGTGTTTTGAAATTTTCCCTAAACATGGGAATCCAAGACATTATAATGGTTTGAACTGTAGTCTGAACTATATAAATCTTTGCTAATTTGGTTTAACATGAAAGCATGACTGAAGTTTAAAAGTAGCATCACGGAAATCTAAAAATGCCCCATACTACATAACCCCATACCAGGATCTTCCATGATCAGAAGTACCATATTTTATTTGTATTCTCAATCCCATACTGAAATTGCTAGGTGATCACAATGGTTTGGTCTGCCATTGATGGCTCTTGAGTTCTGCAGAAGACATTGTTTCACTTAGCCAATTATTTTTTAAGTCATCTAGGATATGTGAAGTCATGGGAAAAATTCCATACAAAAATTTTATGCTTACAATTAGCAGGTTCCTGCCCCAGAGACCTATAAGACTCAATATACCCTAAAGCTCAGAATAGATGAAGACAAGGATTACTTTTCAGAGAGAGCTGAAGAATTTTTTTTAAGGTAACTTTAATAACAAAGCATTGTCACAAGGGATTCAGGTTACCTATGCCTGAATGTATGTGTGTAGTGCCATTTGAGAAGACCCAGGGAACTTGAGACATCCCTGTGTGTCTAACAGGTACAGCATGGGATTATGGAAATGTACATTCTTCTGGACTGAAAGCTGGAAGGATGGTGGGATGCCTCAGGGCACCTTGGAAAGCATTAAATGCTTTAATTTTCAACTGAATCAAATCCAAAGAAAGACTTTATCCCAAAGGATTCTTCTTCCAGTTCAAAGAGCTACCTCACACATTATACATTTAGATACTGTTGCAGAGAGCTAAGTGGAATTCATAAAACAATTTCAAATCATACATGGATGTGTTATGTGGGGAAATTTGAAGGGAGTGACTTCAACATTTTTAGCATGCTGGTTTTGTGCCATGAAGCACAATTTTCAAGGAAAGTCATGAAGGCGATCTAATCAGTTTACAAACTATCATTTCTCTTTATATTCACTCCAGTGTAACCAGATAGAGATTTTCTCACTTGAATATAAATCAAAATATTTCAAGTATTTTAATGGTCAGTCCCAAGTTATTCTCTACAGCTTTACAAGCTGCTAATTAGACAAGCATAGATGAAATTTTTAATATTTCTGAATGTATTCATCATGCTGGTTTTGTTTTTTTCCTTACAAGAGCTCCCAACCTGCTAAAACACTACAAGTATAATGTGGAAGTCAAACAGTCCTTTTTACTCTGCATTTATTTTTGGTAAGAAGAATTACTGAATTACAATGCTGGGCAAAGAATAAATTTAGTGAATAAAATAAGAATGGAAAAAGAACCATAATCTTTATATTCCCTCTATTTACAGAAAATATTAGGCTTTGTCATTGTTTAGTAAGGAGAGTTACTTCATGGATTTTCCAGGCTCTGTTTCAGTTTGTATAATCCGGTAAGGTGTTTGCCTTCTTTTGCTCAGGTAACTCTTTAGATTGTAGATCTCTATTATTCCCAGATCCTTTACTGAGGAACTGTTGCCCACTCTGGTGTCACTATTGTACTTATGCAAATTTTTGTATTTGTCACAATAACTTCAAATTTTCACTCTTCCAAACTCTTAGAACTCCCACACAGCTTAATTTTCTCTGCAGATTTGGTAAGAATGTTCCCTGTTCCATTATCCAAGTCATTAGCAAAAATGTAATGTGATCCAAATTCTGGAAAATAAAATACTTATTCAACAGATCCTTTAATTAAAACAAATTAAAAAAAATAAAAAAAACATATTAAAAAAAAAAAAAAACAAAACCAAACAAAACCAACTAAAACCCCAAAACCAACCAAATAAAAATCCACCCCACAGAACTGATGATCAATCATCCATCTGATTTTATCCTCACACCACAGTTCTTTCAAATAGTCTCCACTTACCAACCTTTACTAGGAAAAAAGCATCTGAGACTTTGCTGAAAGTATTAGGAAAATCATAGCATTAGACATTTACTACTTCTTCCCATGAGCACTTTTTGGAGAAGATTAGATTGGTTTCAAAAACTGCAAAATATTCTCATGAATTTTTTATTGCTTTTCAGTACTTACAAACATTAAGATTAAATTTTCTGTTACTTTTTCCTAGGAACTGGAATTCTTCTGGATAGTCTGCAACTGTAATTTTTACCCATTTCAGAAGACTGGTAATATTTTCTTTCTACACTTACATCAACCAAATGTTATCAAAATTATCATTACAAATTCTGAGATCACTTCAGCCCATTCAAAAAGCATTTAAAATTGAAATTCATGAAGACTAAAATGACATACATATCCTTACAGTCTCACTTACCGAATTTTTACACACCACATAATGTATCTGAGGCTGGACCTTTCCCCCTTGGTCTATATTGATTGTATTTGTTTCCTACTCATAGGTCAGCTCTCTTGTCAAAATTAAACAGCCAGTCACTAGAAGGGAGCATATTCTTATTTACACTATTACAGCTATTTTGTAAAATACATGTGCAGATAATAAAATGACACATATCCCTTCTGTTTTTAACTGAATTTTGAAAATGTTGTAATAAAGAACATTTGAAAAGAATACCGTATAGCTCAAACAGCATCTCAGATGCCTAAATGTAGTTTTTTACAAGGGCAGCAGAAAATATCATGAATATTGCTGACCGAGTCAAATGAAAATGGATTTTACTAAACAGAATTAGTGACCGCCACATTTCTGTAATGTCTGTGAGTGAGCTACTCTTTCATGCTATTTCTGTTTAAACCAATAATTCTGTTTATTCCATCACATAATTTCCATTTCTCAAGGTGTATAACAAAGATTCACATTTGTTAAAGGAACTGTCTTTCAACTAATTTTTAGACTGTCACTGCTACAGGTTCTATCTTATGTCTTGTCCTGGTTTGAGATAGAACAGAAATAATTCTGTTCAATGATTATACTTTTCAGCTAAGTGTCTTCTAAGTAACTGAACTTTCTAAAGTTAATGACAAATTTTTTTGCCAGACAGTGCCTGCTTCCAGAAGTGGTAATGCTTGATGTTTATAGCTACTATGAAGGATTGTTATGCAGACAGGCTCTTGCTAACCAACTGACCAACAACATATTCTATCCCATATATGTCATATTTGGTATAAAGCTGAAGAATACACAAGGGTCAAGCTCTCTTCTTCAATGGCCGTTATCCAAGGAGCACTCTGTCCATTCTGCTTTTGATCCCAGTCCCTGTGTTCCTGGGACACAGTCTCAGAATCCAGCTCTGGAATCCCTTTCCTGTCTGTCACTGAGTCCTTTCTGTGATCCCCAGTGCCTTCTCCACAATATTGGTGGTGATGGTGAAGTAACTGCCATTGAGGGCCGTGTGCATTGGGTTCAACGTTGGTTTTGTATATATCTGTATATATTTCATTTTATTGTTATTATTTTCATTAAAGCTGGTTTAGTTTTCTTTTCCAATCTGTAAGTCCCTCTTCTCTATTCCCTTTCTCTTCCCCTTAGGAAAGTGAAAAGTTGCTAGTGGCCAGCCCAGTCCTAACCCTTGACACCCTTTAATACTATTGCAAAAGAAAATAATCATGATGAATACAAAAAAGTCTGCTTGAGAATTCTTCATTAAAAGAAGAAATGTCCTTTCATAAGTTCTACTGAAAAAGTGATGTATAACCAAATATTAAGCTCCAGTTATTTTTCAAATGTTCTCATCTTCCAAATAATTTAACTCATTCATCTAATTCCATTATATTACTCATTCTGATGGCACTGTTTGAATCATGTAATAATATTTCCAAGAAGTTTTCAGAGTTACTTTGGCATTGACTTTTTTTTTTTTCCTTTTTATTTCACATAACAGATTAAAAGTAAAAGCTTGGTTTGGCAGCATGCAGTGGGTGTCTTAGCAGTAAATAAATAAAAGCCACAAGCAAGTGAACATCATGACACTAAGGATTTTGCAGGATTTTTTTTTTTTTTTTTTAATAAAACTATACAGACAGGTTTTCATTCTAAGATTTCACTTTACTAAGAGCAACTTTTATGGCTATGTTATGGGATGCTGTGCTACAGTGCAATTACACGGTTCAGTGGCAAGCCTGAACTGAAAATTCATGAAGTCTTTAAAAAGTTTTTTAAAGTAGAAGTGATTTTACTTCCTATTGCCATGTAAGTAATTACATGAAATATATCTGGAAATATTTTCATTAATTAAAAAATATTTGTAGAAATGTTTTAGAGGGAAGAAGAACTAAGCAATAGGTTATCTTGCCTAATTTTGTACTTGCTTCCTATAGTTTAGTTCTTATTGAATGAAATGCTTCCTGATAGATTATTGTAGGGGCTTTGTCAATGTCTGGAGTAAAAATAGGACAAACTGGGCCAAGGGATGAAGGAAGAAGTTCAAACATTTGGATTTAATTCTACAGAACACTTTGAAAAAAACCTGAAACCTTATTGTGTTTTTGTTGATATGGATTATATTCAGTTATTTTTCTTATTTCATTGTCATGTTCTTGTATAATTTTCCAAACTGTCACAAGTCAAAAATAAATAAAATAGAGAAATATATGCTTTCTCAGTAAATGATAGCTACCTTACTGCGTATCAATAGCATTCCACAGTTGAATAATCAGTATTTCATTCTTGGTGGCATACATACTATTTTACCACAGCTTGTTATTATTTGACAAAATTAATATCTTCTGCTAATATGTAGCTTTATTAATCATTTGTCATGCTAATTTACAGGAGCAACAGCATACATATTTGTACCAGGTTATAAGCTATAGACATAAAAGTGTTATATTACTCCCAAAAGGTTTAAATACTTAAATCCATATTAAAGTCTTTAATAAAGAAGTATTTATAAATTCCTAGCTTCTGAATTCTGTTCCTAGAGCAATCAAGTGATTCCAACATGAAGGGATAACTAAGTATGATCTATATATTTAGAACATGGCCAAGACAACTGATGCAGAGATAGCAGTCATTGCAGGTCTAACACTCCTGGGAGTAACAGATGCATCCATCCCTTCTGTTGTGGGTCTCTATACTACTCCTCCAAATTAGAGGAAGAGCAGCCACATAAAACCAAATAATTTTGACTTGAAGATGGATTTGAAAAATTCAATGTTTTTGCACAATAGTGACTTCTCCACAGTTGGGTTGTCCCCTGAGGATGCTCCTGGAGCTGCCAGTTTCATTGCCTGCCAAGTTTGGTTCTGTTTTATTAGCTTGACACATTGCATGATGACAGTCTCAAGTCTTGTGTGTCTGAATTTTATCCTTCAACATATTGCTTCGGGCCTGTTGTTTCGAACTTCCCATCAGGTGCTGTCATTTTCCAGTAGTTGTCTGTGAAGAAGTACCCTCTATGCTTACCTAGCATACTACAGTTCCTGTTTACATTAAAGAAATCTTGCACCAGCTACAAGAACATCGATGACCTCACCTGTTGGCAAAGTTTTTATATAAAAGAGAACTACATAAATAAAAGCCCACACTGGAAGGAAGCCAAGAGACTACATTAGGGGTTTGTCCAAAAGAAATTTTATCAATTGAGTGACTTCTCACAATAAATGAATGCCTGTTTCGTGCCTTAACTAATTTTCTGGCAACAAATACGAATATTACATTTCAGTGCTGTACAGTGCAAATTACTTGATTCACCTACATTAGGTACATAAGCACTGAAAACCAAAAAACATTCTGAGATAATTCATTTTTTCTGTGCTCATGTAATTCTAGTAATCCATAATTTACTAGTAAATGCAGACAAGAAATATTTGTAAATATTGTAAATCCTGAGTAATGTGATTTCACTGCGATACTCTCCTATGAGATCTTCAATTTTTATGGATTAATGTTTTACAATTAAGCATTAGATTTGAAAAGCTATTAACTGCTGTCTCACTTTGCCTAAGTTTCTGAAAGTTAAAATTTCAGCTTTGAAGGGAGAGATAATATGATGCCTAATATCTTTACGCCTGTTTAATTACTACAGATTTCTTATCTTTAGTCATACGCTAAGTGAGCAGATGTACATAAAAGTACAAATGGATTCAAAGAGAGAGCAGAGATCTGTCTGTTCTGGTTATTAAGCCCAGCATTTAGATGCAACCTCCAGATGAGATTTACCAAAAGACAGATAATCCAATACATATTTTTCTCCAGCAGGTGACTATTTGGCGTGGTGATCCCTTCTTAGGCTACAGCACAGCCTGGGCATGGATACTTTTTATTCCAGATCCTGTTAAGTCAACAAAACAGACAGCTTTCAAACAATAACTGCTACAAACTATGGTGGGAATCTCCATACTAGACTAGCTGGGGGTTTCATATGACCTCCCACTGCATTCTTCTTATAGTCTCTTCATTACTCTCTGGAAAGGGTCAAAAAGCCCAGGACAGTTTAAAACCCCTGTTTAAAAAGCATAGTTCACCTGCCTAGTATGCTTTAAAGGTTTACTGAGTCTGTTTGTGCAAATATCAGTGATTACGTTTAATCTGAAAAATTTCTTCAATGATGAGAATGATCCTCAGGCCAAGTAGAAGAGGAAAATGTGTACTCATGCGCCTGGGGACTGCCTGTCTGTAGTAGGTCAGCTGTGCCCACACTACACAGTTCTCTGACCTAGGTGCCCTTTGGGCTTTCTCTGACACTTGTGTGGCCCTAAAACATAACTACTAGTCATACAGATTATTGAATTTATAAATTCCTGAAATTGTGGGAGGATTGTCTTGATGCCCACATGAATACTTTTACAATCATGGTACCATGCCAGGCCTGGGCTATGGCATTAAGGGGAGTGGAATTTCTCAGAGACCCTTGGGAATAATCCTAGAGAAAGAGGAACAATGAAATAGTTCGACCTTCCCCTACTTACACTCTTCATGGTCTCCGGTCCCTGGAGCATACTACAACAAGAGTTGCATCTGGACATTGTCTCAAGGAAGAATACACAGTTAATTGCAAAAGAGAATTAAATGATATATGTACATACAGGGTGGACTATCAGCGTACCAATAAGGTCTTGGTAGCAAAACAAAAGGCTACATTGTTTGGCGAAATGCACCATCTATTAATGCTTCTCATTGGAAAATACATTGCTAGTCACTTCTGAAAAGTTTAACTCTGCATTTTTTTTTTTTGTTTGTTGAAGCTTATTTTTAACTGCCAGACAGAAAATTTGTTGAAATCTCAATTGCAGTGGTGTTCCAGATTTGGGAATGCAGCTTGAGGTGCCTTGTTATATTTAACTGAATAAAAACCACATCATTCCCACATACCAAAATTTTGTGTCAAGGTCTACATTTTTCTTATGCACTGAAATGAGAAAACAAATTTTGCTCATCTGACTTATATTCATATATGAATACAGATATGTATAATGAAAAAAGAATACAAAGGGACCAATGAGGATTAGATACACAATGCTTTTTTATCTGGACATTGCTGAGCACTCAATAAACAATGAGAGGTTGCAAGAATGACTCAAATCAATGTGCTCTTTACTAGGTTTTTTCTGGGTACTGTCAGTGGAATATTCAGAATCAGTTTTACTGTTTCTTCTATCCCTTGATGCCCTGCTAACCACAAATCTTTCTTAATAAAAATAACCACCACCACAGCACTATAAATAACCTCTGTTCTAGTTCTGAAGGACATTTCTCAAACAAATGAGGGTGGAATGCACTGCACATAAATCAGAAAAGTGAACATCAAGCATCAAAATGAGATATTAACTTCTTTGTTAGGGATTAGCAAGGTAACTCCTAAATCAGACATCTACTGTTGTTAACTGTCAGGGTTAAGCTACCTCTGCCTTCAAAGACTGCTTGTTTTGTATCTGAATATCTACCATTTAATGACAAACAATAAATGGAAGCATGATCCTATTCAGAGAATGAATTATAATGTGCTGAGCTCTACAGCAGAGTGCTGAAATAAATAGGTCAAAAAAGAGACTGTTGTAATATTTAAAATTATAGACCTAGAAAAAGTTGACATAGTTTACTTACAAAGCAGTTAAGCTAATACTTTATCTTAGAAAATCATAATAACATATGCCCAAATTATAGGAAAATATCTATTACTTCATCTTTTAAGGGAAAAAAGTGTTTCTTAACTATTGTGTACTAGAGAATACATAAATTTGTTATTCTTAAATGATTAATTTTTTCCTCAATTTATTGAACAATTTTTTTCAAAAAGGCATATTTTCCTCGATATATTGAACAATTTTTTTTTAAAAAGTGTCTTTTCATTATTCCTTGAGGGTATGAGAAACACTTTACCTTACAGAATGCAGTTCTTCACTGGCAGGGTAGCATGGATTGTCATGGTTTTAGATTTTTCTCAGTTGCTCAGAACTTCAGGATGTTAAGGCACAAACCTTTATTCTTAAAGACGAAAGCTGTATAGTATTGGAAAATGTAAAAGATTCAAGCTTCAAATAAAGGACCATAAGCTATATAAGTCCTATGAAAATATCAGTAATGCAATGAAAGGGTTACATTTGTGGTTGCAGGTGGGACTTCATAAAACAGTGAAGAAATGCAGTCATGTCATTTTGGTACTTTTACCTGAAGTTCTGACTTGAAAATTAGATTTCTGTAGATGGCTGCCCATGATTTTCAAGTTTGTAGCTGTGCTGAAAACAGTGCTTTTAGGGTGTTGATCTTTGTCTATAATTTTTTTTTTCTTTAGGGAAAGGCAAAACGTCTGTCTCACTTTCTTATGCTATAGAAGGCTCTTAAACCTAATCATGAGTAGAAAAAAAGGCCATTCTTTCCAATCCTCAGTCATTTATGAAAACTGTTCATTCTGATTTTTCAGCTTAGAAATTAGTCCCTACTGCTCTTGAATAAATTAAATCTACTGGCTACTGGTTGTTTTTTTAATATTTCTCTTACACAGAACCCTCAAAGGAAACATATACATTTGATGCCTCATAAAGGGAACTGCTATGCTGAAATTAGTTTTACATGTGTAAGCTTCATGTATCCTCACATTAACTTCCTAAAAAATTGATGGAAGTACATTGATGGTTAAGAAGATGACTGGGAATCTAGTTTCCCTCTTTTACACAACCCTGTGGGGTGTTCCACTCTTTCTCAATTTCCATGTTCTGTCCTGAAGAGTTAAAAGATTGAAATGCAATGATATACAGTATCAGAGCTTTTATAAGATAGTTGGGTTTACTGACATATCCTCTTTGGATACAAGACAGGAACGCTTTGTGAAGACTCAATTTTCTTAAAAATCTTCTGAAGCCAAAAAGACTTTTTTCCCTTTTGTTCTTTTTTTTACCAACTGGGGTGAAGAGAAGCCAAATACAGGCTGTGGGATGAAGGAGAATGGAAGGTTGGAATAACAACTCCACTGAAACTGGTGAATAAGTTAGTATCCTTAAGTATTTTCAGACAAAAAGGAGTGTGATTTAAACAAATGCCATTATAAGACATCCTGGTATCTGCAAGTCTTATTTCACTGTGTCACAACAAAGTGGAGGATGAAATGTACAGACATTTAACCACAGTCGTTTTCTTCACATGTCAAAAAGTAGTGGATACTATAGTATGAAAATTTGGTAGGCATCATATACTTTCTATTTATTGACTACTTAGAATCCCACCTTGTATCTTCACTTGGGCTCCAGGGAACACAGTGAAAACAGAAAACATGCATTCTGGGTGAATTTCCCAAAACTACTGCAGATTTCCAAGAAATTATTCCTATTATTTTTGCTAGCATTTCATTTTCAATTCAAAACTTAATTGCTTTCAGTATAATCACTCTTTAATTGTGTTAGTCTGATTTTCACAGTATTCCTCAAACACAGGGCTGATAGATAGTTGCCCTAACTCCATTATCATCCTGAAAGGAGTTATTAACATTGTGTATGATGATGCAGTGAAAAACTCAATAACTGAAGTTATTAAGCAGGCATTCTTTACTTTGTGGTGCCAGACACACAGGGGATCACTCCTCTAAATGTGCGTACCAATGCAAGCTAGGTACATAGTTTATATACAGGCTAAAGATACATATTCATTATATTTCTTAGAAAAGGCAATCTTATGCTAATGGGTTAATCATAGAATCATAGAATGTCAAGGGCTGGAAGGGACCTTGAGAGATCATCTAGTCCAACCCCCCTGCCAGAGCAGGATCACCAGGAATGTGTCCAGGCGGGTCTTGAATATCTCCAGAGAGGGAGACTCCACAACCCCCCCAGGCAGCCTATTCCAGTGTTCCGTCACCCTCTGTGAAAAAATTTTTCCTTATGTTTACATGAAACTTCCTGTGCCTCAGCTTCAACCCATTACCCCTTGAATTCCTGGAGTTCCTGGAATTCATTTACATAGAATGCATTATAAAATCAGGGTTAGGGTCTTTTCTCTCTTCAGTGGTCTTTTGTGACCTCTGGTAGTCATTTACTTCATCTTCTCTTCTTCATCACCATGTTCATTTAGTGACCTAACGCCTAAAATCCTTATTCTTGCCACAAAACCAGTTCTTGTCTGCTCAGCATGCTCAGATGCCTTGAGATGTCTTGTTGTCCTGTTCCTGGAGATAATCACTATCTACAAGATTATGAATTTCACAGTTTGTCCCTACTATAAAACTATCCATTTGTTGTTGTTGCTTGTTCAAAGATTAGATAGATATCCTGTCTCCTGCCTTCACTGATCTCCATGAGAAATCAGTAATAAGCTGTTGGCACCAATCTGTTTTATAGTTTTGTAAAATATAGAACTGCTCATATACCTGTTTATAACATGAACATCACCAAAACCTGTGAAGGAGTGGTCACACACAAGCAGGTGGTGGTACTGAAGATACCTGTAGCAGGACTGTCATGTTAGGAGTCCTTTTTTTTTGGTTACTCGGTTGGGGATTTTTTTTTTACTATTTTGACATACATTTTCTTTCACCTTGGATGATTGATAGCACCTACAATAGCAGAAGCAATAATTGATTAATTAAATGGAAAGAGCAAGAAAGAAGTATCAAAAAGACAGCTTCTTAATAATATTTTGCCAACAGAAAAAACATAACGCAGTATCACAGCGGATTTTAGTGAATGAAGTGGAAAAAGGGTATCTTGAACTTGAAAGAATTAAGTGCTTGCTAGTGATTCTGAGTATGTGAGGTATTTCTGTTAGGTCCAATAAGCAGGTCTTTAAAAAAGGGACAAGTAGCTGATTGGCTTGTCTAAGGTTTAGAATGCCTCAGTAATGTGAGAAAGTAATCCTTCAGGAAGAGAAAACTTGAAATTGTAAACTCCATCCACAAAGCCCTCCCACAAAATGTTATTGGTGAAAAAGGCCGGTGTTCTAACTCAAGCAAATATTTCTTGAGATGGCAGTGTACACTAGGAACCCATGTTCTAAACTATACAGGGATTGAGTGAGGGTCCATCTTAACCAATGGACAAAGAGGGACGGAAATGTATGTATTTGATTCCGATGGGGGGTTGTTTGCTTCCTTTCATGTCATATGAGCTATTGTGCCTTTGTTTCCTATTCTGAGTTTTGGAAACAAACAAAAAAACCCCACAGATTAATTCTTACCTTCCATTGTTTTGTGTTACGAGTGATTGCAAGCTGAAATCAAAGCTCACAATCTCTTTGGAGTACCTTCAGTGAGGGAAGTGGGATATTCTGGCAGTTTGAACTCTCTGCATTTTATGGTTCCAGAGAATCCCTAGGGTAAAATTTGTCTTAGCTGTATTGGCCAAAAGCTAGTGAAATAGAAACCGGGTGTGAGGGGGAGGATGTGTGTGTGTGGGGAATAAGAATTTTACAGTCATACATGCAAGTAAAGAAATCCAACTAAAAGAGAACAGGGTGGTGAAGAACAAATCTGCATCCTGAGGTTCCCAGGCATTCTTGTGAGCCTTGTATTGTGACTTTTGCCTTTCTTATTATCACTGAATTGCATGACCACAGGGGTAAAATCACTCTTGTTACAGGCTTTCTACCACTGTTATTAAAAATAGTGATAAAATGGGACATTTCGACACACTGAGGGTGATATCAGTTTAAAAAAAAATTTGTTGAACTTACTTGGAAAAGGACCAAAACTGGTTCACTTGTCAAACTTCTTTTTCTTGCCTTCTAGGGAAAAAATCCAAAGGAAAAAACAAACAAACAAACAAACAAAAAACCCAAACAAACAAACAAGCAAACAAAACCAAACAACAAAATCCAAACACAAAACCGTGTTATTGTTCACTATCATACATACAAAGCATTTTATGTTGTACAAACATTTTGTATTGTATAAAACTCTGCAGTTACTCTTGGCAAATGATTTTATCTGGAATCCAACTTTTCTCATTCTATAATTATGTGATCTAATGTTACGTGTATAAAAAAACCTTCTTATGTTATATGTTTCTGACAACTTGTTATACCTTGTCAGACCTCGAGGTCAAATTCATAAGCAAAAATCATAAGATGCTTTTAAAAATCTCCATAGTATTAAAGCATAATTGGTAAGTCTCCATCAGACTGGTTGTAATACTATCAGTTTGGTCAATTCTGCCTTATACAACTAGTCTACTCCTGAATTTATTGTAGTTTAAGACATATTTTGCTAATATTCACACAACTAGGATATTTACCATTCACAAGAACAAGAAAACATCTGAATGCCATCATGATCTAGATCCCTCAGTGATGTCTATATGTAGGGCTTTGATATGGGAAAATATTTTCTGTCAGAGAAAATTGTTGCTTAATGCTTAATATATGTTAAATCTCATAAATCAAAGATTATGTTTAATATTTAAGGGTAAGAACACACAACTGATGAACACACCATAACCTGAAGCTATAAAATCAGGATCAGGTTTCTGGAAGATTTTTTTTTTTTGTCAGTGACAACTTACAGAAATTATTACAGGAATAAGTGCATTACATTTTCCAGATTTGTTATGTAAAGTGCCAGGCTAGATGGTCTAATTGTTCCTTACAGGGTCAAAATCTATCAACATGCTAATATGTTATCTTGAATTGTGACAAATTTAGGTATGTACTTAAGTGTTTTTCTGTATCATGTTCTAAATTCTAAAATTATTTTGATTGCAAGTGGAAGGTTCCTGATAGAAGGCAATGCTGCTCTGCAAATTAGAAATCAAAACATCCTTACCAACAATATATTTGGTCTTAACTGTAGCTAGTAAACACCATTTTTACAAGTAATCCCAAAGACTTTTAATTATGGATTCAGCAGAGAGACAAATATTTTTGCTGCGATTACTTAAAAGTAATATAATAAGCAGCCTGAAACAGTCTACAAACCTAGAGACTGTGCAGAGCAGATAATTATACAATTGGGAATATGTCAGCACCTATAGGCTGAGTCAGAGAAAGAACTTGAAATGGAAAACATCTTTCTCTTATTTGAATCTTACGGTTTAAAAAAAAAAAAAAGTAATCAATCACGTTTCCTTGAGAATAGGTGCTGGGCTCCTTCCCCTGTAATTTATACCAAATTGTCGTCTGACATTTCATTTTGCTGTTTAAAATTGTAACTTTGAATAAAACATTTTTTGTGCTTTGTGTATTGGAAATTAACTGCTCCTGTCAGATGAATAGCTCATCTTGGGAATACAACAAATTATTGTATACTTGACAGTGGTTTTTAAGTTCACCCATAAAAAGTGAAGGAAACTGATCCAAAAGAAAAACTCAAAACAAAACAATAAGCCCTTCTGCTCCCTGAAAAAAAATAAATAATAAGCAGAGCTCAGTTCATCTCAGAAATGGCCTCCAAGCACTGTCATGTCAGATATTGGAGAGTAGAGCACATTCACCCTTTAGGAAAGACATTTTTAAATTCATTTCACTCATTGTTCATAATTGAGTTTAACAGCTGAAAATCCTTCAGTTGACCTCCTGTCTATCTGTGTTTCTTTTTCTAATATGATTGCTCAGAGAGAAAAAAGTCTATACAAACAATCTGGAATGACAACAACAGCACACATACATATACACACACACATATACGTGTACACATATGTTACAACTAATACGTTGTATATGTACAACAGAGTGTGTATCTTATTTGGTTTATATATATATATATGTGTCATATATGTTTGTATTGTTGTTAAACATAAGTAACAATAATAGATACTTTTGTATCCACCATAGCCCTACACACAAAATAAGAAAATATCAAAACCATCTGTTTTGGGAATGTTAGAACTGATGCAGGTAAATAATCACAATTGCTTAAATTGCTTTTTTTCCATACACAAAGAAAATCTCAGAGCCACATGGTACAAATAGATCACATATGGAAACTAATTAAAATCCTGTCAAAGCAAGACTGTCATCTTCAACTGAAGTGAGTGAGCAAGAAAATGGAACAACACTGCTAAAAAAATTGGCACAATAACTTGGTTTTATTTAAAAATATCTTGAAAGAATTTAGAAGCTGAAATAGTCTCTTGAAAATGATGTTTTAAAGAAGGTGCACTTATCACTTCCCTACTACTCTTTCAATACCTTGAAGTTTCTAGCCATGAAACTCCTTCAGCCTGATTGGAATAGTATCCCAACATCACAGCTTTTTCCAATTTTGACAAAAACTTATAATACCTTGTTCTACAGAAGAAATGTATGCAAGGAAGTAGAATACGGACAGTGCAAACCAGATGAAATTTACAGCAGGTATTCTGGATTTGCTGCCCTTTAAAGGAGGGCCTCCTACATGGTTAGTCCCACTGACTCATCAAACTTCTAGCAAAAGTACCAAGAATGATCTAATCGCTTATAGGCCCAAGAGCCTACAACTCTACCTCATGCAAAAAAAAGTTTTTTCTTACTTATTATACTTGGGCCAATTCCTTAAAGATACTGGCTTTGCACCTAGCAAATAATTTTGTTTTAGCTTTGTCCCTGTCCTATCAGTATTTCTCTTTGAAATATAATCAGTTTGTTTGACTAAACTTATAGTTAAACTATGCACTTCTGAGAGAGGCACATACCATTATGCCACCTATCAGATAGAAAAGGCGAGGAAAAACTCAGCTTTTGCTAATTGGTCTGCAAGAATATGTCATTAGACAGTGTACAAGTTCCACTTCTACCTTTCTTGTGGCCTCGTTCCTTTCCCAGCTGGTAGAACAGTCAAACTTTCTCACTCCTAAGGAAAGACCAAATAAAGTTTGACATCTCTTGATGTTTTAATCATCTTCTGAATACCTTAGATCTATGTTACTAAAAGAAAAAAAAAAAAAAAAAAGTTTCTCACCTAGATTTTCTGCCTGCTTTATTCCAGTAATTCGTCCAGCTCCACTTCCCATATCAGCAAACACTCTTAAATATATCTCCACCATGAAAGAGCTCATTAATCTGGAGTTTCTCTTTCACCAGCATTTCTGTCAGGGTCCTGATCAATCTGACCTGGAGCCTCCACCCACACCAGTCATCCCAGATACTATAAGCTCAGCCTGGAGCATTCAGTCCATGCCTGAGATATTCTAGAAAAGTGGTAGTCTGTAGATCAGATATAACCTGGTCATTGGTCCTGTTGATACTGATCCTGACCTATAGACTGATCTCATAGCCCTGCCTTATTACAGCCTATCTGTCTGGAAATTGCTCTATCTCATCCTAACCCTGACCTTCAAGCTGACTTAATGGTTTGACCACTTGGTTGGACTTGTCCACAATCTGTCTTGCTTTCTTACTTGGTTACTTTGGGATGGGGCCTCACTGGTAAGTCCTCTGATATTTGCAGTTCCTGTCCCTGTCGCAGGGGTGAGAAAAGGTACAAGGATGCTTCCCCTTTTAATAATTAGTTATTTGTTACAGAGCATTGACTAAGGCTCTACTTGCAGAAAAAACTAGTGGAATGCCCTTCACTTCAGATAAAAGCAGCACTATAATTTATTAAGCAAGAGTAACAGTTTAGCTATTAGTAAAATATAGCAAAGAATCAACTAAGTTAAATGTGATTCAATTGATGGTCACTACATTACTTACTACAAGGCAATTAATCAAAGATAAGTGAACGCAACTAAAACCAGCATTATTATATGATGAGCAAACTTATATGCATCTAATGAAAACAATATGATTATATTTCTCCTAATGGACCTATAAGCAGTAGTATGATTTTGGTCTGAGGGTATTGAACTTTTTATGGGGATTGTGAATGGGCAGAAGGAAGGGGGTAAGGGCAGCCTTCCCATTTGGTCATGAGGTTCAGGATAGACCCCCTTTCCCTCTGAACTGCTTCGGAGTATAAAGTAAGATCTATCCCTAGTCCCAGACCTGGTCGACGGTTTATGTCTAAGGACATGGACAAAGAATAGAATATAAGGTGTTGAAGATTGTGTAGTGCTTAGAGTAATGCAATACTTTAAAGGAAATGATAGCAACAATCCATTAATACTGATATATCAGTAATAAATCAGAATAAACACTTGATTATGATAAATGCAATAATTTCTATAATATCTAAAAAGCAAATCACATATACACACACACATAGAGATATATACGCAGGTTAACCTGTGAATAAGGTGCAATTATTCCATGGATTGAAAATAAATTTGGCATCCTGTGATCTCCAGGATTTTGAAAAAAGTCTTGTATATCAGAATTATTCACATATCCCTTTGTGAGTCTTAGCAGATGGAGGATATATCTCCCTACATGGGCCTTGGCAGATGGACAGTGTAGCCTGAGTGCTGTCCCAGCTCAGGGGGAGGTGTGAGACTCAGGCCTGATGAGATCCCAGAGAGCATCAACAGGCCTCACTCATGATCAGTATTTATACGTTCGTGAGATGATTGACTTTGGGCAAAAATAGGCTGGTATTTTTCCATTGTGACCAGCAATCTCATGAGTGTGTTGTGTATGTGTGCCATTGTGGAATAATGACTGGAGAGTTAGAAATTTGAATAATTTTAAAGGTGCAGCATTGTTTACAGATTAAGGAAAGGTATAACATCGGATAAAGTTTCAGGGTGGAGTGCAACTGGTGTGCAAGGAATCTATTTCACAACAGTTCCCTAAGCAACACTGCCTGCAAGCAGCACAGGGAATGGAGTGGAGTGAAGATTCCACAGCCAGGCCCTGTGAGATCACTTCAGAGATGGGAACTTGATGGTACTACAGGACTTGATAAGCTGCCTGTTTGCGACCCTATGACAACAGTCTGTCAGGTTTTGACAAAGTATTGTCCTTTGTGTGAACTTTGCTCATTATAATACCAAAACACACCTCCGTCCCAAAGGTTACCCACCTCCAAAGTGTGACCACCCCTCACTGAGCTTGCACTGCAAATTTTCTTCCATTATATCTTTAAAAGCGAAGCGACAGAAATCCACACCAATCATAACAAAGTTATTTATGTTTAGAGTCACTTAAGCTGCACCTTGAAGGTAAAAATTATTATAAAAATGGTTTAAGTAAGGGGTCATGTCAGGGAAGACATCATCACGGACAAGTCAGGGTGGATACTATAGCTGACCATCTCTGACTCCTGGGATCAGTCGACAGGCTGAACCTCACTTCCCCCTTGTAGGGATGCCTTTGGGTAAGATCTGGACTTCCCAAGTATTTCCCTGGGTAACTTGGGAATTTTACTGAGCTGCTCTTTTAATCTGACATGTTTTGTATATCTGCACATGCTTTGCAGACAGTGAATTTATCACAAACAATCCATAAGAATCTGCACTTCTGTTGCTCTCAATAAACTGCACTATTCACTTTGCTAGTTGCAAGAGTCTCACATTGGGTGCTGACAGCTCCTTACGGGCTGCGTGAAGCCATGGAGTGTGACTAGACAGGGAGTGCAGAGTGCTATTAATGAATCTGGAGCTGGCAGAGTTCAGATACACTGAACGCAACTGGACTAATAGTGACAAATTGGACATCACTCAGAATCTAAGCCCAGTAGCCCCCAGGCCCTCTGATATCTGAGGACCAGCTGGAATGCAAGGGGGTTTATTTTCTACCAAATTACTTTACCCCTTTATGTGACAGTGGTCCCTCCTCATCCCCCTCTATTCAGAATATTCAGGAGCAGTGGATACAGTCAGAGGAGGCTTAGTCACTGACACATTCTCCAAGCCATAACCAGGAGAGATCATTTTAGTTCCAGGCAACACACAAGGCCGAAATACATCAGAAACTAAAATTGTTTTTTTGTTTTCAGGAGGCCATATACAAGGACAAAGTGTACTGGGAAGCAGGGCCTTCCCAGTTTCGCACACAGCTGCTCTCCTCAGGCCTCAGCAGCGTCTCTCTCAGAGCAGAAGTGCCTGTTCCAACGCAGCCCGGGAGCCTCTTGCAGTGCGGTCGAGGAGTGAGACTCTGCACAGCCAGCCAGGGCAGCGGGGGCTGCACCACCACATTCCACCCCGAGGTAGCTGTTAGATGGGCAAACAAGTTTCGGAGCTCCTCCCTTAAGAAGTGTTTATGAGATATACCTCAGGATAATTCGTAAAAGTCAGTTATATTACGCACGGAACTATTTGCAGTATTGTAACTTTTATTTCCATTAAATTTCAATTTTCTTCTATATTTGAACCAGTGACAGACAGAAATAATGCAGAGGCAAACATACTCAAAGGCAAAAAAATGTACCACAGATCAGTACTCAATTACTTAAAAATTAATTTTATGAGGAATATCGTGATTTATTTTTTACTAGTTTCCCTTGAAATTTGGTATTACTTAAAATACAAAATATAGTATTCCATTCCTCGTTAATTTTCCATTTCCAATCATGCTGTGTTATCAAAGATTTATTGCAATTAATATACAATGCTTTATATGTCATATTCTTGGGTAGTTAGAAAGTGGTTTTGTCACAATTTGAGAAAAACAAAGGACAAGTTAGGGTAATATTGAAAATCTTTAAATAAGTTTATTTTATTTACAAAATGGAGAAGTGGGAGGAAATCCTGTGAGAAGAACCAAGTAAAGGAATACAGTTTCTCTTGTGATTATGTAGGAGTGAATGAGGTAGAAATGTTAACTTCAGTCCAATCAAGGTCCAGGGTTCTTATGTAAGTTTTGCAACTCATTTAAGTACCTTTAAAGAAGGGAGCTCTCCTTCATGTCAATGATAAGCAGAGAATGGAAGGTCTTAGTAAATATTATTTGTCTATTGTGGATTCTGTGTGGGTAACTTCTTCATCTTGATTAGTTCACTGACTGAGTAGGAGAAGTTTAGAATTTGGCTTCAGTTTTTAATATTTATTTCCCTTCCTGTAGAATAGTTCCACATACAGAGGTTATGTATGAATACATTGTGCTGTTTAGGGTAAAAGGATATATATTTTATTAAATAGTATTGACTTATTAATGGTGAGTGGAAATCAATATGTGAATGTTTACATTATTTATGGTATGTAAGTGACATCTAAAAATTTGTTTTGTGTTTGAAAACAGGATTCTCTCATTTACGTCATTTAAAATATAAGTGGTA
Organism: Todiramphus chloris collaris; assembly: GCA_025345505.1. Lineage (NCBI taxonomy): Eukaryota > Metazoa > Chordata > Aves > Coraciiformes > Alcedinidae > Todiramphus > Todiramphus chloris. The sequence goes on along the minus strand of JANVCC010000010.1, from coordinate 33,705,123 downwards.
TTGGATTTTGTCTTCCTTGGTTACAGGACTTCTGGACTCTCCGTTAATGTATTAAACACTTTATGCTTATAGTTTCAACAGCATGAAGGGTACAGTCATTCACTGCTGCCAATGGATGCTGAAAGTAAACATTTCAAAGATTATTTCTAGTAATTATTATATATAGCTCGACTATGGCCAGGAGCTCTGGCCTAGAACAAATGTGATTAATTGAACTCCACAGCCTGCACTCAATTTGGATATCTTCCACTACAAAGACTGCACATCCTGCTACCTTGTAAGATTTCTCAGATCCAGAGTCTGTTCAGCAGTCGTGCTGAAACAGGACCAGAATAAATCATTGCAGAGTCTCTAAGCCAACAGATATCATTAGGCTTGAAGTTACAAGCTCAGACAGATGTCCTGAGACTGCAGTACAGATCCATCTGTAATCAGTGAAAATGAAGGGGAAAAATTACAGTTGTATCTCTACACAGTCAATGCTGATTGAATCAAAAACTCAGGTAGAAACAGCCAAGGCACTTTGATCCTCTTCTTCTGAGGAGCTTTGACATAACTTTATGCAGTGGATCTAGACCTCATTTTGCATATTTCCAAGTAATGTACAAATATTAATGCAGGACTATTTAGAAATCTAGATCTCAGAGAAACCAGCCATTCAGTATGACCTTCATGTTCAGAAATTATGAAAAGAAAGGAGAGAAACAAGATTTTATCCTTTCATTTCATTGTGGCTGCAGAATAGTCTGCTGAGAGATTTCAACAGCTGTCAGACTTCTTTCTCCTTGAAAAATCCTTCAAGAAATAAAATCTCAAGTAATTTCATATTTCCAGTTCTACCAGTAATGGGAACCACTGGAAGACCTGCCAACTCTGTATTTTCATGGTATGTTTATTTCGTTGCAGAAAGAAGAAGCTCAGAGCATATATAAGCATATGAGATGAAATGTAGATTTGGTCCTTCAAATTACAATTTCAGTGCCTTTGAATTTAACCCAATCAGCATTCCTGATTTTCAGACCCTTTCCTTGTAACCTTCCTATGGCAGTTTCCTGACATCTTTTGCTGTCATCCACATTCAATCAAGTTACAGAGATAGTGCTTGTAATGTACATTTGAATTTGATTGTTTTGAAAGGTAACTCTTATGATGGCTCTCAGAAGGGACTGGCACATTAAACAAAACACAGGAAGTGCTTAAACAAACAATAATTGGAACAAATAGTGAATTTGAATTTCTATCAGTTTTTTCTGTTTGATTTATTGCCCTCATTTATAAAGTCAGACAATATATCCATAAAATTTCTTTCTTTATTCCTTGGCTAAGTTATTGGTCCATTCACATGTTAAGAAAGCTTCAGAAAGCAGACTTTCATATTTTCACAGCAGAATGGATAACTTAAGTAACACATTTCATGTAATACATTTATGATGTTTTCTCCTTGTCTTGTTGCTATGAATCTATCTGTCCAATAATTATGTTTTGCACTCACTGGATCAATTAAGAGATTTTAAATTCAATTACACCATTATAATATTCATATTGCAATGAAACCATCTAAATTGCATAGAACTTTTCACAATGAGAACAATCAGCTGTTTAATCTCCCCAGAGAAATGGTGGGTTCCCTAACACTGGACACTTTTAAGATTTGTCTGGACAGGGTGCTGGGCCATCTTGTCTAGATCATACCTTTGCCAAGAAAGGTTGGAGAAGATGATCCTTGAGGTTCCTTCCAACTTGGTATTCTATCACTCTATAAATTTTTTCCGTTTGCTTTTTTTCTGATTGGATGAGAAATCAAACCCCTCCAGCACAAACAGTAAAGGTAATTTAACACTGCTTTCCACAGCATTCATGCCAGTAAAGTATATTTCTCCAATGTCTGTGGAAAGGAAATATAAAAAAACCTGGAACTTGATCAAATAGAATAATTTGTCATTTCAAAGAATGTTTCTTACAGATTTTACATTGTTCACCACATTCTTTCTAATATTTAGAACATGTGTTGATCCTGTAGATAACTTGATCCTATGGTGGGGAAGGAGACCAAGCTAGAAAGAAGTAATCTTGCATCTTGTATCCACATCTTTCAGCTTGCATGGCACAGTAACAGCTTTAAATAAACTTGAAGGAAATTGCTCATACAAATGGCCTTGGTAAATCATGGGGAAAAAAAAAAAAAAAAATTGCCTAGATTTTGGGGCTTAATAATGTATTTGTACAGATATGGCATAAGACCTATGTTCTATTATTGAACACTGAATTTTTTTACAGGTGTATTTTTTAGTTTCTTTTTTAGCTTCTTTTTTTTTCCCTCCTATTCTAATAACTTTTTTTCAAATAATATGAAATAAATTGTGTTAGATTGTTTCAAATTCTTTTTGAATGGTTGTAAGTAGATTATGTTTTACATCGACAGTGTTCACTCAGAATTTGGTTCTATGATCTCATGTGAAAGAGAGAGTATAGAGTACATTGAATGAATCATATATAGGCCTTATTTTGCATGTTAAATGCATTTCTGAGTAATTGAAGGATGGCACATATGACACAGTTTACAGTTTGCACTCCACGTTTACAGAAAAAGTACTTTTATGAGCACAACAAGGAACTGGATATAAAAGTAAATGGCTTCAGTGTTTTTTAGACTGACTCACGAGTGTGAATTCTTACTGCTGTTAGAAATCATGCTTTTCTAAGGGTCTGACCATTAGCTGAACAATTCAAATCAATGGTTTATAATTTTCCCCAAAGGACACTAGATGCATACCCTTATGCCTCATGCAGCTTGACAGAGTGCAATTCATCTCCTACTTCAGATTGCCTTACTGCCTCTACTTATGTTAACAAGTCTCAGACCAGACAGGAATGTAGAAATTAAATCTAGCTCTGAAAACACCCAGGAATTTTTATTTATTTATTTATTTTTGCTTTGTTTTCTCCCTTTATCTGAGAGAGCAGACGTTTGAAAATATCACTGTACTGTGGTGTCAAAGTTTATGGCCAGGGCAGCCAGATAGATCTATAACAGATGATCTCTGTTAATCCCTCTCTCTGTCCAAAGGGGAAGAGAAGGGAAATAAGGGAGAGAGACTTAGCAATTAGAAAATGAAACTAGAACAGCTTTAATAAAAATGAAAATTAAAAAATTGAACATATACAAATATATACAAAACAAATATCAAACATCAAACCCAACCTCCCTTGATGACAATGATGTTGCTGTCACCACTGATGCTGTGTAGTGGGCACCAGGAGAGCTGAATATGTTTACCATTGAAGAAGTGAAGAAGTAGCCAGAAGAGAAGCCGAGAACCTGATCCTTGTGATCCCTCAGCTTTATATTGAATATGAAGTATACGTGATGGAATACCTTGTTGGTCAGTTTAGAGTCACCTGTCCTGTGCAGTCCTCCCTGCAGGTGCAGTATTTTACTTTCTGCATCCCCAATGTGATAAACAAGATCCAGCAGTGACCTTGGTCTGCACACCAATCCTTGTCAGTAGCTCTAAACATCGAGTGTTATCACTGCTAGAAGCAGACACTGCCTGTGAAAACACACTGCTAACTAAAGAAAGCGCAGTTATTTAGAACTCAGCTGAAAAGTAAAATCACTGAGGAGAATTGTTCTGTTCTCACTCAAACCAGGACATGCAGTAAAAGAGAAACAGTTTTTGAAGAGGAGATGTAAGAAGAGTTGATAATCAGCAGAGTCAACTGTCTATTCTTGGAACAGGGAGCAGACAGAAGCACTGAGCAGCTGCTGGGATGAATAGCGCGCACACACACACACACACACACACAAAGATATTCATTAGTGGTAAAGAATCAAGAAGGAAGGAAAAACAGTAGAAGAAAAAACTTCTGATTTACCCAAAGGCATCCACAGCAGTAACTTCCTAAAAGAATCATTTGTAATTCATATGTCGCTATTTAGGAATACAATATTCTGTCCATACAATCCTGGAAAAAGATATTTCGAAGATCTAGTGTACTGAACTGGAAGGGTGATGGTGTTGACAGTCTTGACTCATATACACATTACCATTTCACAGTATGTATATGTGTGTATGCATATTTAGTCATTTATACAAGAATTCCCATTCATTGGTATAATGGATTTCTTGATAGATATTATGCCAATTCCTTCATCTCAGGAGAAAACTCATATTCTAGCTCAATTTTTAACTACACAACTTGAATACACAAATAAATACGCACTTGTAAATACACAACTTGAAAACAGATCAGGTATGTAGATCTCCTCAGAAATCTCAGCAATTGGTCACATAATTTGCCTAAATAAGGCCCTCCGTCATCCAAACTAAACTGGCTCATTCTGTTTTGAACATTCTTCCCTTCATCTTAGTCTCCTTTTATTGTCCGTTAAATGTATATGCATATATATATATATATGTATGTGTGTGTAAGTGTAAACATGTATATCTGAGGGCTTCTGCCATTTCCAAGAAGTTAGTTTTGAGGAAATACGTGGGTGACAGTTATGCTAGTTTCATCACATCCCTTCTGAAATGTCTGTCAGGCTTGATTTTGATGACATCATCTATTTTGTCTTGTGTGCTTCAGGCCATGATTTCAGTGAAACCTGAAAAAATACTGTCATCAAATACTCTAAGAATCAGATAAGTAATACGCAGCAAGACATCCAACATAAAAGTGGAAAATAGAAGACCATCCTGTCCTGTTCAGAACCTTTACAAGTATAAGGCTATCTGTGTCTTAATCTAGCATGGGGGATGGGATGGCATGCAGGGAGACCTGGACAAACTTGAGAAGTGGGTCTATGTGAACCTCATGAGGTTCAACAAGGTCATGTGCAAGGTTCTGCATCTGCATTGGGGCAATCCCAAGTATCAATACAGACGAGAATGATGGGATTAAAAGCAGCCCTGCAGAGAAGAACTTGTGGGTACTGGTGGATGAAAATCTGGACATGAGCTGTCAATCTACACTCACAGCCCAGAAGATCAACTGTATCCAGGGCTGCAACAACAGAAGCATGGCCAGCAGGTCAAGGGAGGTGATTCTGCCCCACTACTCTGCTCTGATGAGACCCCATATGGAGTACTGTGCCCAGCTCTGAAGTCCTCAGCTCAGGAAAGATGTGAACATGTTGGAGTGAGTCCAGAGTTGGGCCATAAAAATGAATAGAGGACTGGAGCATCTCTCTTATGAGGAAAGACTGAAAGAGTTGGTATTGTTCAGCCTGAAGAAAAAGAGGCTCCAGGGAGAACTTTTGTGGACTTTCAGGCCTTAAAGGAGACCTATAAGAAAGATGGGTATAATATTTTTAGCAGGACCTGTTGCAACAGGACAAGGGGTAAAGGCTTTAAACAAAAGATGGTAGGTGTAGACTAGATATAAGGAAGAAATTATTTTTCAGTGAGGGTGGTTAAAGATCTCCCTACTCATAGAAGGGGTTTGGACTAGATGACCTTTAAAGGTCCCTTCCAACTCAGAACATTCTATGACTTTATGATTTCAAAACTTGCATATAATTTGAAGTGTTGATTCCATCAGGGAAGGGCATGCAAATTGATGCATATGGCTTTATGCACTTTACATATTTTTTCAAGGATTTCTGTTTAGACTATTGAATAAAACCAAGACTTTATTGTTAATGCTGTTAAGTCAATACTTGAATCACAAACTGAAACTTTTTTTTTTTTCTTACTGCTTCATGGATCACTAGAACTGCTAAATTCCAGTTTGGGAATATATTAGCATATGTAGTGCCTGCCAAAGTTGTTTCTGGAGCTTCAGAGTGAACTGGTGTTTTTAAATAAGCTTTTTATATTTCATATTGAATGGCTTTGTAAAAAGAAGGGGATATACATAGGCAAGTGGGACAATCATTAAGAATTTTTTTTAACCTGAAGCATTATTACCATTAGTTTGCCTCACTGTCTCTAAAATTAAACACTAATATTCATTACTTAATGTCACACAAAAAGAAACCTAAGACAAACTGCAGAGTGGACAAAATTTCAAAGAGGAATTTATTTCCTCTCTATATTATTAAATATTCAGTTTTCTAGGTATAGTATTAAAGTATGTAGCTACAGAAAATGTGATCCATTAATTGGCATCAAATTTGGTATTAGATCTTAAAATGTAGAAGGGACCATGCTACAGAGTTTTCACTGAAACTAACTAATCTTTCTTCAGAGAGATTTATTAATCTCTTCAAAGTTTAAGAAATAGTGTTAAGGCAATGGATTAAAAAAAGTTTATCTTCTCAAAAAAATTGTAGATAACAAAAAATCATTGATATGTTTAACATTTCCTTGTTTGGTGACTGAAATATTGGTATTTTTGACATCAGTGAGATCAGAATTTTGGAAATAAGTTATGAGGTTTCTGCAAAAAATACCCCCAGCACACAGATATATTTTTGAGTTCTCCACATTCCTGTACTGAACTATTGCCATGTTACAAGACTCAATTCAATAAATATTTAAGAGTTAAAATATTTGAATATTTATCTGAAATTTTACAGAATTCTTCTGCTAGAACTCTTTAAGTTTGTTTGTACAGCTTTTTAGAACTATAGACTGCAACTAATACAAGAAAATCTTACAATGAGGGAATAGGTTTTGTAACTTTGCAGGTCCTATTGATTTTGCAGTATTCTTCAGTTTATGCGTATTCAATACTATTGTTAGCACACATAGACAGAATAAGATGTAACAGCCATGCATTATTTAAAAGCCATGCCTTGACAAGTGATGACAGTTGAACGTGACAATTTTGGAGATGCTTATTTGTTAAGGTTTCACAATAATCACTTTTCAGACTTCTTGCAAAATTCCTGCTAAATAATAGTTTGAGGGAGCTCAGCAACAGTACTTTATTCTTTTAAACTAGAAAATTCCTCCCCAAACCATCCAAGCTGGCAGGTGTTCATCATCAGATCTAGGTTGCTATGAAACAAGAGATTGCTTATGCTAATTAGTCACGTAGCAAGAAACTCCAATTTTGCTCATTTGAAACAACTTATGTTTGCAAGGGCATATTATCAGTACCTGTAAAGTTCAAGGTGTAAAACTCAAGTTAAGAATGTGAGAAAAACCTGCTTCTGAGTAAGGCCTGTGGTGGGGCTACTCATAAACACAGCTTTCAGGTTTGTCCATACCTTTCTGACCCATGGACAGTTGCTTTATAGGAATGACATATTAACATTTATCTCTGTGAAGTAATCTTAAATTCCAAATCCAGTTTAGCCATTCAGTTTAATTTACAGAAATTAGGACTGCCTCTCCTAATTTCATTGTACAAGCCATTGTAGCATTGAATTTTTCTCCTGTGAATCTTCATAATGTTTCCAGGCCCAGGAAATATTATGCAGTTCAAATACTCCAGTTATGATTTTTCATTTGTGTTATAATAAAACCCAGAAGATCAAGCTAAGGTTAATACTGCTTTCAGTAACCAACATTATAAACAACCAATAGCTATGGCTACAAAATTTTCCACATTGGTACTGGAACAAGGAATGGAGAAAATTTAGACAGTCCAAAATCTGCTTGAGTTGAGACAAATTAAGATGGTATGCTCTCCAAGCCTGGTAACACTGTAAGTAAAAGACTCCAATTTTGGATCCCAAAATTCCCTACCCTCTGGCTCCCAAACACTCCATTGCATATGACCATCTAACCATTTAGCTTCTTTGTAAACATTAAAATTTAAAGAGAGGTTGGGAAAAGGTATACAAGCACTGATTAAGTCTCCACTTAGAAGGCCACAGAAAAGGGACCAAGTTCATTCTAAAGCACAGTTGTCCAGGATTTCACAGTTACGGTGGTTTCAATCAAGTGTATAACAAGCAGAGGAAACAGCACAACTAATATTTTCACTGAATGGTTTCAAGAGTAACTTCTTGTCCCTGTGTCCCAGGGAGCATATGCATATTTTTTTTCAGTGCAATATGTGCACCCAGTGACCAGAACTCAGACAATATTCAGGCCACTGGGATGCTGCCAAACTTGGTTTTACTTATTTTTATTTTTACCTCATAAATCTTGCTGAGCTTGCAGAAGTGCCTTTGACAGGGAAAAGGCAGCTTGTCACAGTCTCAGCCATAACTGGAGAGTAATACTTTGAGGGTTTGAATTCTTTCTGACCAATGGAGTCCTCATTATCCTTGTCTAATGGTAGTTTCTGGTTTTCTTAAGTACTCAGAAGAAGGATATTTTTCTTTTCAAGTTTCTTATGCCTGTTCTGAAAAACAGCTAAAAGATTCCTAAAGAGTAGCTCTTCATCAACTGTCAAGGCATCAGAGATCACCTCAGACATGGGCTTTGCTACTTTTTCTCATTGTCTCATTGTAGCTGCTTCTTGACAAGCCTGTGAAAACACTGAATCACTCTTTGAAGGTTCTGCTGTCTCTTAGAGGACTAAGACTGAGGTTATGCTGTCTCTTAGTGCAAGGTCATGAACAGATCAAGGTCAAGAAAGATCCAGAGACAGCATCTGGATCTCCTGAGGTTAGGCATTCCAGGTATGTAACCTGTGGTTAGAGTCTTTTTTTTTTTTTCTGTTTCTTCTTTATCCTCTTGTTTTCTGGAGTACTCAAAACAGCGCATGTGAACTGACTCCAGAAAAGAGACTCCAGGCAGTTGTAGCATCTCCACTGACTAATACTTGATCATATCTGTTCTAGGATAAGCATCCATCTGGCTTAATCACTATATAGAGACTCAGATTCTATTTTCCTTTCTCTTGATGGCACACAGCCACTTTGACAATGAAACATTAAAAAAAAAAAAATTGTTTTTGCTCTATTTAATGTGGCAGATCAGCTTGTGATGAGCACAAATATGCATTATACTTTTAATTCATAATGTTAATAAGCACTAGGCAGCCTTCCACAGAAACAGTGATTTGCAGTGTGCACTTTATGTTGCTTTCTCTGATTCTACACATCCTCCTATTTTTTTTTTTTATCAGAAGAGTCCATGTTTTCAGTTGAAATGATTGCAGAGTAGTTAGTATATAAGAATGAAACTTTTCTGCTAAAAAGTCTGCACTCAGCATAATACTGAAGGCCATTTTTTACTTACAATTCTCTTGGGTAACCTTAACCATCTCCAGCTATGTCTACATGAGCAAGTCACGGGAATAACAAAAGAGGATCTTCAAGAATGAGTCACATGATGCTGAAGACTTTACATCCATATCTGTTTTGGAGGTTGAGAAGAGGTTATTAGAAACAGTATACTTTATTTCACAAACTTCTAATGCTAGACTGAGGGTGTAATTTTGGATCTCTGTGCATTCCTAAATTTTCATTTTCTTTGTCTCAAAATATTAAGGGGATCAAAACTTGTGGTCTATAATTTAATTCAGAAGTCTGAAACTATTGGAATTCTTGCAGACCCCCTTCTTTTCAGGTTGAAATGTTCCTACACAATTCCAAATCCTTAAAGTTCCCATAATAAAAAAAAAAAATACATAAATTAAATTAAAAAAAGTCATCTCTCTGAAGCTGAACTGAAAGGATTTAATTAGTTTCCCCACAGAGAAAACTGTTGTGGCAAGAGATAAAGCAATGTAGTGTTCCACTCAACTGTTGATTGGAATCATTTGGCTTGAATCATTAAAGTCTTATTCACTCATGCAGTAAGCAAACTGAGAAACCTGCTGATTCAAGAAAAGTTTGATTATTTTATAGAAAGCACTCTTTAGCTAATTAAGGAGAATCAAAGTCTGGTGCTGTCTTGATGTGGGGGACAGAAAAACAGGCATTTATTTTTTCTGGAAGCACAAACTTACAAATTGAGAAGGAAAAAATAGTTGAATATAAATCACATTTATCCTAGTATTTTTTGATAAACCAAGTGCCTAGTGCTTGGCTTTTTAAGGTTAGTGAAATGTAGTTAACTGTAGGGATATTCTGAGAGTTACACAAATTATTGATGAGTACCTTCTTATTTTAATCACTTGTGTTTGTGAGATTGATAGTTATCCCACTAGCATTTATGCCATGTGGTTTTGTGGTTATTTAGTTTGTTCACAAGAATATCTAAGAAAGATTTTATCTGCAATTTGTACTTGTCACAGTACAAACACTGGTTTGTCACTGTATATCTGCCTCAGGTCGTCTGAAATGAATGTGTTAAAACAAGAGGAGGAAGTTAGTATGCCGAGCCCCTGAACAATCAGTTAAAATGAGTGAGAATAAGAATGGATATGAGAAGTATCCTTTGCACACAAGGATGCCTTGCTGGAGAGCATTTGTGCTTTAAACAGAGTCCACCATGTAGCTGGACAATAAGACAAGTCAAAAGAGTAGATATTGCACATCAAGCACTCTATATAATGGTGTCTGTGCAGACAGAAAGTAGTAGGCTGTGGGCTTCCTGACTAGTCTGACTAGCCAAAGAGATGGTGGGAAGGAGAAATAGCCCACACAGTTCTTTATTCAGGGAAAAGTGCAGAGCCAGGAAGAAAGTAGGAAGGGGAGTCATAGAAACAGAATAACACTACTACTTCTGACTTGTGTTACACCCAACAATATAAAGGCTGCTGAATACTTTACCATACTGTCCTACTGTGTTCTCTGAAGTGCAGGTCACTTAATTCCCAAGTAGTAATTTAGAAACCAATGTTTCTAACTTTTTAACAAAGTGTTAAAGTTAGAATGACAACCCTTACAATGTATTTTCAGACAGTTGGGAATAGCCATCATTGCAAGCATAGAAAGACAAAGAAAAAGTGTCTTTTCTATTGTCCCTTTAGGGGAAAACATCTTTTCTATCTGCTAAATCAAAGTTAGAGGCAGCCATGAGGTTTGAGATGCTATGTATGTCTAAAAATAACCTGTCCAGACAACTGTCAGAAAAGGAAGTGAAAAGAAAAGCTGATTCTGTAATAAAGAATAAATAAACTGTGGCTTTTTTTAAATTTCTACTACTACTAACGTAGACCAAAAGAGCACATGTGTGCAGATAACACATACAAAACCATGCAAAGGTAGAATGAAAGAGCAGATGCTCCAGTAGTTACAACTACAAGAAGGATGCTGTGGTGATCCTTGCAAAGCTTCAGCTTTGCATAGAAACTAGTTCTGCATAACTAAGAGGCTGATGAAAAGAGAAGGGGGGACAGAAGAAGAATCCAAACAGACAAAAAAACGCAGAACAAAACTCTGAGAAATAATGCATAACCTGGATTCTTCTTTGACAAAAGATAACATTAGCTCAATCTCAACCATAGCTATACTTACTTTTAGTGTAGAAGCTTAGGAAATACTTTCTTATAGTCTTTTGTATTGAAGCCACGCATGATGTGTCACCCTGCTTGCACTTTTGAGTCAGTCACACAGTAAGTTAGAGTACTTTTTCATTCTTTTTCCATTGTCCATGTTCTAAAAATACTTGTTGGTGAGCAGACTAAAAGTTAGCCAGCTAGTCTGACTGCTGAGAGCTGATTGTTCCCTCAGCTGGGGGTCCTGGCTGGCGTGGATCACCACCCCCACCCCTTAGAGCAGAGGAAATGCTGTGTCTACATGGCATTCCCCACTATGAGGTGTGAGATGTACACTGTCCATGGCAAGGCTAAGGAAACTACCTCAACACCCCTTGGAAGCAGCAGTAGTGTGGAGTCATATGCCTAGTAAAGGGGGAGCAGTCCAACCCACCTCAAGGCACTGGGGACAGAAGATGCCCTGTGGGGGTGTAGTTGCAAAGCCATCAGGTTACTGAGCTTGTGCTTTGCCTCCTGATTCCTGGGACAAACCTGAGCCTCCTGTACTCTTCAAAGCAGCCTAAATCCTTCTGAGGCTAAACATAAACAGAGTGCTGCCCCTACATTGTAACTGAGCAGGGTAGGTAACAGCCATGCACTTCCAGGAACACTTGCGAATATTCATGCCAGCAGAGATTTCTCTTGGACCTTTCTTGCTGTCCTATGAACCCACTCTGATTTTTCAATGCTGCAGAAGGCCTGAGTCACAAATCTGGCCCACACCACACTTCTGCATACAAATAACATTGCTCTGAATACTTTGTCTTAAAGGATCCTCAAGGAATTTTAAAATATTCTTCACAACAAAAAATACTAAAACAACCTTAGACAAAAGCAAAGTCCTATAAAAGCACTTCCCTTAAATGAATTGCTAATTGGAATGTGTTTAATGCTCATGGTTCACAACTTATGACATTTACTTTTTTTTTGTTTTTAATTTGAAATAAAATAGTGAAATTTTGTTGCTGAACTAATTAGGCAACTGCCTTTCATTACTGTGCAGCTTCAGCTATTTATCAGCTTGGATTTTTACAAGTAAAATGAGCATGATGATTCCAGTTTATTTTCTAGCAACCTGATACACTGAACCCTTATATCCAGCATACCTCAGTAATTAGTACAGTGTCCAAATGTAATGGGTTTGCTGGTACAACATGTGAGCTCCACCTCTGGAAACCCATGTAATTAACTAAACAAAATAAACCAAGCATGCTTTATAGAAGCAGAAGCTTATTGACAGCAAGACATATGAAAGCTTGAACCTTGCTTTGCCTTGGCTGTACATTTGCTCCCAAAACATTTATTCTTTTCCCATAAATAGTAAGGCAAACAGGAGTAACAGTTTGAGCAGATGATTGTTGTATATGTCTAGAAGATGACGTATACACCAATACAAAGGACCTTATCATCAGTCTGTGCAATGCAAATGGGCAAATTTGGAAGTGTTCAAGGTCAGGCTGGACGTTGAGCAATCTGATCTAGTGAAAGATGTCCCTGCCCATGGCAGGATCATTGGAGTAGATAATCTTTAAAGGTCCCTTCCAACCCAAACACTTCTATGATTCTATGATTCTGTGATAAAGGACTTGATCCATAGAATGCCTGCTTAAAGTCAGATACTCTACCACTTACTTGCTTAAATTTGCCCCAAAGTATCTTGTTCCTTAGCTGGTCAGCTGGGGAATAGAGATAATGGATCCTCTGCATTTGGAGAAAAAGGGAACAGAGTAAAATAGGCAGAGTAGTGCTGACAGCTAAAACAAACTTCCGATCTTTTCCCTGAGACAAATAATTAAATTCTTCAGCAAGGTGGGCATATGATAGGATCCCCTCAAAACTCCTTTTTTTTTTTAGCTCTCAGCAGGTTTATTTTTTTATATCACTGAAGTCATTGCAATAACAAAACACTTGAGAAAATAAATAAATACATTTTATAAACATCCTCAACCCCTTTGTCTCTCAGCCGAAAAAAGCATTGTTGTTTTCTTAGGACAAAAGAAAGACTGAAAAAAACCCCAACAAGGGTATACTACAAGTAATAAGCAAGCCCTCCACAATAATTACACTCTGCAAGACTCAAAGAAAGATAACAGGATAAGAAGCCCTCAACAAAGTGATAATAGATACATTGTTCTTGATAGTACCAGCAATAACAGCAAGTTGCATTTTACAATAATGTATCTTCCTGTACAGATGATAGAGTTAAAACTTCTCTGTGCTTTTTTCTTGATATGAAAAATTAATAGTAAACATCAATGAGTGCTTCTGTCTGCAGTCTCAATTCTCTGTTTGAAATACGCCGCTTTTCTTTAAAGAAAGCTTCAAACGCCTGCCATTATCAAATGGAACAAAATCAGTAGGAGTTCAGGTATTTGTACTCAGAACTCTTCTTGGATCCGTAGCAGCATTAACACACAGACACAAAAAAACCACGGAAAAAGAAAAAAACTCACACAGATACATACTAATAAAAATCTAAAAAAACCAGCACCCCAACAAACCCAGACAAAATTTATTTCTTTCCATTCATTTCTTGCTTTGGATGCAATTTTTCACTGAAGTGCACCAGTCAAACCTCCTTACTGTGTAAAATTTACCATGTCTGTCCCCCTGTATAAAGGAAAAAAAAAAATACATATATCAGAACATGCTGTCATTAGCTACTCTTCTAGAAGAGCAGTGAATGTACAAGGAGCTGTAGATTGTAGCTGGAGACAATTTTGGTGCCTGGATGAGGGCAAGTGGCAAGTCCAAGGCAAACCACAGATGTGTGAGGAGTTTGTGCTGATGTCATAGCTGCAACTCATCTGTCATTCCTGTGTTAACATCAGAACTAGGATGAAGAAATGGACAAAAAGCTGCAGATGGTGTTCTTTTAAGTAACTGAGGTAATTAAATAACCCAGGACTGGAAACAAATGGAATATTCCAGAAGTCTGTACAAGTTTATCAAGTTGCTCACAGCTGGAAGTTGACTGAGAGTTCAATAGATGACTGGAAAATTAAATGTAGTATTTCCAAAAATACCTACTTTTCTGTTACCCTCTAGCCCACAGAGAACAAGTGCCCTGTCTGTAGTACTCAAAAGAAAACAGAAAAATCAGAAGCATCAGCCAAATAAGCAGGAAATGTCAAGAAGAGTTGAAGAGAGGAAAATCTAAACTCTATCCTCCCAAGGACAAGTCCACACAGAATTTGTTGAGCAGTCAGCAAAGGCCCTTCTCATGATGCCAGTGACATGGAAAGGGACGTGAATCTGAATATTTTCATACACTAGTAGTTCACTCCACTTCCTAGTAGTTCACCAGAAGCAATCCTCATGAGTTGATCAGAAGGTGACAACTGAAATTCTGAATGTTTTATTCTCATCCCTCCATGATACAAGGAGCCTCGCTCTCTCTCTCTCTAAAAGAAAACTCTCAGAGAGTGCCATGACCTGACCTGGCTCTTAGCCTTGCCCTGATTTATTTCATGAGAGAAAATAAAGTCTAGTTCCTATATAGTTTTCATATATTTTTATCCCCCTTCTTTTTTTTTTCTTTTAAGTTAAAACCCCCCCATATCTAGTAATTAAGGATAGACTTAGTTTTACCAAAGAAAAAGAATTTAATTGTGAATTAAGAGAGAAGGTCATAAAAATAAATTGCTCTTTATTTATAGCCCTTATAGTACCTGGATATGGTAGAGTAAGCTCCATCATTTACTAGTCTATTTTTATTTAATATTATTTATTTCTTGTTTATTAAATGATAATGATATGAACTCTTCTTATAACTCAGTCTCCAAATATTAATCAGGTTTGGATCTGTAGGCATTCAAAATTTAAGAAAAGAAGGTGGTTGTTTTCAGATGTTTAAATCTTTCAGATCAATTTAGAAGGTGATTATTTTTCCCTCCTTTGGTGCTAAATGGGGAAGAAGAATACCCTTTTTTTTTTTTTTTTGTCTTTAAATTAAGTTCTGCTATGGAATGAAACACCAATGAAATGAATATCTATGAAATTTCAGAAACTCTTGAGGAGAGAAGAAAAAATGAACAATAACACATTAATACATAATGATATCTTCATTATTTCCATGGTGTTAAAACTGTGAGGAAATACACAAAAAAAAAACCCCAAAAACACAACAAAAATTATAAAAAGTTGATAAATACAACAGAGTTTGTGCTTTTTTTTCTTGTTTCCACAATTTTCAAGTCATCTTTCCTAGTACTTGTACTAGCTCTGTCCCTGGGTAAGATTTAAGAAACTAAACACCTTCAGTACAGTATATTGCATGAACAGGACTTGTCATTCTTACCTCCAGAAACTATTCTTTGGTGTAGTAGACACTCTCTGGATGCAGTGTCTCCAGAGATTGTGTGACTAGTGATGGGTTTTAGGCTTACTGTACCTCAATTAGGGGATAGATACCAGTATTACAACTTCATGTAGAAATAAACAAGGAAAATTTATGATACCATCTTCTTATATCTTTCTTTTTCTCTTCTACATACCTACATGGAAGTGCTTAGAAAAAATGACCATATCTGTGGACACTCGGATATATCATTGTCTAATCTAACTAGAATATTATTTACATTTTTTTTATGGTCAGATTCAGCCTCTTACAAAGGTTAAAAGAATCATATATGGGTTTTATTATTTCATAGTAAGGAAACATTTTAAGTATAGAGAAAAAAATTGCATTTATTATGCAATCATAGACATTTAAAAAAAAATATTTATTACCAACACCCAAAGGTAAATCTGAGTTTTACATTTGTAACTTATTTTCAGGAGCAATTTAAAGTCATAAATATGTCAGTCAAAGGTTGTATCTCTGTGGGTCCACAAAATATTTGATCTCATGCCAGAGAACTCCATAGCAAGATGTACTTATTTCACTCCACTCTGAAGTTTAGTGTATTAAATAAATAAACCCACAAAATCCTTGGCAGAGAGAAATCTGTTACAGACACAAAATCTTCATTCTTATTTTTTTATATTAACCTATTGGTTATATAAAGCGATACAATCACATATAAATGTTAGTTGATCAAAATCAAATTGTTTTCCATAATTGTGTGAAACAGATTAAGTGTAAGGAAATTTTCTAATGAACTTCCCAGTACAACGTCGTAACAGATAGGTTTCCATCACAAGCATACAAGTATTCCCAATATTCCCAATATAGACTAAGCCTTCTCTCATTTTAAAAGTCATCAGAAGTGTCACCCCAAAGGCAGAAGAAAATTGAAAAAGTTTCTTGATAGTAAGTATATAGAATACATTGCCTTGCATTAAAAAATTGCAAATGTTTCCCATTATATCAAATGCAATTTTCTTCTCCAGCTCCTAGGAGGTTGGGAGACGATTCCATTCCTATAAATTTTACAGACATGCAAACCCTCCATTTTTCAGTAAAATAACTGGTTATTTTGACTTCAGTGCCACAACTGTCAGGAATTTTTATCTTTGACATAGTCTGCACCTCTTAAAATTGCACAGCAAGGCATTAAGCCACATTTAATCACTTTTAATTGAGAAACTTTTAGTTTTTTATGAAGTAAGGCTGTATAAAAAACCAATTTGTACCATTTTACTATTATAACATATAATGTCAGTGGATTTAGTACTCCTGGAAATAAAACTGAATTTCAGCAAGTTTGGTAATGCATATTGCCACACAATACATGCACTGCTGAAAGTAACCATAGGACTGTGCCATAGGAACTGGGGTGTGATACATCTTTGGAACATACAGTAATAGGCTAAGGGTCACAAATGTCTTCCCAGGGTCATTTGATGTAGCTATGAGGAATGATTAACATGGAAATACTAATGCCTCTCATTTTCATTTGTAAACTAAGGTAGCACGTGAGCAGAGGTTTTCAGAGAGTAAATAAGATGTACTGACTGATAGTGTCATTAGTCCCTAGTATTGCACATGTTGGGATTTGGAGAGTATATTTATGCTTAGAAAAATGCAGAAATTTCTAGTAAAAATATGTAAATCAATGGAGTTAGAGAAGTGTTGCATCATTCGACTGCTGGCAAATTGACTCAAGAAAGTTTTACTTTCATAGCTTTATGTAACAATAGGAAAGCATTTTTGACCTCTACGGGATTTTTGCTGTCATGTATTTGTGACATACTTTCAGACACAAAATTCTGTATCTGGGGGTGTATCTGGGAGTTGGGTATCTGGATGCATATCCTTCTAGGGAAGCGTATGCTAGAGGCAGTGCAGAAGGCACCTGGAGGGAGTGAGGATCCAGGCCCAGCTACTGGACAGGCTAAGTATCTGAGCTTGTAACTGGGAGATGAAGTCTGTGACACACTAAACAAGAAACATCTCACCAAGCACCATGTATGTGTCTCATATTTTTGTTATACGTTCTTGACTCATCTGTGGTTATATTACTCAAAAATAAATATTATCAAAATAGGGTATTTTACATTTCAAAATTGAATCTATGTGACAAAATTCTAAATGTTGATTAATACTGTCTTGCTATATTTCCTTTTACAAAATGATTTCCAAAAGTTTATGAAAGTTTTTTAGATAATGGGGAAACTCTTGAAGAAGATTGAGCTTATCTAGGTGTCTTGGTTTGAAAGACAGGCGTCTGCCAAGGGAGGCAGGAACCCCCCTTGGAATGGAAATGCAACCCCCTCCCCTCCGAATGCTTGTAATTTTGAAATTAAGGGGCTTTCAGGCAAAGATATGAGGAAGAGGAATAACAGTTCTTTACTAAATATCTATATAACAAGACGATCAAACAACAATAACTATGGCAGTAACAGCAAACAGCACCAGGAACCCAGTGTCAACCTCTCGGACGGCTCCCGGGGAGCAGGGAGGGCGCGATGGTCTCCCCGCCCCTCCGGAGCCAGCTCAGTCCCCACGTGGCAATGGCCGACGGAAAGCCCGCGACGAGTCCCCCCGGGCAGCCGATCTCGGTGTCCAGCAGGATCCCCGGTGTCCAGCAGGGGTAGGAGGAAAAGCAGGAAACGCAGCAGGGACGACCTCTCTCCAAGCTGATCCCGGTGTCCCGCCGGATCCTCGGGAAGCAGCAGGGAGAGCAGTAGACGCAGCAGGGAGAGCAGGAGATGCAGTGGGGATGAGTTCTCTGCACCCCGAGGGCAGCTTCTCCTCCTCGAATGCAGGGAGCAAACCAAGTGAGAGCCCCAGGGGCTCCACCCAACCCCCTTTTTTCGGCTGGCTGGACCCCTCCCCCTGTGGCCAGGTCCTTTTATCTCTTTTAAGTACGGCCATTTACCTCCCTGACAAACAAGTATGGAAAAATTCTTTAAGACAAGAAGGAAAACAGAATAAATCCCCAAAACCCCAACACTAGGATGGACTGGCTTCAGATAAACCAAAACAGAATACATCTGATACTTAAACTTTTGCAAGTTTATAGGGAACTGGAAAGTAAAGTGACAAATCAGTATGACATATTAACTTACTGCCTAGGGGACAAGACCTGTTCAAGCCAGGATAAGAAAAGGCTTTGAGGGGATGTAGCAGCAGCCCACTAGAGCCCATAATGGGATAAAGAAGAAGATAGAGCTGAGGTCTTTGCAGTGGTGCATAGTAGGAGAATGAATGACAATGAGCACAAGTTGAAACAGGAGAGCTTGGGACTGGATATAGGAAAACTTTTTCACCGTGAGGACACGCAGGCAATAGAGCCAGTGGTCCAAGCAAGCTGCGAGGTCTCAGGCCTTTGAAGTTTCCGCAACCTGACTGGAAAAAGCCCTGAGCAACCAGAACTGAAGATCAGGGTGCCATAAAGCTGTTGGCTGCTGTGGGCTGGGATTGGTAGGTGTTGTTCCTGGGAGTGGCAGGACATGAGTCCCACAGACAAGGCCTGTCCCACCACCCTAGCCAGGACCAGGGCAGCTGGAGGGAGCCAGGGCAACCCCGGTGCTGGCCATTGGGCACCTCCTTGGGGAGGGACCAAGAATGGACCTGGATGTGGGTTCATAGGTGGGCCTGGTTCAAGTGGGTGAGGTGTCCTGGGACATGTGTAGCATGGGAGAAGCCCCAGGGGGGCAGTCAGGACTTTTAGTGCCCCCAGGGCCCAGACATCAACCCCGCTTTGAGCAGGAGATTGGACTACTGACCTTTCAATTTGAATTATTATATGACCCTACGACCTTGGGAATGGCAGCATAAAAATCTCTTTTTCCTAAAATGAAATGCAAACAAAAAAAAGATTAATAAGACTGAACTTTGTAACTTTTAATAATCAAACATTAGGCTTAGCAAGTGGAGTTGCATTAAGCAAGGTATATTAACTATAGCTCAATTGAATGATGGCAACACAAGTGGCAAAATACCATAGTGCCACTGCAGAAAATGTATAGGAATTACAGAACAAACCTTGTAATGAAGCATTGGTGCTGCTTAGAGAGCTTAGTCAAATATAATAAACACATCGTATTTGTATTATATTTGTATTAAAACCTAGCATGAAGTACATTTCTAAAAACAAGTAAGAAATATAATATTAAGTATTAACCAATTGATTGTACATCTGTCGAACTTAAAGTACAACATTCCTAGTAATAAATGGAAGATATAGTTATGGATAAATAACATGAAATTTAGTTCATCAATAAAATTTGAGACTGTAGCTTGAAGCAATTAACCACAAAGCCAGAATCTCTACTCTGAGACTGGTTGAAAACTGATTTATAACCATCTAGTGAGCACAATTTAGAAAATTCAGTTAGCTTCATAAAACTGAAAATCAAATGAAAATATCCACTGTATTATTGATTAACTTCTAAGAAATTAATTTTAGGAAAATAAGGAAGAGTTTTAAAAGAGCATCAAAATAATTAGTGATTGCATGCAACGCTGAGAATGTTTAATGACACCAAACCCTCCAAAAATAATATAAACCCTGTTTAACAAAACCACAGATAAAGGCAGCATGTGTAAAAAGAAGTGTGAATGAGGATCCTAAAAATAAAATGACTGTTGACAAAGATTAGAACTTCTGTCTAGAAATACAGAGGTACACATATTACAAAAATGTAAAAAAATTCATAATACATGAATTTAAGATTCTATTTATTAAAATTTACTAACAACTCAAAAAGAAGTCTGAAAGACATTAGAAGAGTCTCACACAGAGACGGAGGATGATCAAGATACCGTACTCAGGAAAACAAAGACTGTTCAGGAAGAATAAGGATTAATTAGAAAGTTATAGAATATATTTTGCACTATTTTTTTAATAAAGACATTGAAAATTTTCTTTCATGGACTATATTTCAATGTGGTGAGTGGAGGATCTGTTTCAAATTGTAATATGTATAATTTTAAAAGAAATCAGTAGCATTAATAGTAGCAATCACTATAACCACTTTTTTTTTCATAAAAAGCCAAAAGAATTCATTTTCAAACTACTAATAGTCATTTTGTACTTAGTGCTGTGCATACTCAGTTCATTAAGTTGGATTCAGTATGAAAAAAATGTCAGTCAATAAAAAGTGATAATTGTAAAAACATTCAGGGGGTTCTCAGAAATTATAGTTCAATAAAACTGACTCATATACTGGAAAAACTAGATGAAAATACACATTTGACTATTGTTGCAAAGAGTATTGGGAAATATGGACATGTGGTCTGAGTATGGCAGCTGTTCCTGTGTTTCTGTATGTTTCTCATGTAAAATTATCCATAATGCAATTCAGTTTCACAGAGAAGCATACGGAAATTGGCAATATAAAAGATGTTAATGTATTCCAAATCATTAAAAACTACCCAACCTATTGTAATGGATCCCTTTTCACTGATTGAAATACAGAGTAAGTTCAGTCATTAAATGTACATTGGATTTACACTGACAGATATATTAACTGGATTGGGAAATTGATTGGATCTTTTGCATATAAATTTGTATTGCATTATCTGCCTGATGCTATAATGAGAGGTAAGAAAAAATAATAATCCTTTGTAAAAGGAAAATACAGTATTTTCCTTCATTTTTTATATCAGCTACAGACTTTAGATATATGGTTTAGTCAGTGTGATGTCCTCGTGTCTCCAGAGGAAAGTAAATTTAGTCTCTGTTATTTGCTACTATTTGTTTTCAGTATCTCTTTTCTGTATTTGTTTTATTTCTTTTTTCTCGCTCTGTTTTTTTTTGGTTTTTTTTAAATTATGTAATCTCTGTCTTCAGATACTTGAATAAAGTTGGGATATATTAATAAAAATGTTTAGCAAGATTACATGCAAAAAACCATTTGTTGCTTCAGCAGAATAGTTAGGTGCTCCCGTGATTTCAAGTCAAAATTATGGGGATACTTTTAAAGCACAATATTACTTCTTTTTCTAGGGAAGAATGTGGTGGTGGTAGATGTGAAAATAGAAGCTTTTTCAGGGAGAAGTGGGAAATCAGTGATGACTGCAGAGTAACTTCCTAGAGGCTGAATGACTGTTAACTGCATTACCAAGATGCTGATTTACATTTTGTACACTTAGAAACAATTTTAAAAGAAGTCTGTGAGTCAAACTGACAGGAGATGAATTTACTTTCTTCAACAGCTTTTGCTTGCTCAAAGTATTTCTGGTTTTCCTTGAGATGTTTACCAACAGGGAATGTTTGTGGCTAATACCCACTTTTCTTAAGAATGACTTTTTAACTCTATATGAAAGAAGTGCACATAACCCTTTTTTTTTCTTTAATATATTTTCTAGTCTTCCATTAAACAAAGCTTCTTTCAAAAGCCCTGTTGGTCATTCTGGCCCTACAAATATTTAGGCATGTCTATCTGGTCAACTGGACAGGGAGGGAAACAGATGGTGAGTTCCTGCATTTCTCTATATGAATGTATTTCTCTATATGAATGTAAAAATATAGGGAGGATTTTTTAAATTATTATTATTACATTCAAATTCTACAATAATTGCATATCAATTTATAATTAATTTATTGATTTTTTCAGCATAGTATGTATGGTACTTACCAGTTCTTTCCTGAACTTTTCTGTATGCGATATTGATTTCCATCCACTCCAATTGTGGATGGAAATTTATAATATATTTTATCAAATTTATAATATTTGAATCTGTTGATGATCTCAAACATAAAATTTATCTAGTTAATAAAACCAATTAGATATCTTTTCCAGGGTTTAATCAAATTATGTATTAGTTTGGTAAAACAAATAAGATTAAGTTTCTAACAGCAAATAAAAAACTTGAGAATGTAACTGCTTAATAAGTTATCTCAGTTGAAGAATTATTTTGATATTTTTTTTTAGAGGAGTTTTTTTTTGTTATTTTTATATTTTTTTTTTTTTTTTTTTTTTGTCATGCTTAGTAACCTACAAAGCTGCATCTTGTAACATATTCTGATTAAAAGTACTAGGGTCTGAGGTCCAATAAATCTGCTCACAAAAAAGTATTTATATGCTTTGGCCTAATATTAATTTTGATTATCCACACTACTTGAGGAGCCTGTCAAAATAACAAAAAAGTCATTTAATTTTCAGCACTGATCTTGACTATCTACACTTTACAATTTGTGATGTCAAATTAAGTTGATGAAAAAGGATTAATTCTATATAAATCTTTTTAAATGAAATAAACAGTTATACAGGATTAACAGTAACCTTCAATCTACAAACAGTAATCAAGGACTATTTACCACAATTTTCTGAATTACTGAAAAGCATAAATACTAAGATGAACATTCCAGGATCTGTTTTGTTTTGCTTTCAGCTTTAAAGTATAACTTTCAAGCAGGTGAATTGCATCTTATGCACTTAATCTCAGGTCTTTATCTAGAAAAAAAAGAAAAGAAAAAAAAAAAAAACAAAAAACAAAAAACAGAAAAAAGAGAGAGAGAAGAAAAGAGAAGGGGTAATCCTGTGGTTATAGCAAGGTGTCTCATTGACATGTACATACTATTAATTTTTAGAGAAAAAGACTAAAAAGACTAGGTAGATGACTTATCAAAGCCCAAAATTACCACTGAAATGAAACTGTATCCAGTAGTGGTTTACATGTACAGGTGCTTTGAGAACGCTCTTTGCTCTGAGACTTCTGGTGTCTGCACATCTAGCTATGGTACATTCACCATGGAGTTGACTTTTGCTTAAGTACCACTGAATTCTAAAGACTATAGGAATAACCCAAATGTTATTGTGGACAACTTTGCCAAGTATCTAGTGACATTAACAGGAATGAGGCATTTGTGAATGGAAGGCACAAGTTCTCACTACTACTTACCCCTACACATCCTAATGATTACAGCCTCAAAGTATTAAGTATGTATTTACTTCCTGTAGTGTGTCAGTCTGAGCTGCTTTTCCCCATCCAGCCCTCATGCTGCAGTACCGAGAGCTGGAAGGTGTTGATAACACACCCGTGTTATGACTGCCAGTGTTCACACGGCACCAGAGGCTGGTGGGCAAGATGGGAGAGGGGATACAGCCGACCTGCATCTGTACTCTACACTGTCTCTGAGAGTCCCACTACTACATAATCAGAAAAATTTACATTTTCCTCTATTTTTTATAAAGAACACAGAGAGATAGCAAATTCATGCACATCACAAAATTACAGGTCTACGTAATTATTACACATTATTATTTCATCTACATGGAGCATCAAGTAAGAAGGTGGGAGATATGTCCTTTACAGAGGGTAAACTTGTGCAAAGCTATTGCTTATATTAATTGTGAGTTCATTCCTAAGAAGTAACTGAAAAAATGTGACAAAAGATTCTCAGAAACAGAAGACATATCTAAGAATATATCCTTTAAAAGAGACTCCATCACATATTAAAAGATTTTGCTGAAGCCAAGAACGTGCAAGGTCAAATAACTGATCAGTCAAACTGGAAGCAGTGTTGGAGCACTGTAGGAGTGTGCAGTGTTAGGTGATTGCCATATCCAGGAGCTTGATAGAGAAGAGACTGACACATCCCCATGACTACAGATCTAACAGGCAGCAAAGATAAACCTGTCCTCTCAATGAGCACATACACACAAACACATATATAGAACATACAGTATAGTTCACTAAAATTAAAGAAGAAAACCCATCATGTCTGACTTGGTTGATCCTTTATTCATTAATTAGCTAATAAAAGGGATTTTCTACTAAAAGTATTTCCTTAGGATTTTATTGAGACTCACATACAAGGTGTGATCCATTTTTCATACTAACCAAATCAAAGGTTACCTCCAAAGGCATTATTTAAGAAGACTTAAGTTTTTCTAAATAAGCAGTATAGTACTTTCACATGCTATTCTGTAGTATTTCCAGATTTACT
Organism: Todiramphus chloris collaris; assembly: GCA_025345505.1. Classification (NCBI taxonomy): domain Eukaryota; kingdom Metazoa; phylum Chordata; class Aves; order Coraciiformes; family Alcedinidae; genus Todiramphus; species Todiramphus chloris. Next base: position 33,680,566 of record JANVCC010000010.1, on the reverse strand, counting down.
TCTTTCTGATTAGTATAAAAGTACAGCAAATGGTATTTTGTAAGCACATGTTCCCTTAAGAAATATAAGGATTATTTTATGGCTTTTTACTTTTCTTGATGGAACTCAAAGACCAGTGATGGGAAAGAGATTTTCAACTATTAATGTTGAGATATGAGCACAGTACACAGACGGGAGTTATCCTTGCTCTATTTTTTCAAACCCCTCAATCCTTGCCCACTCTGAAGTCATTTACATGTGTGAGTGACAGGTGAGAAAGAATTAGGAACAAGTGAAAAGTAAAACATTTTTATTCCCTCTGAATACATAAAAGTGGCTTAAGTGTATTCTGTGATTTCCCCCTTATGACATTCCCTTCAAAGAGATGTTTTAATCTGGCCTAAGTTCTGTTATTCTTCTCAAATGAAATAACGGACAAATTTAAGCACCTGTTCTAGAATGTAAGTTCAAGAAATCAACTAGAACTTCATTCTTCCTACTGCTCATCCTGTATCCATGCTCTACTGCCCAAGAACCGTGCTTCCACAAGGTGCAGCATGTATCTCTGAAGGAGTGAAAGGTGTCATTTTGTTTTGTGAAAGGATACTGTGTTTCTACCAAACTTTTGCTACGGTTACCCTTCACCCATTTTATTTTTCTAGCCCAAGGAAAAGAACAAACAATCAAATTAACAAAAAATAACCCCAGTATCTTCACACCCTACAAAAAATCACTGACTGATGAGAGAATAATTTCAGTGGAATATAGGATCTGGAAACAACTATGCAGTAGAAGACCTAGAGAATAAACTGAGAAGAAAATTAGCTACTAGAAAAAAACATAGAAACTAGAAAATTAAATATCTTAAGTCTGATTCTGCTTTGAGGACATACATATGAGTTGATTCCTGCTTTATTATAGATTTTCTTGATTACTAATTTATACTTGGTTCAGCACAATCTTTTCCTTACTGACAACCAGGGGGAAAAAATAATTACCATTAATTTCCTTTCATCACTGAGATATTATAGTAAAGAACAGCACATACTTGTAGTCATATAGATTTCAGGTTTTTTTGGTTGGTTTTTTTTTTTCGGTGACAAAGCAACTAGAGAGCCAAACAAGTTTGATTTTTTTCTGTTCCTCATCAAGGCTGACCCAATCTCACACTTAGTAATTACATGTGTTTTATCAGAAAAAAAAAAATACATCTTTGAAGTGAGAGTCCATGAGCCAATTAAGCAGATTAGTTTCAAAACACACAAGATGCAGCATTTTTCATTTGTTGGCCCTTGGACAGCTGTGCTAATGGCTTTCTCTCCAGATTATCAATGTATTAGCTCAATTGCAGCTACTTTAGTTTTTAAAAAAGTTAGGAACCTGATTAACTTTCCCAGCCTTGCTGGAATATGTGGTCTGACTGTCCAGCTGCGTCTTCTGTTGCTGAGTTTAAAAAACACAACAAGAGCAAAAATATTTTCAGTGAAGGGGAGTGACAGATCAAAGTCCAGTTCTAAATGTTCCTAATTGTGATTGCTTTAATTGGTTTTATCAACAAAAATGTTCTCTGTAAACAGTGTATTGTTTATTTAAGATACAGCTAGAAACACTGTCAGAAAATGTATGATTCTTTCTCTTACTTCATGAGTGATGAATGAATTCTAGCCATTTTTTTTCTTTTGTAGAACATGCTTAATTTCTGTATTTTTACTTTCAATATTGTGTTATATATAAAGATATGTACTTTAATTAATGTGGAAATACAGAAGCAAACGCAGTAGTCATTACTTTTCAGTAGTTGTATATGTCTTGTCTTGAACTTCAGATTTGTAGTAAGGTAAGGAATCTATATCCCTGACAAAATTATGGGGAATAGTAAACTTGCAAACAAATAGAAGACTGTCAGTTTAATATTTCAACAAGAATAAGTTGGCATATCATATATATCATATCATATCAATCATATCATATCTATCATATCTTTCATTCTGCTGAATATTGAGAGTTGAAAGATGATGATCTTCAAAAGATACAGAAGCATTGTGAACGTTGTTACATCATTTCCTTTGCTTGCCATGAATGTTACAGGGGAAAAGATTCCTAGACTAGACTTCTGCTATCACTTTGGTGCTGGTGGTCGGTGTACTCTGAAATCTATTAAGACTGTTCCTGATGAGAGTAAAAGCAAAGAGAGAATTCACAAAGACTGGTCTGTGCAAAACACGATCAGGATCCAAGTTCTGTGAAAAATAGATTTATGAACCTAAAGAAAAAAAGTAAATTTATGATAATACTGGATATTACTGCTTGTTAAAAACCAATATTTTTTAAAGGACTTTTCACTTTGATAAGTGAATATATGGATATATGAATAAAACTTTTTTTTCCCTATTTTTTCAGAGAAACCTAAACACGAGAAGAAAAATTACTTAAATTTTACAGGGAGTAATGAAGTTGAGAGGGAGAGAGAGATGGAGATGAAAAGGAGGAAAGAGAGAGGAATAGGGATAAGTTTTCCACAATCACAGCATAAGGGAGAGATAGGCAACTGAAAAAAAGTAATTCTTCTCAACCTAGTTAGATATTTGAGGAAAGCAGAAGTCCTCCTGTAGAATTAATGACAAGAAAGAGAAAAGTGACTTGATGTGTCAAATGGCTGAGGTATCAAATACAAGCAGTATATTTGTAGAAAATTATTTTCAAGTAGTGTAAAAGTAGTTCAATAGTAGTTCATGCATGTATAACCATGAGATTTATTGTGAGCAGGGATACAAAATCAGGTCTATCATGTAGCTATTGTATTTCTAGTGAAAACGTATTTAGTTATTGATCTCACAGAGACTAAGAGCTGCATTTCTTTTCTTGGAATATTTTCTGCTATGACTTCTTCAAACTTCATAAAACCTGTGGTGTAATCTTCGCTCTTCTTGTTAGTTGAGTATAATCATTATGTAGGAAAAAAAAAAAAAATTAAAAAGAGAAACACACTTGTGCTGTGTGAAATGGTAGTAATAGTGCTGATTTACATCAGACAAGGATCTGGGTTCCCAAAAAACATTATTTAACCAGGTGTTAGTGATAAAATTTTACATGGCTCTATTTTTCTTAGCACATGCTTTCACTTTTCTGTATATATTCAACCAGTTTCACAGTTTAGACATGTGACACATCAAGTCCTCTATTTTTTTCCTGAATCATTTGTGACAAATTCACAGCTCTTAGTACCTGGCTCAGAAAGCTCTAGATGATGTATGACTTACACAGTTAGATCTTCAAATGGTCAAATATCAGGTGATACAGCTCCTTTATATACCAGTCAAATCTAATTTAATTCTGGGAAGGTAAATTTATTTTTTAAACTATTTCTTCCATTCTATCAACAATTCAGTTTTCCCTCACAGTGTTGAGTGAAAATATCTAGCAGAAATAAGCCAAGAAATTTAATGGAAAAGCATACGCTACAGGGTTTTGAGGAAGTTATAACTAGATGAGAATCATGATAGTGATGTTTTCCATAATGCCATGGAAATAAAAGAGTCAGAACTGGAGGATTACTGACTTTGCACAGGTATTTGCTGCAATACAATGGGCAGCACACTGGAAGATCAGGTGAACAGAGACATGCTGAAGACTGAGAAAGCTGTAGACAGACATAAAATTGAAAAATCTCAGATGATTGCATAAAGAGTTGCTTCAGCACAACATCCTGGCCTTTGAAGGGAATAGTTTGTTGGGTTTTTTTGGTTTTTTGTTCATTTCTTTTTTGTTTTGTTTTTTGGGTTTTGTGGTAGTGGGTACAATTTGTTGTACTTTCAAACTGTTTAAAAGATGTAGAACCCCAAGTGGATTATGGGTGAAAGCTGTAGCATAAGAGGTTCTGCAGAAACATAAGGAGAAACCTTTTCACTGTGAGGGTGGTGGAGCACAAGAACAGGCTGCCCAGAAGGGTTGGGGAGTCTCCTTCTTTGAAGACATTTAAAACCCACCTGGACATGTTCCTACGTGACCTGCTCTAGGTGGTCCTGCTCTGGCAGGGGGGTTGAACTAGATGATCTTTCGAGGTCCATTCAAATCCTTAACATTCTGTGATTCTATGATTCTGTGGATTTCTTACAGGAAGACTTGAATCACTCTTAAAGGTCTAAACCTAAATTTTTATTCTCCTCAGTTCAATTCTAAACTTCAGTCTTGAAGTTTGAGAAGGCCAAGGTTGCCTTTCCTTTCTTTTGTTAAAGCATGGATTTCATGAACAGAGCACCAGATATGCTTTATGACTTTATGGGACTTTGATTAGCAGAACACTTCAGGGCCATTCCTTTAATCTTCTGAGAAGATTCTCTTGATGACTCAGATTATAAGGATGGATCTCATTTACTGATCAGTGGAAGCAGACTAAGTTTCCAACACTTTCATACATACTTTTGTAAAAATAATCTTCGTAACAGAAGAGGGTTAGGAGATGAAATATAAAATACAGTTAATTATGAATATAGAGAAACTGCCTGAATTAAATGAGGATTGTTCCCTATGAGCAGAAAAGCTTTAAATGTTGAAATATGAAACCTTTTTTTTTAATAATTAATATTTTAAAATTGAAAGGAGTCAAACAGAAATTCAGCTAAAAGTTACCTGGAGAGCTTCACAGAAAGTGTATACTCAGTACAGAATATTCATATGTACCTTCATGCATATGTGCTAGGGAAAAAGAAAGTGAGGAGATATAAAAGCTGTATTCAGTACTGAGATTTTAAATTGTTTGATTGGGATGAGAAAACTTTTTTTATTGCTGAATGAAAAACTTGCATGACCTCTTTTACAACTCTATTTTCAATAAATGTAAAAGGAACCAAGTAAATAGCTCTGATATGCTTTCTGAAGCAAATTATTTTCCTCCTTTTGTCTTTAGGGACATTTACAAGCTATTGAATATAGAATAAAGTATCTAAACAAATATGATAAAACAACTTTTATAAATGTATGTATATTTTTTCTGTTTATATTTATAAAATATTATATATATATAGATAAGATCCTGTGGATTAATTTAAAATTGAAATTCACTGCAGTACAGTCAGTTTCCAGGACTGTTACCTGTCTATCCAACAGGTAGATTTTAATGTAGTATTTACACAATGAAACATATGGATGGTATGTTCAAAGCCGTTCATGACATCTACAGCTGAGGATTACCAACTTTAAAACAAGTTGCAATCAATCAATAAAACTGTCAGATAAGACAGAGCTTCATGAAGACCCTAGGTTTTCATATGTATTCAGAAATTCAGTTGTAAATGCTAGGTTTGAGTGCACATCATGTTCATTCTTGTTGTGTATTGAAATATTAATTTTTAGAAGGTCATAAACTAGTTTCTTAGAAGTTTGTTTGTTTCTTCTATAATGTAATGTAAATCATGTTTTAAATAAAAAATGCCATTCAGAATTACATCACAGCAGGCAGATACTCTGCACTGCACCTGTGAGTCACTGTCATGTAAAGCATCCAAAGACAGGAGCCTAATCATGATTTTTGTCAGTTCACAAGAAGTTTCAGAAACCCTATTGTTAACTGAAGAGACTGCTACTCTTTCAACTTCATAAATCTGACAATAAATAAGAAGAAAACAGGCCTCACCATGTCCTTTGTGGGCACTCAGTTTCCTTCCTCACCTCTCCTTGTCTTTGTTCTGTTGAAATGAAGGCTTTGGAGAACAGCTTATTTCCTCTCACCTTGAAGCCTTACAAATGAAGAATCAGAGACCAGTTTAAAGTGCTGCTCATCTGTCCATATGCTGCCTGTAAGGACTCCTCACACAGCCCTCCTTTGAACCCTGCTCAAAGTTGCTAACCTTTCTACAGGAAGTTATTGCTTTCAGGTGGATGGAAACAACAAAATATTATGTGATGTAGAAAGCTGTTTGTTTGGTGATGTGGATTGGCCAAGCTTAATGGTAGTAGATGGAATCGAAACAATGTGGATGATATCTTAGCAGACAATTCAGTTATTTGCTTCTCCTTGAAGCAAATGACTACTGTGACATAAATGTTTCACTGAATGACTGCAACAAAATACCTGACATGCAGTAGCAGAACCATATTGCAATAAGGTTATTCCTGCACAGCAGCAATGATGTATATTTTTGGTCATAGAGCATTCTGAGAGACACAACAGTGGATTTGGAAAGACCCCGTGAAATGAAAACAGAAGAGGCAGACAGATAACGACCATCTCCTAGGCTCCACTTACTGGGCTAGGTGCTACTGGTATGTTACTGGGAAATCAGAGCTGTTCCCCTTTGTTGCATTAATTCTGTCTTGAGATTGGGAACTATGAGAAATCATGCCTTACCTTGTGAAACGGGGAAAAAGATGTAGTGGGGAAAGAACACAATGTACCAGCTTAGCAGCACGTGTCCTTCTCTTCAACCTTCTCTTAGCTTCACAGAACATTTTATGTTCTTTAGTGTCTAATCCATTAGCACTGTTACAAATGTCCGTATCTATTCATTCCTATGGTAATAAACCCCACTTAGGCAGCTGAGTAGAGAAACAGTTGCCTTTAAATTGATACACATCTTTGAGTTTTGATGAACTATGAACATATTTCTAGGGCAGAGGTGTTAGAAGGTGAGTAGCTGTGTAGTACTCTTTCTTCAGGGATGCTAGCAAACTCATGCTGAGATCTTACTGTCTGCAATTCTGTAACACGGGATGTGGTTCTTCAGCTGCTACAAAGGTGACAAGGAAAACACTGAGTGTTCTAAGAACATAAAAATATTAGTAATCACTGATATTACACTGATATTACAAGTTGAATTCATAGGTTTAACCTTGCTTTGCAAAGGTCTCTAGACATAATGTCTTGTATGATTAGAAATGTAGGAAAATAGAGAAAAATCAAGTCCAGAGAGTTGCTTGGAGATTTCCTAAAATAATTCATAGCATAGATGTGAAGCAAATTCCAGTTATCTTCCATTTTAATTTATTTATATTTATACTGTGACCCTATTTGAAAAAGGGACAAGTTTCTAAATATACACCCTTTCTCACAAAGTATGTATCAAAAGAGAAAAAAGCTTTTCAGGAGTGGAGAGCTTCTGAATGTGTTATTCTTGAGTCTTCTTATATTTGATTTTTATTTTTTTTTTTGTATTCCTTCCATCCACCCACAGGTACACCCAGCATGTGATTGCTTAGAATTTTCACAGTCACATGTGTTGGTCAAAATATCATTCCAGAATGTATTTTTACACAAAGTGACTGAAAATTTCTTGGCAGGGAAATCCTCCTAAGGACAGGCATCATAAAGTGGAAAAAAATCTATTCACAAAGCTTTTTGATTGGTTCAATGTGAGGTTCCTAAGGTTTTTGGCATAATCCACCAGAAAGAGAAATCTCCAAATTAAAAACTTTACATTTTCCCCCATGGTTTATATTCGTACTCACTGAAGTTTACATATACCAGACAAAAAGCACACAAACTATTCATCCTAAAAGTTTGGAGAATGTGCAAAAAGTGTGAGGCAAGCAATTTCCACCCCAGATTATACAGCCAGCTGTCTGGTCTGCACATGGAGACAGGTGAGAGAAAGGTCATTGTGGAGGCCTCTCAGTGATTGTTGCTTTGGCAAATAGAAAAAACATTGCAGAGTCTGATGACATAGATGTGGGAATAAGGTATTAACTGATAGACAAAATGGAATTGTAAGTAGTTCCAGGGTGTTTCCTGCTTGTTGTGGTGCCCCACACAAACTGCAGAACTTAAAGGAGTCCTCTGGCTGCAAACTCCCATTGATCTCATATGCTTGAGGGCAATTTTGTACGTCACACTTTTGAGCCCCTGGGACTCTATGTTAACAGCCCACTTGCTACCCTCTGCCAGCTGCACTGAATCTCCAGGTTGCTGCTACTGCTGTTGTTAAGGCAGAGTTTAAGAACGCGTTTTTGCTATCTTTTCACTTGATTAATTTCAATCATGCTTTAATAAAACTGAGTAGAACTCAGAATTAAGACCATTTAGTAACACTGTTACTTGTGGGAGAAATATTGATAGAAAGATGAACTGTCTTGGAAAGTAATTGCTACGTTGAGGCATTATATTCCATTTTCAGTTACTTTTTCTATCCAGAGTGAACTTCTGCACCTCTGGGTTTGAGGATTGGAGGACAAATATCTACTTCTATGAGGCAATCATTTTCAATCAACTTAAACTGTACTTCTGGTACAACATATCCAGTATTCATGTAAACACACAAGGGCTGACTATGGATTTTATTAATGACCAACAATAGAAACTTTTATTTGCAGTAGACATCAGTGAAGAAAAAGAAAGAGGAGATTATTGATGCAAATCTACTATATTTCAGTCTTTCAAAAACTATGTATCTTTTCAAACCAACGCATTTCCTATGATATTCCCCAAACACAATTCCATACAATTTTTCTGGTGTGCAGGTACTTACAATTTCTTTTATTGATGCTCCTTCACTTTGCATAAAATATTTGTTGTTGGGAGACATATAGTCCAGGTGCTCGAGTGCTGCCATGTGAAATGGAGCAAAAGATTGTCGGTCTCTGCAGCAGTAAAAATTATCAGCAGGAGAGAGACTCACTCCTGAATCCCCAGCAGCTTTAGAATAGGAAATCATGGGTTCATTCATGTCAGGCAGAAGAAAGAACTGAATCTGTCTCTGTATGTCTGATGAATAATGATATCATTGCCCCATTTGGTTGTTTCATAAATGGTATCCAACTCTCTCTTTATTTCCATTCATAAGTTCCAAAATTTAATCAAAAAGCTTTGTTTTGTAATTAAAGCAAAGAAACACCTTTTTTTTTTTTTTTTTTTTTCCTGTGAGGGGAAAAACCCTTCAGTTCAGCTTCAACCACTTTTCCCCAATTATTCTGTTCAGTGATTGAACAGACTAATTACAGTGCCTAACTACTACTCATCTATCATTCAGGCCGAACTGGAATTGCAGTTATTAATCAAAGTATATTATGATGGTTGGCAAAATGAATCACTGTTCCTCCAAAATAAACTCTTTGTCAGTGTGTGATATTTCACAAGACTTTGCTGTTTCTTTTGGTACCTACTTTAGAATATTACAGGACCATTTCTAAAAATATTTATTTCTAAAAAGAAAATCATTTAAGATGAGTATTGTTTTTTACATCTTACTTTTCTTTCAGATGTACTCATTTGAAATATTGATTTGAGGTAATTTGCAAATAAAACTTGGAATCTGCAATTCTAAAATTTAAAACTGAACTGAAGGAAGTACAGTTCCAACGTTTTAAGATCCATCTATGCTAATGGACAAAAAGTGGGTCAAGTGTCCTGAAAATATCATTCTGCCTGAATGCTTCCGGATTGTCTCCAGGTAAATAATCTTTTTTTTTATATCTTGTGAGAAAAACAGTGAAACCGCGGTCAAGGGCTCCTGGGTACAGAAAAGACTGAAAGACTCAGGTCTCCTGTTAGTCAAAGAAACAACAGAACTATGTCTTTACATTCAGTTTTAAGGTGAAAACATCATTACATTATACAACAGGATCCTGTAGGAAGTTTCTATGAGAAAAAAAGTTGTTCAGAAGGGTAGATATATTCTAATCAAATGTTTGTTATCTTGTGGAAAATACTTACAGTTTGGTGTCACCAGGCACTGGAAATTAGAAGTCACTTAATGAAAATGGAACTACTTAATCTACCAGTGTATGTCAATCACCAATTATGTGCTTCTTGTTAATGCACTATATATACCATTTACTTTTCTTTGGCTTATGATTCTGATTTTACATTTCAACAATAATCTTGGTATCTCTGATCTCTATGGGATTGTCTTATCTCAGTTTAAGAAGATGAACTGAAACATAATGTGCTATTGCAAATGCATGCATACCAGGATATATGAAGAGTAGGCATGAGGAAAAAGAAATGTTCACATACATACTATTGGGGATATAATTATTTTGTATGTATTATAGTATACACATATTATGGATTAGGAACTTTACTGATTGGCAATGCTTTTCAGTCTTGATCAGAGGAATAAAAATATAGAAGTGATTACTGCTGAGCGTCTGTGGTAAATGTAATCGCTTAACTCAATTTGGGATAACCAGCAGCATTAAAAGGGCTCACTACTATAATAAAATACCATTTGAGGGAAAACTTAGTGACAGCTGACTTTATAAACACAGTACAGATTTAGGTTTCCATCTGTCTTGTCATTGAACTATCAAAATACAAAACCTCAGAAATAGGTATGATTTTTCTGAATTCAGTGTATGTACTCAGCAATGTATTTTAGTCATGCAACCAGATTCAGTGAGGCAACATTTCTTTAGGCATGGAAGTGATATCAATAATGTGTTTGAGCAGGGTTAAATACCATACCTAGTTCATTGTGCCAAAGGGACAATTTTACCACTGTGTATTTTTAAATTGATTTTTATTTTTTTCTTGGTCAATGTCTGAAAATGGATTTTTTATGAATAATACAAATACTCAAATAGGCAGATTTAAAAGGGGCTAGAATCTAAACAAAATCTAAATATACTCTGGTAGCTGAATCAACACTTCCATATCAAGAAGATTGTAGATAACATTTTTTGGTAATAGATTTTACAGTAATTAGAAATATAAAAATAAAAACCATTTGCTTACACAGATGAAGTTAATTCTTTCTTATTCAATACTTCATCTTTTACACCTTTGTTTCCTAGTAGCTTATTGTGCTTCTGTGTAAAATGTGTGTAGATAGCATGCAAAAGATGTTAGTGTCTCTAATATTATCTCTAATATCTCCTTGATATCTCTAATTTTAAATATCCAATGATATTCTATAAATAAACACCAATTTAACTGAGGCAAGCAATCAAACCTTAATTGACAAATACATAGGATCTGGGAATGCTTAGAAAAATAACAGAGTTATCTACATCCACTATTTCAAGCCATATGGATATATTCCTCTTCTGTTTGTAAAAAAGTATTAGTTATAAATGAATGATACTGCATGTTCACGGAATATAGGAAAACAGCCCAACCAGAGTAATGGGGAAAAAAAAAACCTGGCTGTCCAGATGGTATTTGAGTAAGATATGAGATTAAATCATAATTACAGTGGAATTAGGAATAGCATGGTAGCATCTTCTACTGCTCATAGTATCTTTACTACACAGGAAATTTTGTAGTTCTGTTTCTGTATGCAAGGAGAAGTGATTTTGAGATCTTATCTACATTTAAATAGTGAATCAATTAATATATCTACGAACATCTGTACAGTTTAAAAATGTAAAAAACTACTAAAGAGTCTAAAAATCCAACATTTACATCCTTTCAGAAACTTTACATGGACATTTTATTTTTTTGTTTGTTTGGTTGGTCTGGTTTTTTTGTTTGTTTATCATACACATTTTTCATTGTAATTTTCCATAAATATATATGGACAAACTTAACATATTGGACAAAAGTACACACCTGAAATAGAAGGTAATGAGCAAAAATGCACTTAAATACAATGTAATACAGTGCATAAGCATTTTACAGGGTTAATATACATTATGAACAATGAAAATTGTGTCAGGTCGAAAAAAAAAGGATTTGGCATCTAGAAGGAAAACGTTATCATTCACTAAGATCTCTTTGGAACATAAATAGCACCTCCAGCTAATAAATGATTGTCAAAAAAAAAAAGAAAAGCCTAGCCAATATATTCAAGTAAAAACCATACAGCATTGCAAAATATGAAAATGAAGGAAAAAAAAATTGTAAGTCAACAAAAATGGCTACTGCATGTTTAATTATTGCATAGCAATACCAAGTTCTATTGGTAGACTGCAGATACAGTGAACCTTCCAAGTAGGCTATAAGTGGAAAATACACCTATGTCACACTTCAGGAAGGGGATTTATGGAAGTGCTTTATCTACCACTCTGAAAAAAGCTCTCAATATCTTTAAAGTAAAATTTTTAAAGAGTCAGAAACAAATGTAGACTTTTCACAGGCTTGCCTTCTTACAGACAAAATAATAAAAAAAGCCCAAAGCAGAAAATGTATGAAAAATTGTCAGTACTTTTAGAGATTCATGCTCTGGATTTTATATATAATATAATTTGCCAGGAATATTGTTTGCAGGGCTTTGAGTATTCTCATTTTCCATAATTTTAAACAGAATGTCATGTCCATCCATACTTCATATGATCTTGACATATATACTACAACTTGATGCAAACTCAGTCTATGTGTCACAGTCTGTTCAGAGATCTAGTTAATACTTCCACAGCAAAAAAACCCAACCAACCCCTTCACCAACAACATTAGGTTTTACAGTCTAACAACAATTAAAATTTTCAGTGATCTTAGGCCATTTTGAACTGAATCATGGTTGAAATACTTGTGTTACAAAATACTGCAGTTTTCTGAATGAAATTCTACTATAAATAAAACCAACAGAAATTGAAAAATAATAAAATATCCTCTTACAGAAAACCTTTACATTTTTCTGTCATTTGATGAAGTCTTTTATTTGCTTACAAATATGTTTCATTTATCAGGCACAGTATGCAATTACTCTAAAACATTATATATATTTTATATATACATAAATATATATAATATATATAAATTAGAGTTTTATATATAAGGGAATACATATATACACACATACACACATATATTCCCTTATATATATATGTCTATATATACATTCCCAAAAGACATAAACCATTTTCTCTGGATATAAGAAAAATGAGGATTATAAATTGCTGAAGGCTTGAAAGGAAATAGGTAATTTCCTTCAGGGTTAAACAGTTTTTTTCAGATATTTATTTAAATATATCCTCTAGATTTTATAATCTACATTCAGAGTTTATGGTGGCTTTGATTTTTTTTAATTATAATATACATAGACTACTAAAATAATACATATTGTGCGTTAATTTAGGGACTGACTCATTAAGAATATTATGCAGGCATAGCTAAATTTGCCAGTTGGAATAAATCCTGCATTTGCTGTGTTATATCTGATACTCCTGAGATTTGTTATGGAGAAAATAAGGCTGAAGCCTCCACTGAAGCCATCTCACCTCCAATGTCTGACAGAACTCTTTGACTTCGACAGGCTTTTTTATGTTGGCTTCAGTGGACTTTGTACTGGATCCTAGAAGGCAAAAATGGCTTGCAGACTAAAAAGAAGAATATCTTTCAAGAAACAATAATCTCTGGTTTTTTACAGAGTTTATGAAGAACAATCATTATTCCTTGGCCCCAATCCAACATTTTATGACCATCACCCCTCAACTGCCCCACAAAAGAGAAAGCAAGCTGAAATTCTGTATGACTTCTAAACCAAAGAAACTTTGGGGTTTTTTTTGTTTTTTTTTTCTTGGGATGCAAAATGCAGTGTTCTGTAATACTTCTTTTTAACCATTTGGACATATTAACTATTCCACTAACTCAGAAATGGAAAGGAAAGGAAAAAAAAAAAAAAAAAAAAAGGACCAGCACCTCACAGAAAGGTCAGTAGACCAGTGCAGTGATGGATTAAGTCCTTAAATTTAATAAATCTATGCCAATTGATACAAAGAATTTGGTCATAAATATGCACTGCTTTAAAAGTAGAATTTTAAGTAACTTCAAATATTTGGGAGACTTTCTAATAGTCTGTACAGACTATTATTATTATCATTATGCTTTTTGTTAACTGCATTTTTCCACAGCTGTGCAAGTCTCCAAACTTAATTGAGAGGTAGATGATAAGAAAATTTGAACTGCAAAACAACAACATGCAAATTATGTTGAAATTACATTGAAATTCTTATGCAAATTGTGATCAAATAGGAGATAATACATGTAAACACTTCCAATATATATATATGTGCACAAATATCAGAAAAGCACCCACCCCCAAAAATATCCAGGAAGCCTTGTTAAAAGTGATGTCATCTCCGAAAATAATTATTTAAAAATTCCCTTCATATTCCTCTCTGTGAGTAGAAAAATAATCTTCTATAGAGAAACTAACAGAAGTTGCCTTAATTCAATTTTGTTATAGGCAAAATTGTCAGTATCAGTTACAGCATGTTCATCTATAAAAGCAATCTCTGGCTTTGATGAGTGAAATCCTGATGGCTGCCATAAAATCTGGCTGTATGTATTATCTGTAGCTTACCATGTAACTGAATAACAGTTCCCCACTAATACTCTCAGCCATCCAGACCTGAAAGTATCGAGTGAAAAACATTGCTTAGTCATTTGAGGAAAGAGAACGACAAGAAAACATTCAAGAGAAGTCACTACATTCCAGGTCTAAATTTTTTTGTGTTACATCAAAATGGACAATGGGATGGGAGGTAGGGAACCTTCAAGATGAATGAGAGTTCTCTGGGAGGAACAATTTTGTACACACTAACCAATTTCTTTTTAAATACACTGAATGCTGATATGCAAAAATGGCCATTAAAATTCATGTGAATTTTGAATCATGATGTTAGTGAGATTACTGACATTCACTTCTGCAGTAAGTAAAGTTGAACTTCCTTCATAAGGACAGAATCATTTAAAAAAAAAAAATCTACTTGAAGATAAAATAGGACTTTCCCTAACTCTGTCAAAATAGTTCACAGGTCACACTCCTGAAAGAAAAGGAGTTTAGTTTGACTACTTATGCTACAGGATTTCATAAAAAAGATGCTTTTGTGAACTCAGCGGAAATACACGTCTGGCAACAGTTGCAGCCACAGTTCAATGGAGAGAAGTGGGAAGGGTGAACTTTTGATAGGTTTTTGAAAAAGTACTGAGAATTATTGGTGAGAAGTCTTTCTCTGGAGTTAGAAAGGGCAATACAGAACAATCCTCCAGCTATTAGACAGTACAATGTCAAAAAACCTAAAGAGATACAAGTGTACTCTAGATGTGTACTCTGAAACTACCTGAAATTTAAACTTGATGTTAAATAGGAAAAATATTACTGATGTTATCCCCTTTCCTATAAAATTTAAATTTTTTGGTATTATTTTTCTTGAGTGATCAAATAAGAGCAAGACAATAGTTAGGCTCAGTGATTCTGTGGCATAGAAAAGGGTAAGTATAAATGAGCATAAATGAGATTAAGACCAATTAAGGATTTGCTTGCACTGACTGACAGCGACTATGGACTCCACAGTGCAAAACAGATACATGTGTCTTGAAGTGTGAGACCACATTTCTTCATTTTAGAGCAGTGTCATCTCTTTGTCCTGACCGTGCATTGGCCCAGGCTGGGGACGTGGTAATTAAAAGAAAACAGGGGAATTTAGAGAGATGTTGTATACCCAGGTCTTATCCAGAAAGCAGAAATGTATGATGAAATGATTTGCAGTACAAATTAGAGCTCAGTGCAAGTAAAAGTGATATTCAGGGATTTGAAGGCAAGTTATCCTCATTTTGCTACCTTGCTGCTCAGTATAGAGTTGTTTCAAGGCAATTTATTATTATTATTACTTTTAGAAATAAGAGATAACTATAAAAGGCAATTGCCCCTTTAGGACCTGTTATTTGGAAGACACAGTTTTTTAATTCCAGGCAGTTTTTGCATAGGTATGGTTCCAATTTTCTTCATTCATCTCTGGGTTTTAACTTCTTCAATATTCAGTAATATCAATAGTATTCTGACGATTTTTATTTTGTTGCTAGTATTAAGAGGAAAAGTAATGAAAGAGGTGTAATGAAATTTTTTACTTGACTCAGTTCCTACTTTATATTGCTCAAGTTTCCTGCTACACCATTTTACCTTATAGGATGAAAAATTGCACATTGGTGAGTGGTGGTAAAGCAACTCTTTCATTCCTATTATTTTTTAACAGAATTGACCAGAAATGGAGGAGTAGTATCTCTGTAGAGCATTCTGTTTATATAAAGTTTTATTTCCTTTGAGATAACAATGAAATTATTGTTACTTGGTGGTCAGGTGTGCCTATGGCTCAAGGAACCTTGCTTTTCCCTTATTTCCTATGCCATGTTGCATCGTGATGTGTGATCCTGCATAGAACAGGTAATTTACCAGCATGTTTCCTGAAAGCCTTTTTTTATCATCTTTTTTTCTGAGTCCTCTATTTACTCAACAGCAAGTTTTAACAGACTTAAGTCAAAAGCTGACACTTACTGTCTTCTACCCTGTATTCTTAATCATGCTATTTTTTGCAAAGAGATAATAAGCACCTAGAATTTTTCCTCAGTCATTTTGGTTCAGACTCTATATTCATCTCTTTTTAAATAATCTCTGCCTTTCTACCACTTGCTGTCAAGTGCAGAGTGATGTTCCTGATGACTACTTTTTTAGCTAAAATTTCAGTTCATCTTTCACAATCCAGTATTTATAACTGATGTTCCTCACTGTATGAAAGCTCTGAGTCTGTGAATCTCCTCATCGCTTTCTGGCTTTGGGCATGTAGGGCCTTCACAGATCCTGGAATTCACCCTGTATGTTTGTATAGCCAAAACCAGAGCAGTGCGTTTACCTCATGGGGTGTTGGCAGTGCTGTGGTATGGAAAGAGGTGCAACGTATTTTTTCCCTTTGCTGAAGCTGGGAACTGGGACAGAATCTGTAATTTTACTGGGACTAAATCATTCACCGTACAAATCAGAGCATGTAATCCATATATTCTCCTAAAACCTATAAAATTATTGGACTTGTAGAAGATGTTTGGTTTCCCTGCATATAATAAGGTTAAAAGTAGGTATTGATTACTGTGCCATATTGTGAGTAGATTCATGATGCTTCTACCCCGAAACAGTGCTGGGATAATGAAAAAGTTCAGCATTTCTGTGGAACTTCATAGTATATAAGATGATAACCCAGCAGAACAGAAGCAAGCACAACAAAAATTTTTAGAAGAAGAATGAAAGTAGTAATATTGAACACTACTATTAAGAAATGGATTTCCTAAAATTGCTCCCATATCTTCTAGATTTTACTATGTGATTTTTTTTTCTTTTGTTATTGGCGCTTCAAAGTGTGTTTAACACAGCTAGCTGTCTGTCGAATATATTTGCAACTTTTTGAGATTTAATAGGGCTAAACCAAATTATATTCTTTTCCCAGAATAGAGTGTATGTGTATCCTGCATAAACAGTGCATAAATGTTTTATGAATCAGACCCTTAATTTTCACAATTTCAGAAGCATTTATATGCATCTCTCCAAAATGAATAGCATTTTTCCTCATCTACAAATAGAACAGAAATATTTTCACTTAATACCTTCAGAAGCTTGCACTGTTAGCTTTCAAGTGCAATGCTAAATGATTTGAGTGAAGTAAAATTGTAGATTTATGCTTTCTTTTGCCTAAAGGAAGAGTGATACGAGTGTCTGTGTGAAACTGTAGACACAATACAAAATATCCTGCACAAAAATGATACATATGATACATTAATACAAAGCTTCCAGACTGGCACTATCAATGTGCCTTGCAGCATTTTTGCTTGAACTGGCATTACAAAAAATAAGTAGCTTTTCACTAAATACATGGGAAAGAGAGGTAAGAACTGGTATGAAGTTACCTGTCTGCAAAGACCTGAAGTTAGACCTTAAATGTCCTCTCAGTAGACCATCAAACAACTAATGACTTGCCATTAAACCCAAGCATCCACTTTGAAGTCACTGCCATGAAACTGATTCAGGCCACAAAAGCCAAGGGTAAGTATCCTTTTAACACTAGCAGGTTCTGAATCTAGTCCCTTTAGGAAGAAGGCTTCACAGTTCAACTGAGATCCCTCATCCATATAGCAATACATAATCAAACTAATTGCCACTCTTTGTTAGCAATGATAATCTTGGGTTTAAATCCTTTTATGTACAGTCAGATTTTAGCTTAGTTTTAATTAGTGAGGTCTGAACATTCATTGTTTTTAAATACGTAAGTTGGAGTAAAATGTAGTCAGCTATCACAGGAGGAAAGAACTCCTGGAATATATTGTAATTCAGCTGTTTATGGTATTTTAGAGATGATGCTCACCAAATGTTCATCTTCTAGCCTTAACTTTTACATCCATATTATAATCGTTTATACAGATGTAATGTATTCTTTTGATCTAGTGGGCATATAAAATAGAAAAGTTTCAGTGTCCTTTGCTTTTGAAAGAAATATTTGAGTTTATCTTCTTTTTAATATTAGTAGTAAGTACAGTTTGGGCAGATTATTTTAACAGACTAACAATACCCTAAAGATGACCACAAAATGTCTTCTCAAATAAGAGCAGGAGATACATTTGCATTAGATATACTTTTGAAACAAATCTCATCATTGGAAGGCTTTACAGTTTACCTGACTCTTGATTGTCCAGTCATAATTTATGGTGTCACTACCTGTGTAATCTCAATTTTGTATCACTGAAATAAATAAATTATAGATAGCAATTTAACTTAGAGTCTTGCCATAGGGAAGAAATCTATTCCTATCCAATATTGTGACTGATCATTATTACCACAAAACCTGGTCTACGTCTTGAAGACATCTATCTAATGGAAGTCATCAATGTTGCCTTCTGAGCTATACTGCAGGTTAAATATTGGTTTCTCTTTCTGAAGGATCTTCAAGAGCTTTATCAGCTCTGCTGGTAGCATCTTCATTCTCATTGTTTGTTAATGGTTCTGCTTCCTTTGAGTCAGCATTCTTCTGTGCTTTCTGCTTTTCATCTTCTAACTTCTTTTCTTTTGCCAAAAGCCTGTAGTTAATGGTATTGCCAATGAACAACCAAATACTGGCCACGATCACAATTACTCCGCAGACAAAATACATGTATTGATATTCACCAGTAACATCCACTAACCAACCTGAAATACAAAGACAGGAAGAGAGAAAAAGAGTCTTTAGAGTAGGATACCAAATATAATCCAGACCTTTCCCTAGGAGAAATATCTGTATCTTGTTTGGTTTTGAAACTGGAGCAGAAAAGAATTTTCAACATGTTCAAATTGCCCAGTATAGCAGAACTCTCATGAAACTAGTATTGTTCCCAAATGAACATTTGTGCATATCCAAGTATTTAGCTCTGAAGTCTGCTTCACTATCACTGAAATTCACAGGATAACCTGTGTACTTGAGTATGTATTTAGATGCTTTTACTGGATTGAAGACATAATGCCAGCCTATTCACCTCATACACATTTCCATGCCATCAAAACCTTTATTTCACAAGCCTAGTATCAGGAAAATCTCAAATAGCACTGCAAGTGTATAATTCACCCATTAGCATAAATAATACAATTTACTGGCTTTTGTTGATTAGCCGCTTCATGAACTCATTAATATTACTTCAGCATAACATTTTAAAGGATATGAACTAACCAAAACTGGAATTTAGGTTTTCCCTGTGTTCATCCCCTTTGTTGTCTCTATTTAAGAAGATAAATTAATTATTCATACAATTATATGACAAATATATGCTTTTCAAAACTCCTGAGAAGTTAATATACTGAAAAATAGTCACATATGCTATTGCTCCATAAATATTAGATATAATATCTTTAGAATTAATACTAATATTGATTTCAGAACCTGACTGAAAAGACTGGACTTTAGTGGTCATAGGCTCAGTCCCCCCACTAGGTGGCAGGGGAAGAGTCTTTGTGAGAACAACATATTTTGTTCCACCATTGCCAAAATGAATTTCTATGTTAAAAGACGATGGAAGTATGAATTATCTTGAGGACTATTAAACATTTCTTGCACAAATATTATTGTACTGAAGTGAGTGTAATTGTTTTGGCATATTTAAAATTTCACTCAACAATGCTATTTTCATTGAAATACTGACAGTAATTCTTTAAATATTTCAGTATGTATAAATGGTTTTATGCACACATAATCAAGATGACTTCTGTGGCACTGTTTATGTAAGCACAGCGTATGTTCACAACGCTAGTAATCTCAACATATATTTTTATATTGTTGGGCTTACACTGCTCACATACATTTAGACAATACTTTTCACTAAGATTTGAGGATCTATTTCTTTAGTCTTTTATATAATCAGAAATCTTAAGATGGTAAAACTTACTAACAGCATTCATAAACACTGACTAAAAAACTAGCAAAAAGAAAATGTTTTAGATAAGACTCTTCATCATTTTTGGTGCTACAAGCCCAAAAGCAGTATAGTCCAAGCTATACACCTAGGCTCCCCTTAAGATCCCTTTACATTCCAAAGAGAGAAGTTGGCAACATTATGGCCTTTCAGTTAGTTCACACTCTGAATCAACTTACATATATCTTTTTGATATAAAATAGGCTAAAGCACTGTCTGCAAGCAGGGCTGTGGTCTGAAATCGTGCTGGGGTGAAATGCTCCATGGCACTGAGGTGGAATGCCACCATATGTGCACCCTGCCTAGGCTGCTGGGCATAGCCCTCTCCTTTCTGGCATCTCCCTGATGGATTCTTCTGCCAATCATCTCTGTTTAAACAAACTAAAATTGTTATTCTAAATTTAAGTGAATGATCCTCTAGCTGCCACTAAGTTAAAGAAACTATAAGCCACTCTGTGAGATCTTCACAAAAAATGACCAGTAGATTTGACCAGTTCAAAAGAGAAAGAACTGTGTGTGCAAAGAGCAAATCAGAGCTGAAAACATGTAAATCAAGGTTGCAAAGTTAGCACTATATGTTATCAGGTGAACATATATTTATTACCTGGATTTATGGGCCAATAGAGATAGGCTATTAATCAATCTATTGCACATGCACGCAATGTATGCCTTTAGATTCTCATGAGTATCCACAGCTGTAAAGCCCAAAGATAATTGATGCAGTGCACTGCTGCTATGGTACATTTCTAGTCACAGCAAAAACATCAAATAACATTCTTACCTCCTAGAGGAGGGCCTATGAGCACAGGGCAACATTCCACAATGGTGACAAGTCCAACAGCACTGGAAAATCTGGCAGCTCCAACGAGGTCCATCAATGTCTCAAAAAGAACACTGCTAACCATTCCAAATGCAAACCCAAAAAATACAGCATATATCACCAAGCCAGTGTAATTTGTTGCCAGAGGGCACAAGATATGGCAGACGCCATTGTACAAGACAGCAAAACTAAAAAAATACTGAATCTTTGGCCGGATAAACTTGGAGTTTGCTACTAGTCCCATTGAAGGCCTAGCAAACATGTCTACAAAGGCTAAGATAGATAGCAAAAAAGCAGCAGAATATTCATCAATTCCCTTGTGCTTGGCGTAAGGAGCCAAGAACACTATTGGAGCAAAGAAACCAATAAACATAATGACATTTCCTGATAAATAGATAAGAAACCCTCTGTGTTTAAAGAGGGACAGATCTAGATATTTATTCATAGTTTGCCAAAAAGACTTCTTGTTGTTTTTGTGCAAGGTAGAATCTCCTGTGCCTTTTTCAACATCTTTTTTCACAGGAGGGACTGTTTTTGGTCCAACTGGTCTCATAAGTGACCCAGCCACACAGCAGTTCAGAAGAAGTCCTCCAAGAATAAGAAAGCTTCCTTTCCAGCCAAACGCATTAAACAGAAATTGATTGAGAGGTGCCAATGTGCTCAGAAACACTGGACTTCCAGCCATGGCCAATCCATTAGCAATGGGACGCTTCTTATAGAAATACTTGCCAATCATGGTCAAGGCAGGCTGTAAGTTGAATGCTAAACCCAGACCTAAACACATAAAAGACAGTATTATTTGCAGGTCATGCACTGAAAAACATATCACACCTCTTTCAAGTTATTTTTTAAATGAACAGTATCTAATCCAGTGATTCCCAATGAAGATAGAAACCAACAAGCATCAGAGAACAAAATACAGTTTTACTGCTGTCTATGTGTGTTAACACCAACTGTGTCATGGTGGCATTCTGCCACTTATCCCTGTAGTATTGCAATAAAAGCCAGAAGTCCTTGTTGTGTTTCAGGAATGATACGGAAGAATCACAAAGGAATGATGGCATCAGTGTCTTCACTTACCATTTTTATTTTTACTAACCTGTAATGCAGTTCTCTCTTGGCTCATTTCACAAGTTATTATATGTCACCTCAGCTACAATGAATACCGGGTGTATTTAAATGCATAAATCTCATTTTGTGTTTCCAGCCCTATTTAAGATCAAAGTTGTGTACAAAAATGAAGCTTATAATTGCTAATTCTTCTGGAGCACATTCAGCTCTACTTCTGAAGTAATGGAAGTCGCTACTAAAGGTGGAAGAATTGTAGAGGACATTGCATGAAAGCAAACAACCCATCCACATCAGCTGAGTGATAGAAGATGAACCTCTAGGTTTTCTCTTTGTATTAAGATATCTAGGCAATAAGGTCTAAGCAGATGCATTTGCTGGGTGTCACAGGAGAGAAGTTTTCTTCTCTGATAAGCCCCTTCTTGGACCCTGATTTTAATCTTTCAGTGGGCCCCAAATTTAGGATGTAAAAGATAAGAGCTTTAAGAAATAATCACTGAACAAAGAAGGATTCCTATAGTCCCAACATAAAGAAATATGAACTTGAATATAGGAACAAGTATTATCTCATTCATTTGTTATCTGCCAATATGTCACTTCACCTGACTTCCTTAATCTGAGGAGGTAGTTTAAAACAAAATCCTACAACTTTTAATAAGGAAGCTATTTAATTTACTGGCTTTATGGTCACTTTAGTTCACTGCCTTAGGTAATATCCAGGCCTTTGATGATATATTTTGATGATATATTTTGGGAATAACCCTGGAGGATTTTAAACAGAAAGCTGCTATGCTCTTAAGTTTCTGTGAGAGCATATGTACATATGTACAAACCTACAGAAAGCTGGTACTAGCTTTCACTATTTTTACTAGATTTCTGCTAGCCTCTGTCTCCCTTTTTGATGTGAAACATGACTGAAAGCTAAAAGAATTAATGTGAAATTCTGCACAAATGACTGTAATAAGTGCTGTCATGAGCCAATCAATTTTTATACCATAATTACAGTGCAGTGTGGAACAGTACATATATACAGCATTTATTGAATAAAATCATCCATTGTTCCTGAAATATCCTAAGAAATAATTTAACATCATACCTAATTTAAAGGATTAGATAGTTCAGGTAGCTGAAATGAACTGATCTTGCTTCCTTCTTGGTTTGCTTTTGTACAATGCCTTGCACAGTGGGTTCTTGATCAGTAAGCCTAATTGGTAGAACAGTATCAAAATATTATTATATAATACAATAATACCTTCTAATCAGGACTCTTACCTCCAACGACACCAATACATAGATAAAGTTCCAGGACGCTATTGCAGAAAGAGGAAGCAATCATTCCAAATGAACACAGGATACCTCCTGCTATCATTACAGGCCGGCTACCATATTTATTCACCAAAATGCTGCTTATGGGACCTGTTGGTAGAAAGAAAATATATCAATAGGTAACAAGAAACTCCATGATACATGTCTTTATATTTAGGACACTTTGGAATGCTTTGCTCTTCCATCTTGGAACATGTGTAGTTGTTTCTGTACCAGTTTGTCTTACAAACATACTCTGAGTTTGCAGACATGTGAGCCTGGATGTGGTTATATTGCCTCTGTGGCAATATAAATACTGATTAGTCATGGCAATGGATGAAAATATTAAAGACATAAGACAAGCAAGAGCAATAGCCACAGTTCACAAGTAACCAATACTGAGATCCATCAACAGAAGCTTTGAAATTTGAAGGACTGAAGAATTTAAAGTATGAGACAGATATCAAAACTCTACAGAGAAGGAATCCCCCAGGCAAGCAAACGAATAACTGACCTTAATACCATAGCATGCCCTGGACGCCTACTTAAAACTAGACACAGACTTAAACATAGTGTCAAATCAGAATGTAAATCTCTGGCCCCTGAGGCTCATTTTCCCTTAGCTCAACCAGAAAGGAGTGTTAATGTGCAGTAAGATGACTATAGGTTGTCCGGGAAAATCTAAGATGTGGTTTAGCATAAAAACCTATAAACTTTGAAAATATTGCTACAGGTCTATTTTTCAGTTTCAACTGCAATACAGTTTATGGTCTAATTACAGCCATACTACACAAACAGCTAGTGTGCAATTTAGCATGACATGCATTATATGTTTTTTAAATGACTGTGACTAGAATAGGTGGTGTGCTACATATCAAGATTAAGAGATTGTCAGAGCTCTTTAGGTAAACCTGCATACCATCTGACTGTACTATATTTGGCCCAAACCAGTATGAAAAGTCTTGCTTTTTCAATAACTAACCTTATCCAATTCAAAAATAACAAATATCATAATAAAAAAGCAATACATTTCAAAGCCAGGATAAAACAGACACCTGGCATAAAGTGGAATGCCAAGCTCTGCATCTGATTTCACTGCAAATCATGCACTGTACTGGTAAAAGTTTTAAGTTTTTCTTTTTACAAATATCTAAGGGAATAAATTCCAGAAACTTCACAACATGAAAAAGCCAAATCCAACTAAATTTAAAAGTGCATTTTCATATGTATAGTGTTATTTTAGACTCCACTGTTTGAAATACCTTAAATGTATTAAAGTGTTATTATGGATGTAGTCCAAATGTTAATTACTCCTTGCATATCAACAACAAAAATCTTAAGCAATTGCCAAATGATCAATTTTTAGCTTCCTCCTTATGAATAAGCTTCTACAATAGTGTCACCCTGTGACTGTCCATGTTTTTAATAGCTTGTGGTTCCAGAGGTCAGTTTGAAATTTACTTGACTGAAAAGCAAAGATTTGAGTGATATTTAAGTCTTATGGTTTGTGCATTCATTAAATATCTTTGGTCCCAAGGAGTCTAGGGAAGTTCGTACAGGCTCCTTGTCCAGGCAGCCCAGAAACTGGGCAACACACCAGTAAAAGCAATGTATCTTCTTGCCCAGGAAGCTGTACCTTTCAAGGTAGGTGGAAGCATAGAGGATAAACATGGTGTCTATTTTACTGAGAAGGTAAAGGATGCTCAGACTGAAGGCATCAGGGCTCATCTCACAGACACATAAGCTTAGGAAATCAGGCTCTGCCTCTCACCGAACTGCAGCTTAAGCATAACTGTATATTGAAACCAACAGACCTAAACATCCACAGCATGGGATGGCCCACCAAATATACAATAGCTCAGAGACACATTGAAAGACTTTAATAAATCTTTCACATATGAAACACTAAAACATTTTACCAAGAGCTTATATTATGAGATACCTAACACTTGTTCATTTCCATCTGGGAGCAAGCACTGAGCAGAACAGTGATGACGTGGGCTTTCTCCTTTGAGGCCATGTGGAGAAAGTGAAACATTAAGGACGGACACTCCAAACACTTCCCAGATATATCATGCTTACTTCTCTCGTCTTAATAAGCTTGTGTTTTCATAATTACGGTGAAAAATAACTTCAATCATGATTTTTTTATTTATTTATTGTTTGGACAATCAGCAGTGTGGCTTATGTTTGAATTAGAAAGAAAGCCCTTTTGAAATTTATGAACAATACAAATATTTTCTCTGTGTCTAAAAAAGTCCTTTTTAACCGGAACTCATTATTTAACCCAAAGCAAAACGTTTCATCCCAATATCAAGTAATAACTATAATTTTGTAAACAAATTTAAATCTAAGGCAATTTTCTGAATTAAAAAATATTTAATCATTATCATTGCTAAACACAATAGCAGTATTCAACTTCAAAAATATCAAAATAATTATTTTTAAAATTCTGTTCAAGTTCTTTTTCTGTGATGGGATGGAAATTGTTACAAATTGTAAATAAAAAATCTTTTTAGTATTTGTTGACATTTTGGACTCCCCCCAAATTACTGCTGTAATAAATGTTGCCTTATGCAGTCTTATTTAAAATGTTCCCTTGCTGATCCTTCAGAAAAAATGCAGGAAAGAGGCATCATAGCAGGGAAATATTTGACTATACTATCTACAGATTTGTTCACTACAGGCAGCACTTTTAATTGTACTCCTACAAATACTTGTTATGATGTAGATAGACCTGTTAGCAATCTGTTTCTTTTCTCATTAAACAAAGACAGCATGAAAAGCCAGGATAGGTGTGAGACCAAATGAAAAAGATGATGTAAATCCACATATAGCAGACTATCAAGTGTTGGAAAGAGAGTAATGGTATTTAAAAAAAAAATGTTGCGCAATACTGATATATTTTTATTTTTTTAATAAAATTCTTCATCAAAAAGACAATATTGCAACACTGACAGTACTGACAAAAGTTTTCCAACCATAACCAAGGACAAAGATAAGCTCTGCTGTAACATTCACCCCAAGAGAGTATTGATGGTATTATTAATATTCTTCAATACTGTTCCATCAATCCTTTCTTCCTTCTCCCGCAGGACAGGAAAATGAGACAGATTCTTGTTTGTTCAGGTGCTTGGGGAAGAGGTTTGTTTTTGGTGTTTGGCTGGTTGCAGTTTTTGGGGGTTGTCCAGAAATGGCAAGTTTCTCTCTCCTTTGAGGGAAATAATTTTGCAGACAGTACCTAATCAGGAACAAGAAAACTGCATCTCTGCAGATCTTAACTGTGGCAGTTAGGCCAGTTCTGTTAAGTTACAGCTTTTCAGATCAAAACATTCAATGATAGCCTCACCTGCAAGACCTGTTAGCTGAGGTCAAATATGGATTTATTAATTTGGGTAGGCAATGGATGAAGACACCAGAGGAAAGACAAAGCCATCTGATGGGTCTGAGTAGGTCTGAGCTTTGTACTTTCAAATGACCTAAATGTGGAATGAATTATTAATTTAATATTCCTTTAAACATGATATTATCTTTGAAATGTTTTCCTTAATTTAATGATGTGCATTTGCTATCAGAGATTCATTTTATTTCAGATTTTGTTTTAGTATATTCCAGTAATTTGATTTAAGATTTGTCCTTATGGGAAATATTAATTGTTCTATAGCCATAAAGTAGGTTTACACTTACTCCCTAAGTTATCTAGAAGACCTTCCAATCTAATGAGCAGGTTAAACATTTTCTTGTGACATCTGTGTATACACTTTATTTTGAAGTTTCATAAAATAATGCATATTCATATCTTAATGTATATGAATCTACATAATTCCAGCTGTTTGCCTGCCATCATCTGTTTTATAGCCATGTACAAATTTTGTTTCATATCTAACAGCTTCTACAATTATTTAAGCAATGTTCATGTGTCAGCATGTATCTACATTCCTTGCATATTTTTTCTTTTTGGCAGAAGCAACATTAAGCTTTTTAAGCACTGTAACTCTGCCAAATCATGCTATACATTCATGCACGTTAATGCAGTAAAGGACTGATGAATCTCTGAGTCTACTTTCCCAAAGCCTGAAGTAACTATGTAACAGATGTTAAGTCAGGAAGCCCACAAGAATATTTACTCTTATCTCTCCCTTAGCACCTACAAACCATCAGCCACAAAAGACTATACACTCCCTAAACCAAATTTAAGACCATTTTCTTAATATGCTAACAGTCTCCTGGCTGTACTTTTGTTTTATAACTGTGTTTGAGGCAAATGACCAGACTGTGAGAAGGAGTAAGACAGCAACTGTAACTGGTGCCACTAAAGAACAGTTTCAGGAAGGGCTGTGCAGCAGGACACAAATGCTTCAGAAGACAAGAAAAAATAGCAGCTTTTCACATTCTTCATCATATGTCAAGGGAAAGATGGCAAATGTTTCAGCTATATGAGCAGAGGCTGGGTTATGGATTTGGAAGATGTTTATGTTTTGTACAAAGCCTGTAATAATGTGACACCTTCATTATGTTTTGATGTCAAAGGAGAACATTCACTTGAACATCTGTATCATACAAAATGTGAGGACAAAGCTGCTTTTGCTGGTTTTCAGTGAATACCAATACCTCTTGGAAGAAATATATTGCTTGCAAATTAGATTAATTATTTCTTATAATAGCAAAGGTAGCAATAGCCCATATTTTCCTCTCACCAGTTTAACTTTTCAATCACTATTTAAATCTTCCTTCTGCTAAGCCATACTGTTGTAAATAAAAAGTAATAAAAGAGTACTATATAAGTGAATCATAAATAGATTTTAAAATGCAGATGTCTGAAGAAATAGTAATTTTTTTCCCCCTTTAAAGATGTTTATTGTGCTAATTTGGTTTAACCATAACTCAAATATTAAGCTTCTTTTTAAAGAAATGTACTGCTTGCTATTTTTGTGGAAATTAATAGAAGTCTCAAAGTATGCACTATAAAGTTCATATTCTCTCTCATATAGTTACATTCTCAGAGATACACACACACTCATATACACACATCTATCCATTTATTCACTTCTCTCAGCCCTAAGAAAGTATACACTTCAAAAAATGATCTGACTCTGGAGACAGTACAACATCTTTAGTATCTCAAAAAGATTAAAGGATGCAAACTAGACAACAATATTTCCGTTTCATAATACTTGAGTTAATAGTACAGGCAGATCAGTTTTAAGGCCATGACATAGAATAAAGGAAGATTTATTTGGCATAAAATCTGTATCTTGCTCATGTCTCAGGTAAATAACATTTATAACTCCAAAGGTATTAGGTACAGTCCATTAATTAACAAAAGGAAGAGAATGTAGGACACTAGAATTCTTGCTGCCTTTCCTCTTTTCCATCAACTTTTTTCAGACCAAAATGAAAAGGAAAAAAAAATTACTTTAGACAATTCTCCTGTAAATAGACACCACTTTCTGAGAGGGATGAAAAAGTGATCTGCAAGTTAAAAGCATAATAACTACTCAGAATGGTTAAAATAGTAAGGAATGGTTTGTAGCAGTATCAAGATGCCATAAGTGTTTTTAATGTCCATAATGAGGTCATCTTTGGGTCTATTCTATAGTCATACTCACTGCAGGAATTAAATTTTCTTTAAAAACTATATCATCTAGGTTTTAGTATGTATATAATTTATTTGTCCTGGCTTGACTTTTCACTGCTATAACACAGTGATGAAATTAAAGATCATTCACATCTGTAATCTGTTTCACACAGAGTCACTGCATTTATGATTTTTATTTTGCTACCTTTTTTATTTTTAGTTTGGCACTAAAGATTAACCTTCCTGATATAAAAGTAACTTTTTAAACAAATATTGATAATATCATACAATGTTCATAGTGTCATTGATCCACAGTTCTGAAATGAGCCAGACTGAACAATATGACATTTATTTAAATAAAGTAAATTGCTGAAAGTTGAAAATAAATGCAATAATAATATTTCAAGTTGCACTAACGTAATATTGTAGATTGCATCCTGTCAAGTGATTTAAACACAAGTACATTTTCAGCCATCTGCTCTGTAGTCAGTGCAGCTATTTTTCCAGTCCAGCTTTATTTTTTATTTCTGTTTCCTAAAAGGCTGGAAAAACCTGAGGAGATCCAAGAATTAACATTACAATAAACTACTTGCTAATATCAGTCAGACTATTTTTCATTTTTTGTTTGGTTTTTTGTTTGTTTGTTGTTTTTTGTGGGGTTTTTTTTCCATTTGTTTGTTTTGTTGGTTTTGGTTTTGGTTTAGTTTGGTTGTTTTTTTATATAAAAAAGCTAAAAAAATCACAAACAACTCCATTCACAAATGTTTTAAG
Organism: Todiramphus chloris collaris; assembly: GCA_025345505.1. Classification (NCBI taxonomy): domain Eukaryota; kingdom Metazoa; phylum Chordata; class Aves; order Coraciiformes; family Alcedinidae; genus Todiramphus; species Todiramphus chloris. Next base: position 33,650,977 of record JANVCC010000010.1, on the reverse strand, counting down.
CAAGTACTTGGTACTGCTATTAGAATGTGAATTCTGGCATTCAGAGAAAAAGCAACTCAAAATTGATACTAGTTTGTTTAAAACCTGTTCATTAAATTAGAAAATGCTTTAAAAATATGCTGCTTTTATCAAGCAGGACTAAGACAAATTACTAAGCATTCTGTCACAGTCTTATCTCTAGTTCAAAAACCTTTGGCTAAATATTTTTAGTACTCTTGGATAGGCATTTAGAGAAGGCAGACAGAAAAAAAAATGTATCAAGAAATTTGAAAATATTAAAATGCAATTATTTTTGTGTTACATTCTTTATCACATTTCTGGGAATGGCAACCTGCATTTCTGACACATCCTATGCGTTTGTGTAAAAGCAACGAAGGTAACAGTTCAAAAATCTTTGACAAGCTTTCTCTATGCGTTCTGTATTTGGCAGGGCTTTTTTCCCATCTCATATAACATCTACATCTGGGTGCACTGATTCTATAAACCTAGATATTATAGTAACATTGACAGAAAGCAAAGAGAAAAAAATGTTCTTACAATAAATATCACCAAAAAAAAAAAAATGGCTAACATTGAGTTAGGGTTGCTAAACTATGAGTTAAGATATCTCAGCAGCTGAAAGCACAGCATGCTGGGGAGTAAGCAGTCAGTCGTTCAACCATCCATCACATTTTGCTCACCACTTCCTCTCCTCTAACTACATTTCCTCTGTGTCATTACCCTAATGCACACATTCTCACTTGTGTCCTGAAGGATCCTTGAATTCTATTAAGTTTCTATATTTTGATTACTAATGAGGAATAATTTAACCTTCAGATACTTCCTAGGATTTTTATAAGAAATATAGTAATCGTGTGTATGGTAACCCATAGGATCCTGGCTGATGGTAAAATGCCTCAACACATTGGTTGCTTCTTCATGCTTCCTCTTCCCAACAGCTTACAACTGATAATTTTGAACTGATGTGCTCTAGTCGGGAACACATATGTCAAGCTGTAAATATGAGCTGTTTTTTTTCCTGAAATGTTCAGAAGAAACATAAATAAGTGATCACTGGTGCTAGTGTTTGCTCTACATGTGCTGGTTTTATGTAAAAATTAGAGATCCTTGAGCTGCTTCGGTTTTTGTTTGGGTTTGTTTTACAGTAATACATCAGGGACATGAACCAAGGGCATTACATACTCTGATTAAAGATGTTGATTGGCTTACAGGCTTTTTCCTTGTTTGCTAGGGTGCAAAGGCATATGGAGTTATGGACCATGTAATTAGAAAGCATCTTCAACTTAGCAAATTATATCTGTTAATTTAAAAAAACTGGAAAATTGCCCAGCTTGTTAATCAAGGAGTAGCCATGCTGATTATTATTTACATGGATACATATCAATGCTTTATATTAACTATCTTCTGTATGCTGTGCTACAGAATGTTTTTCATGAAAGGCTAAAACACTTGATCAAAAGCAGAAGACTTTAAGATGACTTATGACATTTATTTTTAAAATAGCAATATGAATCTTCAAAATATTTAATAGGAAATGAGTATAAATCTAAGAGCTGCTGAACACGCTTTATCATCACTGAATAAAAAAAATAAATTCTGTCTAAAAATTAATTGCTCAAATTTCACATTGACACATTTATTGTAAAATGAAATCTGATACAGCAAAATATTTCACCATTTTTTGAAACTTTCCTTATATTTGTATTCCTGCTGCCTTTAGCAGACTAAAATGAAGACCATGTATAGATATTTACAAAAACTAGTCTTTCAACTTGCAAAAAGGCAAGAATCAAGAAAGAAGAAAGGAGAGACTGAGTTGACGATGAGATGGAACCAAAGAACCTATAAGAGAGGTGCATATAAATAGAGACATTGTAACATCAGGCACATATTTTTCACAAAGTGGCCCGCATGCCTCTGTAATGGGGATAGCTGGAAATAGCATCAGCACATGATACGTGCAATACAAAGGGTCTTCTCAGAAAAATGTTCTTTTCTTCTTGGAAAACTGATGCAGACAGCTTGTAACCTAAGCAGTAAGTGCCATGTAGTGCATCAACACAAACATTAGAAAATTCAGTGTCACATATGAGGTACTTAGAAGAATTAATGAAAGTTTCTTGCAGAAGTAAAGATAATTAATTTTTAAAGCTCAGGACTTACATAGGCTTGCATGAATCTAAATTTAAAACAGCTTTTTAGACCAAAAAATGTGCGGGGAGATTTTACTTAAATAATATTAGTGTTTACATGCACAATAAACCTGTGCCAATAAATGTTAGCTCTCCTTCAAATGAAAAAACAAAGACATTAATTTTTCCTCTATGGAAATATAGTAAAGATAATAATGTTAATATATAAATACTAGTAGATATAATTTTCTATAGCAGTTGTTAATATGAAGGTATTAATAATAAACTTCACTAAACTTATAGCCTTTTCAGGGTTTCACTAGGAAGTTCAGGAGGCATAACTCTAAGAACAGAAACTCTTCAGTGAAAATATTTGTTTTCTCCAGAGATCTCATCCTTGAAGTACTATCCATTCATCTCTGTCACTGCTCCCTCTTTCTTTGTTGACTGTTGCAAGTGAAAGACTTAGTTCAATTTGGTAATATCTGTGTTTGAGCACTTGTACTGAAAAAAGCATCATATTTCTAAAGGACTAAAATAAATCCTATCTAACATGTCTGCTGTCAGGGCAAAACAGAAAAAAAATAATATTAATCCAAAACCAGAGGTTCATGTATAGCTATCTAGTATTTCTACTAGTTTTTCTGTCTCCAAAGTAATCTTACTAAAACCTGCTATGCCCAGACATAGAGACTATGTATTCACACAAGCACACACACACAAACCCCCAAGACTCCCCCCACTTTTCCACATCCAATTGTTTGATTCCTAATGATATAAATGAGTTGTTTTTTCCTGAGATAATAGAAATTACTCATCCCATTTATAAGTATGTTCCATCTGGAAAATTCTCACTATTTCAAGTTCAAAGAACCTCAACATTTGTAACTGAAGAAGACAGTGTTTAATGCTTCGTGCCTTGCCAAAGCAGATCACAATTGTACAATTTTTAACTATAAAACTTGTCTTTACAGGTTGCTTACTGTGTGAACAAGATCACCAAACATGTACTGTATATTCTGCTGTTACAAGGGAGGACCATTTTCTGTATTGTTGCAGATCATAAAATGGAAAAGAGAGAGGTCACAGGATACCATTGTCACAACTACAGTTATAGCAACTTGAACATGAGATAAATTGTTAATCTCAGAGCTAATTGTTGGGAACCAAAAAAACAACAACACAAAACAAGCAGCACTTACAAATATTAATTCCTCACATTTTCCTAAAACATGTTATTACCTAGACAAAAATATTTTCTTTTTTTTTTTCCTCCTTCTTCTTTGAGGAATGACTTGTCTTTTCTACAAGTCTGTGTATGTATATGTGAAGACAATATTCATAAATGTTCATTACTCACCATTTCTTATTTATTATACCCTATTACCAGTGATGATTTTTATATACCTTCTTAAAAATCTCTGTCTACTATTCCTGTAAGCAGAACAATACTTGCCATTTGGAAGACTAGTAGACAACACAGAGAGCAAAAAGTCATAGCAAACACTTTCAGAAGACCTTGTACAAGCTATTTAGTAGGTCTTATGAATGTAGGATATATTCTCTGCAATTCAAATCATGACATTTTTTTCAGATAATGCATTCACTGTGAAAAATTCAGCCAACTTCAGTTAAGATTAATATTGTCATTTGGATTTCTCTATCTTCTACAAATTGCCCATAATATTAACGTTCATACAATGTCCTGTTTTTACCCTGCACATCATCCTGCAGTTTGGTTTTTTTCCAGAATACTATTATAAGTAACTCAACTTGGAAATGACTCCTTATATAATGTTGCAGGCAATTTCAGAGAAAGCAGAAGATACATGCTTCTTCCTAGTTGCTCCTTTATCATATTTCTTTTTCTTCTCAATTTTGTACTGTATAATTAGACTTCAAATTGAAAGTATTCAATCTACTGACTACCTGTGATGTTTCTCTGGACCACTTACTGTGAATTATGGATCATGAGTGGATCATTAAATCTCATCTACATATTCAGAATATATGCAATGAGAAGTATAAATCTGGATGTATTTGTAAGTTGGAAGTGTCCTGAGAAGTCATATTTAGGTCATTATCAATAACATTGTAAGATTGTTTCCAAATGCACTTGCTATTTGACACATACATATCATTAAGCTTAAAATGTACTTTATAGAAAAATCTTTCTAAAACATCAGTTTATCAATATTTTCATTATAACTGTAGTTTTAAGTATATCCAATAAAATGCATATGGCGACTTTCAATGGTACCAATCAGAAGCTTAAGAGTGGTAATTTTCCAAATTCCTTTTCAGCCTATAAATAAGATCATGACTGAAGAACTGCATTAGGCAAATAGATGTGAATAATATCTAGGTCGCTACATAATAGGGGAATGGGAAGAGGGAGGGAAGGGGGAAGAGGGAATAGGGAGGGGAAAGGAAAGGGAAGGAGGAAAGAGGAGAGGAAGGTAATTTATTTGTGTTTCAAAGATATCATACAAAATGGGAACTGAGGATTTTCATTAGGTTTTGGCACCTAGTCTATTTAGAATGTAAGTGTAGACAGTGGTAGTGTATTTATGGGATCATACTAGGTACAGAATCTGCATTTTTCCCAGTATTTTGCAAATGGGGAGATTGAGAAACTGAGATTGGGTGTGGGGGGAGACACAACTACTTTCAGTTGACAATTAAAAGTGAGAATCCTGAGGTGGGGGGGCATTGTTTGTGGTTTTTTTCCTGTTTTCAGAAAAGTGAAAAAATAATTTGTATGTATATTGATAAAACCTGTTTAATCATGGAACCATATATAAAAATAACAGTGAATAGTTTGTCTTCCAGGTTAAAAAAACCTTAAAGCAATATAAATAAAATATTACCCTCTTGATCAACAATAGTAACAATATTTATATGTTTTACATCTTACCCTCTTGATCAACAATAGTAACAATATTTATATGTTTCACATCTGTCAATGTATTTCTGTATTTTATCTGTGCCTAGCCTTTATCACATCCTAGTGGAAGCAGAACCTTTAGAGACAACTTAGTGAGCAGGTCCAGAATTCTGAAAGTGTCACCCAGGTTCAGGTCAGAAAGTTTTTTTACTTAAAACCACATTTAAATGTTTTTTAAAATTAATAATCTCGAGGAAAATATTTACTGATTAACCAATAATTTAAGAATGGGTTCAAACCTCTTCTCTCCTTGTTCTTTTTACCATGCTTCTCTCTTGCCTCCTACAGCAAAATATACATGCCTGAGCATGACACTGAATACAATGAAAGAGAAATCGGTATTTTTCAATCCTACATTTTCTAGCAGATGTCACTTTGTCTTTGCATATTGCTGCACCCACCTCACAGACTTTTTGTCACCAGAGTTGAATTTGTCATCAAGTTGACACTTTCAGATTTCCATCTACAAGGGAAAAAGCATTACCTGATGGGTCTTCCAAATTTTCAGACTGTTTCCTATGTATAGTCATATGCCATTTCTTTTTTGGACTGCATCAACAAATACACTTTCCATGGATTGTAATAAACTAAAATATGATTATTTCCTTTAATGAGGAGGAAAGTATGCCTTCCTTTAAGAAAACAATATTTCATAAAATATGACCAAGTAAGGAGTGAAGGAATCATGAAATATTAGCAGAGGAAGCCTGAGACTTAAGGAATGGAAAAAATATATCTATTATGAGACTGTTGGGTAAAAGTCTCTCTGGTATTTGTGTTTGTCTGGACTAGAGAGGAAACAACACATATTATGTTCCCTATACAGTCCTTTCCCTCATAGCAGCAGAGATTACATCTCCATAGATAAGGTCTTCTGAAAATGAGGGGGCAGAGCAGTTGGAGAAGTCTAGATTTAGTCTGCTTACATGAATAGGGAATACTTGAGCTCTGCTGCCAAAAGCAACATGAAGTGTCTTGGTGATGTACTATCATCTTAATGCATTTGAAGATAATATTTGTGTAGCTTTTGAACAAGGTGTATTTTCTTAACTAGCGTGATGAAACAAAACAACCTACCACTAGCAGAAGCCTTATTCTCCACCAAATGTCAAGCAGCTTACTTGTAATGACTGTGATGCATGATAAATTCTAAATAAATTAGTGCCCATTAAAATATAGGCTTCTGATTATTTGTATTATAGATGCAGCCTAAATATCATGCATTCCTGGAGCCACCTTTCATCTAAGGAGTTATGTTGATACTCTTCAGACAGAACATATTAAAATAATCCAATGAAATATACCCACTTCTGCAAGGATTTAAAATATGTGCCTGTGAGGAGAATATTACTTAGGTTTACTAGTGAAAAAAATATTTTCCTCCTATAGGAGGAAATATGTTTCTTTGATAAGTGTTAATACATCTTACTGAAAAGCAATTTGTTCAAAAGTTGACTGATCTAGGCAATATGCATATTTGAACACCTTGTCAGGTGAATTTTTTATAACATCTGGAGAAATGATCCAGAAAAAATTCTATGATACAAATTTGTTCTTGTCTTAATCCCATATGCCACTTCATCTCTGTTTCTCTGAGCATAGGGTCAAGTGCTTTGCACACAGGTTACTGTTTACATTTGAGTAAGTAAATATGAAAAGCTTCTAGATCACAATGGCAATGGTTTATATAACCTTGCACAATCTTTGCACAGGTATAAAATATGGCACTGTGTGAAAGACAAGAGAATCACTCCCACATGTACTATCATTGTGAGATGTTACTTGATTTTTAAGGAACAATACATAAAATTAGAATTAGCATTGCATGAAACATTCTTATGCATTAACACCCATTTTACTCTCAAGCTGAAATAACAATTTCAAGTCTCAGAATTTTCAGTTGATTTAAAACTCTTCAAGTAAGTCAGTCTGAAATATATAAAAAGTCTTCTGTTGTACTAATAAACAAATTAGAAATATAACTATCTGGCATTCCCATGATCTAATTTTTCCTCTTAGCTTTTCAAAATAATTACAAACGTTTTGTTGCAGGTAATTCAGTACTATATTGCATTTCATTACCAAACTGTCTTAAAACAATTGCAGCTCTACAGTTTGTTAATGTAGTATAAGCCAAATTGCTGGTCTGTGTTACTCATTATTGTATATGCAGTCACATAACACACATTGGACCTTGCTCTGAGATAAATCATCCCAACACATTCTGGGAAGTGTAGGCCTTCTGCAAGTGCAGGTCATAGGAGAGAAGGGTTTGTGGGGTTTTTTTTGTCAAACTTTTTTTTATTATTATTTTCTGTAATTTTTTATGACAACAAAAATGTATTACCCAAAAATGATTATTCAGGACATCAGCCCCTTATAACCATCTCTAATGTTTACTACATTCTCTTTGTCACATGAGAATCATACAATTTCACTACCTGAAAGTGTTTTATTACATAGTCTGTTGCTTTAGTCAATAATCAGAACAATCCCTACAGTTATGGTGCCTGATTCTTCACTCCTCAGTGCACTTTGCAGCACAAGAACTCTATGGAGTGCAATAAATTAAAATTGAAGTTAGGAAATTCATACTTAATGTCAAATTTGGGGAGAAGACATGAAACATTTATGGATAATGTCTTTTTAAGGTTGATATAAATAAAAATAAGATTTTAATGACTGGCTCTGGGAGCACTTAATTCACTGAATGTACACTGTCAAGAGATAAACATCTATGGATAAACATCTGCATAACTATATAAACATGTCTACAGGTTGACTTGAAGCAGGTGAAATATTTAACTTTGAACTTTATGAGATCACTAAGGTATTTAAATTTAAGCACTTATTGCAGGATTAGAACCATGATGCCCATACTTAGAATGGAGTCCAAGGCAGTTATTTTACATGTCTCTGATAATAGCATAAATTTCTCAGTGAAAACTGTCATTCATCATTATGTACATCAATGGATCTGTTTTAAGTTTTCCTACTGTCATTATTTAGGTTTTCAAGTGTCACTACCCAAACTGTGACTCTAGAGCATTTGTCTGTAGATTCAAAGAAAACCTGAAGATTGACCATATGTAGCGCTTTGACCTCAAGTTCTTTATCAATAATGTAGATATTTTACTCTTTCATTTTACTGCATTTTGCTGGGCATATGTTCAGGCAAACTAACTAAGAACTCTTATTTCACCAGAAGTAATATGCTGATTATCACCAGCTTTAAAGCCCTATCTTCCTTGATTAAATGTTTCATGGTAACAGTTATAGCGTCTTGGTTTCTTATAGATTGAATAGTTCCTGCAAAGACAGTCTCTACATAGAATATGCAGAAGTAAAGTCTCCTGTACTTTGTTTATTTACTTGCTTCTCTGGAAATTAAAACTATTCTGATTAGGCAAATAACAACAGATTCAGATACTTAATGATGCATACTCAAAGCTTAGTAATGTCACAGTAAGAAGGGATTCATTCTGTCATTTGAATATATGCAAATAATTCAAACCATTTAGAACTTGAACCTTTTCTGAGTGAAATCTGACTTCCAAGGATACAAGATTACTCCCACTTCTAGGGAAGGCCATACAGGACACCCACTGCCTTCCCTTGTGCCAGTCCTACCCTGAAAGCCATTGCAGAGTCCTTAGGATGTACTGACATTAAGTTATGTTCTCCAACGTAGAAACTAACAATAGAATAAAAGCTAGGACACATCTGCCAATCTAGAAGCAGCATGTGTGGAAGAGAGAAGCTCATTCTTGTAAAAGAAGAAAACAATTCAGTCAAGTAAGTTTTGATAGTGGGAAAGCAAAGAAGTTCTCCATAAGACAGCAGTATGAGTAAGGTTTGTACCATGAAAAAATTAGTCCTGCCAGCTGATACTGATAGGGAAGTGTTTGAGGATCTTGTGATAAAGAACTATATTCAATTTTCAAATCATTCATAGAACAGAAGAAAATATAATAGATCCATAGATTTCTAGCAGCTAATAATCAGCTACAAAAGAACATAAACTTGGTCAATTATTAGACAAACCAGCTATTCTCCCAGTTGTGTTTTTTTTCTTAGCTGGTGATGGAAGAAAGGGAATTATAGGTATGAGGAAAGTCTTTGCAAGATTAGAGAAGATTTACAAGCTAATAGGTAATCTTAAAATTGCCAGGTACTTTTAATAGTATGAGAACTAGTACAACTGAGTCAATGTCACTGAAATGTGGGAGAATTACAACTTGTGAAATGTACAATAGGAAGATAAAAGAAAAAAATCAAACCTTAACCAGAACAACCTCAAATCACTAACTGTGGGTGCATAACTCTAACAGGAACATTCTTGGATTTCAAGTTTTCTAGGGAGTGAAGTATAATGTATTAGTATACAGCAACAATCATATAGGGCGGCATCACATCAGATTTGTGCAAAATTGATATCTGAACCCTTCCTTTAGCACTCAAAAGCCAGAGAAGTTTTTCTAAACCATGATTCATTTGGTGTGCTTTGAACATTTAACTTAGAAAGGGATGAATGAGAAATTCTCATTTTTACTGACAACAGAAGACGTCTAGACAGCTGGATCAGACGTAGGTGCCTATGCTGAGGAAGAGTAAACACATGAATCCTGTCCATATTATTTCTAGTAACTATTGTTAAAAAGCTGTTTGTATCATTACTTCCACAAAATTTTTCTAAAACTGAAAGCAATTGATGACAAGTGTTTCAAAGCAGTACCCACAGAAAATCAAACAGGGCACATGTTCCTATAAGCAGTGGTAAAGTTTTGCAAAAAGTACTTGAACAAGAAGAGGAAATCAACATCTTATTTGGGGATTTGATAAATGATTATAAATATATGAGGGCTAAGTGTCAAGAGGAAAGGGACAGCCTCTTCTCACTTGTGCCTTGTGATAGGACTAGGGGGAATGGATATAAGCTGGAGCACGAGAGGTTCCACCTTAACATGAGGAGGAACTTCTTTACAGTAAGGGTCACAGAGCACTGGAACAGGCTGCCCAGAGAGGTTGTGGAGTCTCCTTCTCTGCAGATTTTCAAAACTCGCCTGGATGCATTCCTGAGTGACCTGCGTTAGGGTAGATTAGGTTGTAGGGTAGATTAGGTTGTAGGGTAGATTATATGATCCTGCCCTGGCAGGGGGGTTGAACTCGAAGATCTCCAAGGTCCCTTTCAACCCCTAACACTCTGTGATTCTGTGATTTCACAATACAATCACCTATTTTAATCACATTTTTTCATTTGGTTCTCTAGTCATAGCACATACTCACTCAAACAAGAGCCAGATAAAATTGCAGTGAAAATGCTTAGCCATTTCTTGACAAAATAAAAAAAACCCTGCCAAAATTTGTGGAAAAGGAAGCCTTTCGTTTGTTTGTATGCACCAACAAAACATTACCTACTAAAGCTGTGGTCATTTGTGCTCTTTGACATATATAATGTTAATAGAATATCACCATTAGATGAAAAGGTTCTAAAAAAACTCTTTGTATGGTATCTATGTTTATCTACAAGTGTCAAATTGGTCTCTGCCAAGACCTTCAAAACCAGTTAATCAAGTAAAAAAGTGTTGAAGTAATCATAAAAGAAAATTTTAAACCATCTCGTTCTTTGATTTCTGTAGTTACCCTGGCATCAGCATAAAATTGTCACTAAGTCTCTGGTCCACTCACCTCTGTTAATGACTATAGAACTATATATCTTTATGAACCGCAGTAAAAGTCTCAGCTGTTTCCATTTGATACTGGCTTAGAATATTTTCTAAACATATCAGTACAACACTGTTTCCCTTGAATATACCTTTCAAAATAAACAAAGGAATAGTTCTTAGACATTCCAAAACAATGGACAAGTAAAATTCTATAATAAGTTCTTTTTAAAGTAGTGGGTTTATTATTTCATTTGAAGTGGTGGTGTGATTCTAATGGTACACACAGACTTTTCCTTCCCCACAGTACTTCTCTGGTATCTGCTTAAATATCTCATGATTCCCAGTTGTGCTAGACCATTGTTTCGTTACCTTTGAATTACCCGACACACATCACAAATACAAGCATTGTATGATCCAGTGATATGAAAAGCTACATGGGAACTAATCCAACATTATTAGTACGCACAAAATAAGCAATCTTTCGTCAAAGTTTTACAAGCTCAGTGAACATATCAAAGGCCTAAGTTTGTCCCTTGATATCTTTCTTAAACAAACCCAAAGTTTTAGCCCCTTAGAAAATGTATTTTATGATGCGTGTTATTTATTATTGTTTGACTTTGACCTGTTACTTGAAACTAAGTGGGAGAAAAAAAAAAATCTTCTCTGCAACCACAAAAGCTGTCAATATTGATTATTTCACTTATAGGAATCTCTAGCTACAAACACAAAGAAAGATCAAGACAAATGCAAAGCCTTAAATAGGAAAAGAATGCTTAATCTTCAGTATGCAATCCATGTTTCCTACTTGTATGTAAATGAGAACTGTTTTAGTAAAGGGCTTGACTTAACTAAATTTAAGTTACCACAAATATTTCTACGATATGCATCAAATCATTACTAATAACCTATAGCTTTGATACTAAAAGAATCTGGTAGAATCACAGTGTAAATTCTTTGTCATGTAATGTCTTTCTGACAAATATTCAAAATTAACATAAGTGTACAATTAAAAAAAAAAAAAACCCAAATCAAAAACCTATTTCTCTCATCAGTGACAGCATGTCCTTAGTTTTGAGATTAGTGTCCTGAGTGTGGCTCAGTAGATCACAGTAAAAACTGTTTCATGAAAGCCTGACAAAACTGGATCCCTAAAAGGTACTGAATATTTAACAATTACATCTTATCTGTTCAGCCAAACATAAAAAGTTGCAGAGTAAAAAACAGCTTTCTTTTGTAGATAGGGAAATGAACCTGTTTGAAAAAAAATGTGTAAAAAACATCTACAACAGATCTTCTTTTTTCATCTTTCTTACCGTGACCATTTTAAAAAGTGTTTTCCAAACATTACGGAAGCCCTATGTTTAAAACAGTCATAGCTACTGCAGAACACTGCCCTACAAGGTACAGTTTTACTAAAACTCAAAGCTTTCCAAGAAATTTAAGAAGTGGCTTTATTACTCTTCAGAGGCTTCATTAGCATTCATGTGTTCTTTTTTACAAATGAACAACTGTAAATTTATAATATTTTTGTTACTCTTGATACCTCTTTTTTGTACTTAGCTCCATTCACTAGTAAGGTTGAAAATGCTCTGTTCTTGTGTCAACTCATTATGACTTCTTTTCCTTTGTCTGTGAGTCTCAAATTAACTTGACATAGATGTTGTACATATATTTTAGGCTAAATGTGAAGTATTCCCTCATGCCCATGAGGCATTCAGAAAGTTGATAAGTTCTGCTTTCAAGGACACTCTAAATGAGGTTATTAAAATTCAACACTTTGCATATTCTGATGGAGAAAAATGCTTGTCCCTGACATCAAAGGACATAGGTCAATTTAAGAAAGCTTCTCAATCTCCTTATCCATGGCCACTGAATTCCTTGTACCAGGATTTGTAAAACCAAAACAAGAAAATGCTACCAGGAGGAAGAAAAGTGTAGGAGCTCAGGTTCTGTCCAAAAGCAAAAATCCATAACCATCTGTTGTTTTTGTTACATGGATTTTGCAACTGTCATCTCCACTGTGCATGCCATTTCATCTTCACAGTAATATCACCAAAACACCCACTGAGATAAAATCACAAATATTTTGAATATACAATATGATAAATTATTTTCCAAATTAATATTTGACAAAGTCAAAATGAGAACTTGTCTATAGGTTACTTTTGTGTTGATACCTGAAAATCCTTTAAGGTTTTGCTACTGTTTGGAAATACTTAAACTTCAATAACTTTAGAAACACAGAAAAGAGAAAGGAAGCTATTAAATGTTGCATTTTTTAATTGTAAGCATGTTTTGAAAAGTGGTAATGGCAATTACTTAAACTTATATAGCAACTTTCTTGAAAAGGGGTAAAAAGTTGCTCCTAAAATTAATTACATAGAAATATCATCTAGAATTTAAATGGACCTTTCTTTTTTGAACTTCAGACCAGCAAGACTATCCCACATTTCACAGCTGGGTATGGATTTTTCAGCTCTTAAGCTAATCACTATAACTGAATGTCACACCCAAGAAGTTATTTGGAAAAAACAACAAAGAAACAAAACAAAACAAATCACAAGACCAAGACCAAACAAATAAATAAAAAACCCGAACTGAAATTGTCCTTGGAAAAAAATGACAGAAAAATAGTTAAAGACAAGTGAGTAAACCAACTGTTTTTTCCCTAAGGAAATCTAAAACTCAAGGTCAGCTGTGCCTGAAATCAGAGGACATGTCACATGGCTTTTATAGCTGGCACTAGGGCTCCTATTAAACCTACACTGAAAGCAATGAAAACATTTTCATTGGAAATAGATTGAGCTCTGATAAAAAGCTCTCTAATCACCTTTGGCTGTTAAGGCTGCACAGAGAGTTGAAGTTTTGCAAAAGAGAAGAATGAACTGAGAAAACTTGAGGTCAAATGTACTTGATATACCTTTTCCTTGAATTCCTTAATGCTTGTGTGTGTTACAGCATAAATATGGCTCTATAAGTATATGAATACATATATAGTTTATGTATATAAGAATACATACATACACAGACATTTTATATATAAATATATGTTCATAGACTTACAGAAACATAGTTTACCCTGTCAGGAAACTCAAACAATTCCATTTTAGCCCAGCTTTTGTCTTCCAGTAACAAAAGTTTGGTGGTCTCACAGTCCCTTGCGTGTAGGAGTCCATCAGAAAACCATCACCCTTAATTTAATACAAATGACAGTCTCTGCTCAAGAGAGGCAGAAGAAGAAGTTGCCATGGAGACTGAACTATTCCTTTTCTCCAGAGGATGCTTTTTTCAAGCACAGGCTGAACAACAGAGGCTATGCAATACCTATAACCTTGATCATATCACAGGATCCTGCTTTTTGGGATGGCTTTTTAGTAAACTCTAACAAACATCCAGGAGATGGGGGCGGGGGGGGGGGGGGGGAAGGGGGGGGAGAGAGACATAGAAAAAATCAACAAAACAAACAAAACAACAACAAAATCCAAACCCACAAACCACAACACCAATAAACAGTATGGAAGTGTGTATTATGCCAGATTGAGAGAGGAAAAAAGTTTCATATTGATTTATCAGATTTGTCACCTCTGCTTAGTGCTTTCCTAACGGGGTGAATGCTGTGCTTGACCTATTTGCTGGAATTAACCAGGACTGCAGGAGACCATATGGAATGCCAGATGGTCTGCTATAATTTAATGCCATTTATTCTAAGTATGAAGTAAGTGATAAACATAATTAACATTCTTTTAGCTCCTTACTGTATGCCTTTTATTAGTTTCTTTTTTTTTTTTCCTCAGACATTAAAAGGTAAGTGAATACCTTGTTACTGAAACACAGATGCCGACTAATTACTGCAAGAGGCTGCAGCCTCCAAAGCAAAGAGTGTCTGCACAGACTAACTTATTCACTGACCCCACTGTGATGATTAATAGGTTGAATGCTAAACTCTAATGAGGATGACAGATCTTAGATGTTTTCAGGTTCTCTTAATTAGTAGTATGATGAACAGAGTGTTCATTGCAGACATACGTATCACACTTCATAGTAAACAATACACCTTGTACTCAGGGTCTTAATGTGTAATTCACATTACAGCACATCAAATGCTAAGGAATCAAACCACCTTCAGACAGTAAAAACAATGAAGTGATTTCCTTCAGATATGTTTTTCCTGATTGCTATTTCATATTCTGCCAGTGATTGTCTAAATGGTCTATTTTTTAGGAAGTGGTTCTAGAGAAGCTATGGCTTCAAAGAGTGTTTATATCAGGCAGGGTCGTCATTCTCACTATTTTAAAACCACGAGTCTGTAACAAGATATCGAAACAACTTTGTCTACTGTTCCTGTGCTGATAATCTTCATAGTGAATGGGGTAGTTGTTAGCAGAATGTATAGTAAATAAGACCACAGCTAAATGGCCTGTGATTTGCATCTGTACTGTAATAAAACTTGGCTGAACTTTGAGATGACACAAGCAGCATAAATTAAAAGTTATTCAAAGATTAAAACAAGAGAACAGCACCTGTGCTGTAAAGCAAATATATCCTTAGAGAAATTTAACTCTGATTAGAAAACATGGTGAAAAAGAGTCCAGGTCAAAAGTCACAGGATAGGGAAAGCAGAAACGAATTACAGCATTTCAAAGCTGGTGCTCTTCCAGATGGATCCAGCACTTGTTCAGGGGCATCCACAGTTACACGTGTACACTCCACAGTGCAAGTGCTGACTGATGCATCCTTACGAAGCAACTACATTAGAGGGGACCTGAATTTGATGGGACATATCTGCTCTTTTACTCCACTCTTGATTACAGCAGTTCAAGTTACTTCTTCACCTGGTGAATTTTGGTGAATCACTTGGTCACTGCTGCTGGTCCTATAAAATCTGTTATGATTCTCTACTAGCATATGAATACTGTATGATTTGCTACTAGCATATGGATAAAAATGGGATCAAAATACCTGAACAGCAAGCTTTTTTTGATATTGACACCACAAGACGTCTTTATAAGGTGTCTATCTCTGCCAGCTTTTGAAAAAAGGATCCATTTTTCCAATCCATTAACTGAAAAAAATATTTACCTGAGGTGCTTCAGCTAATGCTATGCTGGCTGCAGGTTCATTTTCATAGAGGAGAAAAACAGGTATTTAGAGAGAGCAACTCAGATAGCCTGAATTCCTCTCTGTATGCACCTGCCTTTCTTCTCTGACTACTAAAGGAGACAGGGTCATTCAGGTGTCAAAACTTAGGTAGGTTGAAATCAGAGATAAAAACCCACCATGCTAAAAGCAAGACTTCATGCTTACTTCAATATGTCGTTTACTGGACCTAATAATACCGTACTTTACCATTACATAGATATTGCTTCTGAAAAAATATTGGAGTGATGCTCTTTAGTGATACAGGATATTGAATCTCAGTGTGATTTTGGCATGTTTTCATTTTCTATGTATATACATTTATACATATGTACATATACATACACACATATATATATAAAAAATGTGTGCATTCAGTTGCTCCATCACTGCGAACAGTTTTGAGATATTCCAAGTAGTTACCTTGTAACATCCTCAGAAAGGGTAATGACAGATCTATTGCCTGAAATAACCTCTTACTCAGACCTCTGGACTGCCTAAAAAAATGTTTTGCCTAAGTAGCAGGTAGCTTCCACCAATATTTTAAAAAGTATTCTGAAAGAATGAAGAAATCAAGCAGAATTTAATGGTTGACTTTGATGCTGATAGACACAAAACCTTCAAAAGCAACTTCGACACTTAGTACTTAAACATAGCTTTATATTTAAAAATCTTTTTCATCTGTCATGTTGTTTACTTGTTTGGTCACAAGAAAAAAGATATCAGAGAATTTATGTTCACTGTTCATTCAGTCCCAAGAATAAGATTGCCTGTATCTTAGCTGTCATACAGATGGCACATATGAAACATGACTCTTGGCCTAAAATGGAAAGTAGGATTTTATTGTAGGATAAATAAGGATAAGTCATAAACCCCCTGTCTACAGAGGAATACCTATGCCTGACTAATAAACCCTCATTGCCATAATAATTTTCTGTATTTTAAACTGAAACATCCAATCTACTGAGAAATCTCATTCAGGCTGTGGAAAACAAGCAAATCTCAGGTGAAGTTACTTGGGCATTCCTTTGTTGGAAAATGTCACTTTCAGAAACTGTGAATTTAGGGCAAAATTGCAAAATATAATTAGGTAAAGAAACAAACAAAAGGCCCTAAGGGGAAAACAAAAAGGAAGATAATATCAACTGTTTTAAAAGTAAACAGTGCTTTAATAATGATGTGGCCACCAGTACT
Organism: Todiramphus chloris collaris; assembly: GCA_025345505.1. Lineage (NCBI taxonomy): Eukaryota > Metazoa > Chordata > Aves > Coraciiformes > Alcedinidae > Todiramphus > Todiramphus chloris. The sequence continues at coordinate 33,633,902 of JANVCC010000010.1, read as the reverse complement.
TGCTGATAAAGTATGATATAAAAAGAAGCATGTCTTTTGGTAAATTATTTAAGTAATAATGATAAAATCAGGTAGTAAATCACTTGAAATGCTTTAGACCATAGAAAGAAAAACAAAGTACGATAACCGCAAATTTCCCAAATGCCTTACCTCCTGCATACATGACAGCCAACATTATTGATGATATCCAAGCTATCTCACTATATGATGTGTGGAAGATTTCTTGTATTTCTTTGAAGAATACCGTGATGGCTTTGGGGAATGCATAGGAAAATCCAATGGAGATAAAAGCTCCAAAGACCACAACCCATCCCCAACCTCCATCTGGAGGTGGGTACTGTGGTGCTGCTGTTGCTGGTGGCATTTTTAGTCTCTGCCTCTTCTCCAAATAGGCTGAAAAAGAAAAGAAGAAACCAGGTTTCAAACAGTTTTCTCTTTTTCTTTATCAAACTGTAGTATTCAGTCATCATCTGCAGGATTTATAAAGAATCCTCAGAGCAGAGACCAATTTCCAGCCTTCATGGAACCACAAAATGTGAGTACCTGTTTTTAGAAGGAAAATCTGTTCGGCAAAAAAAACTTGCAGCAAGAATACTTGCAAGATCCTATTTAGTATGTGGCAAATGTTACAAATCACTGTTCTCAGTCACTGAAGTTGTATTTGCAATTAGTTGCTTATTGGAAAGTGATGTGTTTGTGTGGGCTAATTTACTAATCCACTATCTACAGCATGGATTTAGCACAGGAATAAAACAGAAAAACAAAACAAAACAAGTGCAATAAACCGGAAATTAGACTTACGGGAAACAATGGAAAAAAGTTACAGTGAACGATCACTAAATGGCATTCTCTTAGCAAGATCTACCAGTACCTCATTGAAATCATCATCAATGACAGCAAGGAATTCATTACACATTTTTTTATCATATGCTGTCATTAACCATTTTTTAAGCACTTTGATGTCTTTTGCTTACCTCATGTGAACATCTAAAAAACAAGTTCTAAGCAAAGATTTAAAACTTCCTGTGTATGCCTACAAATATATATATATAAAATAGAAAAAATAAAATTCCATATTATACTAATTTAAAAAACATTCATCTTCGTATTACTGATGTTGATATTACTTGCAGGAACAAGGTGGAGCTTGATGGTACTATTTTTGCTCTGTTTCCACATGTCAGAAGACATCAGGAAGTCTTTCACTAATTACCTCACAAGCTTTCCACCTCTATTCTCTAATTTAGAATTTACTGTAACAGATGTTCTGTGAGATGCAACCAACCAAATCAGGTGGCTCAAGAAATCACAAGCAAGCCACATAAAAAATCCTAAGGCCTGAAACTAATGTCATACTTACATTCTCGTACCTAAAAATTTGAGCTTTCTACATTCTGCATAGCCTTTTTAGAAAACATGTAGCAGTGAGAATCCATTTGGTAATTCTGAGGTTTTTCCACTATCAGATCCCTTCATTATTAAACACAGAGTTGGATTCCACTGTGATTTCTTCTCTGTAAGCCAACCTACACAGACAGCATGAACTGAAAATTCCTCCTTCCTCCCTGTTTCTTTCTTGGGCATTTAGGCATCTTATTACTCTTGATTGGTCTCCTGCCATACCAGTATCGAAAGCGGTGGATGATAACAGCATGTAGGTTGCTGTTATGCTTATGATTACCAGCAAGTCTCAATGTGATTTCTTCCGTGCCACTTATGGGGTATTCCAATTTCTCGCAGCAAACTGCATTAGCAGTGGGAGTGATATGATTACCTTAACAGAAACTAAAAAACAAACTGTGTCAGCTTATATTAATCTCTCAGGATAGTGCCTGGAGTACATTCAGGGTAATCGCCACAGAGCACTGTGTGCAATATATGCCACAAAACTAGCAAAGTGTCGCTTTTAAGATTATCACTGGGCTAGCCCTGTGATAGAAACCCACTGTACTTCTGATCCTCCACTTTACTGAAGCTTATTGTAGACATCACCCTGATATTGGCAGACCGATGGGTGGGAAGCTAAATCGACCATTAAAGATCTTGCTTCTGTGCAAGGTTGCAGTAGCCCAGGTGGTTTGGCTTCTGCATCATATCATACTGATTTGCTGCTGGCAGCAGCAGATATTTATTGCTTCATACACAGAGCATATAAATCTTTTTATACGCATGACCACCTGAAGAACCTGTGCATACATCAGTCTATGGGACCTGATGAGAGTAATGAGGGAATTTGCTGATGTGGTTACCAAGGCACTCTCCATGATATTTGAAAAATCATGGCAGCCAGGTGAAGTCTGCAGGACTGCAAAAATGGGAAACATTGCACCCACTTATAAAAAAGGTAGAAAGGAGGACCCTGGGAACTACCAAGCTGTCAGCCTCGCCTCTGTGCCTGGGAAGATCTTGGAACAGATCCTCCTATGTGCTAAAGCACACGGAAGGCAGGAAGGTGATTTGAAACAGCCAGCAGGGCTTCACCATAGGCAAATCCTGACTGATCATCAAGAAATCTAGTGGCCTTCAACGATGCAGTGACTGCATCAGTGGACAAGGAAAGAGCTACAGATGTCGTCTACCTGGACCTCCATAATGCACAGGCCCCCCACAACAGCCTTCTCTCTAAATTGGAGAATTATGTATTTGCTGGGTGGACTGTTCAGTGGATAAGGAATTGATTGGATGGTTGCATCCAGAGGGTAATGTTCAATGTCTCAATGTCCAGATGGAGATTAACTACAAGTGGTATGCCTTAGGGGTCCATACTGGGACCAGTGCTCTTTAATATCTTCATCAATGATACAGACAGGGGGAGTGCACCCTCAGCAAGTTTGCAGATGACAGAAAGCTGAGTGGTGTGGCTGACACACCTGAGGGACAGGATGCCATCCAGGGGGACCTTGACAGGCTTGAGAAGTGGTCCCATGTAAACCTCATGAGGTTCAAAAAGGCTAAGTGCAAGGTCCTGCACCTTGCAGGTACAATAGAGACTGGAGAATGACAGGATTGAGAGCATCGCTTCAGAGAAGGACTCAGGGTTACTGGTGGATGCAAAGCTGGACATGAGCCAGCAATGTGTGCTCACAACCCAGAAGGCCAACCATATCCTGAGCTGCATCAAAAGAAGAATGGCCAGCAGGTTGAGAGAGGTGATTCAACCTCTCCACTCTGGTGAGACCTCACCTTGAGTATTGAGTCCAGCTCCAGAGTCCTCAGCACAAGAAGGACCTGTTGGAGTGGGTCCAGAGGAGGGCCATTAAAAATGGTCAAAAGTCTGGAAGACCTCTCCTATAAGGAAAGGCTGAGAGAGTAGGGGTTATTCATCCTAGAGAAGAGAAGGTTCTGGGGAGACTTTATTGCGGCCTTTCAGTACTTCACAGAATCACAGAATCGCAGAATGTTAGGGGTTAGAAGGGACCTCGAAAGATCATCTAGTCCAACCCCCCTGCCAGAGTCTTAAAGAGGGTCTATAAGAAAGATGAGGACATCTTTGTCCTGTTGCAACAGGACATAGGGTAATGGGTTTAAACTAAAAAAGGGTAGACTTAGACTACATATGAAGGAAAAAAAAAAAAAAATACAATAAGGATGGTGAAACAGAGGAACAGGTTGTCCAGAGAGGTGGGAGATGTCCCATCCCTGGAAGCATTCAAGGTCAGGCTGAATGGGGCTCTGAGCAACCTGATCTAGTTGAAGACATCCCTGCTTACTGTTTGGGGGTTTTGGACTACATGACCTTTAAAGATTCTTTCCTACCCAAACCATCCTATGATTCTATGTCCAAAAAGAACCTTTGGCATATATTTGTTTCTGCTTATACTTGTCTCAGCTTAATATTAGTCCACTGACATACATCAGTGAGGAAAACCTGGGCCTGCCACTAGAAGAAGTTGGACAAGTACAGAATTTTGTTTGTTTACATTCTTTTTGGCAAAACAGTTAAATACCAGTTTGGTTTTGCTGAATAAGGACCTATTAGAAGGATGAGTGTCTCAGAAAGCCCATTGTAATTTACAACACACATAGTGATTATCAATAGCATTCAAATGCACAAAACCTCAAATTGGCATGAAAAGCAGAACTCCATTTCTGTGAAATGAGTGACAGTAAACAAGGGAGTTTGCTGTCTGTCCCAGAAAGCTGCTCTTCTGCTCATCTGAGAAAAATTTTGGTTATTTCCTAAAAAAAAAAAAAAAAATATTAACTATTCTTTTCTTACAATTCCAAGTCTAAGCAAATTTGTATTCATAGTTCATATTCATATGACAACACTTCTATATTACAAATTTTAGTAATGCCACACAACAGCAAGGCATTGCTCTCCATAAAAATGAAAAGGTGTTATAAATTTATTGAGGAAGCAGTCCTTTTCCTAAAAATAATACAAAGCCACTTTGGAAAAATCACTGACACCACATTAGTGAGAAGAGTGCTGAAGGTTTCTGAATGTCACTAGGGCATCAGTGCTTTGGAAATATCCCATTATATCTACTCCTTTAGGGCAGCAGAACAGATTCAGACAGTTCAGTGCTTTCCTCCCCTCAAAAGCTTCACAGTAAACTAAGGGGGCATTAAGGAGATGAGCAAAAGGGTACTGGCTGCTCCTGTGTCTCAGCCTAGAGGCAAACTGCTTCAAAGTCCACTGTGTGGACAGCTTATAGAGCTGCTGCAGTGAAAGACTGTCTGCTAATCTACATTAGACATTACACTGGCATGAAGAAGAGCCCAGCTCATTGTATCTCACATCTCCTGTTCATCCCACAGATTAGAGTTAATAATAGCTTCCCTGATGTTCCTTTATGGTCGTGATGGCCAATTTTAACTCCTATTAACAAAAGGTGAAAAGGAAAAAAACCAGAAAAATAGTAAGTACATGTTTGCACCAAGAGGATAAAAAGCATTTGTTTTGCCAGAAACATTAAATTCAACATCTCAAATACCTCATACCTGCTCAGGAGCTAAAGGAACTTTCTCCCCTAAAATCTGTACTTACTGTCCCTGAAACTAAACTCCTTTTGAAGCAGCTTAGTCCATTAATATACCTAGCTCTAATCTAAGCCCAAGTAGTAAGATTTGGGTAGTATACATAGAGTATGAACAAGTGCAAAGTCCATTAACAATGCAAACAAAACAGCATTTTATATGAGTGGATATAAATGTTGACAAGGGAAGAGGCTCGAAGAGAGCAATGAAGCAGTGACAAGCAAAAAGCCTATGCAGAGTTTGTTATGGGCTGCGAAGAATAAAAAGAAACATGTCAGAAAGCAAAAAAACAGGCATGTGTGATGATGTTCATGTGAAGGACATGGTACCAGACCAAAAAAAAAAAAAAAAGCAGCATTTGAATGAATAAAGGTCACTACCAGTGTTTTTAGTCAGTCATATGAATTCCATCATGTGCTTCAAGCTAGCAAGCGAGCACTGCTCATACCTCTGCTTTTATAGGCAAGCAGTGGGTGAGGAATGCTGCCTGTCCTCTGCCTAGGGAAGCAGCAGGGGAAAAGTGACTGAAGCATGTCCTGAGTGAAGCCATCAATCTCCCTGCTCTCTGTCAGATACTGAGAGGTTGCTCAGCCTTTCATACCCTGAGTCAGACTGTGCACAAGGATTTTCTCCTAAGCTCCTTCCAGTTCCCCTGTATAAATGCCATTTATGTAAGCAGTGAACAAGAACATAGCTTCCAGTAGTAAGGGCTGCATGTGTCTACTAACAAGTAATAGGAGAGAAACAGGGCAAGAGGGCACTTTTAAAACACCTGGTATGCAACATTTTTGATCATGTATGTCTCAGCACGTTTGTACTTAATTAAGCAAATAAGAACTAGTTAAAATAGAGAGAGAGAGAAAGAAAGAAAGAAAGAAAGAAAGAAAGAAAGAAAGAAAGAAAGAAAGAAAGAAAGAAAGAAAGAAAGAAAGAAAGGAAGGAAGGAAGGGAAGGAGGAAGGAAGCGAAAGGAATGAAAAAACAGAAACAAAGAAAGAAAGAAAGTAGCGAGCTGCAAGGTCAAACTAAGAGCAAATGCTACAGACAATGTATCTTGATATCATGCACTGTAAACTTCAGTCAGTCATGATCAACCTGTTCATAGCTTTATTAATATTCTGCAGTTGCCAGCTGCCAGAACCAGCTATCAATACAACAGCTTGTCAAAGACTCTTCTGAGAAGGGGTTATGTTGTTCTCTTGTTTAAAGAGAGTGATTTTATTTGGAGTTCTAGTTTTGGTTTTTTGCAATATCTGAGTAGCTGTTTGCTTTTCTACTTGTATTTTCTCTGTGTTGTCTTCAATGTGCCTCATCACCAACTGACTCAGCAGCCATTTGTCCCAGAGTAAGACCTGGCATGTGAAAAATCTGTCCTCAGTTGCTGTAGGATAGTAAGAATATTTGGCATGTGTGTACTGCATTCCAGTACCACAGAGTAAGCCAAGGAACACAAAAAGCTTTGCAAACCTGAGCAAATTAATTCTTATAACATCTGTATGGGGTGACTGAGAAGTATCATCCACTTTCAGACATGGGGAAAAAAAAATTTAACAACACGCTAAATAACCTGTTTTATCCCAAGGCAGTGACAAAGCAGAGATGGGGGATAATGTTCAAGTAAGTTGTGAGTGATAACAGATTTTTTAAGTACATGTGTGTTTTAGACATCATTAAGTAGCAAATGCAGATTAATAGTACTGCTTAATACTTGAGTTAGGAGCACAGGGGTGGGTACAATGTTAGCTTTATAGGTTTGAACAGTCTGCTGCTCTAACTTACCCCTAACAAATGTTTATGAATTGCTGTATTTGAAATAAATGACTTTGTGGTAGCATTAGTAAAATAATGAGCTATATAGTAATTAGAGTCTTATAAAAGATCCTTGCCTAAAAGCTGCAAAAATTCCAGTTTTCTTATGTTTATTAACAGCTCTAATGAGTTCCAAGCAGGATGGCAGGATACCAGGAATCATCTCACCAACTTCTACAAGCTATTGTCATAGCTATCTTGTAAGCAATATTCAGTATTTTAAGAAAAAAATATAGTTTTTTGAGATGGTTTTCCTATGACTTGGGATTTTTTTTGTGGAGAAAGGGAGGGTGCAGAAAGACTCTGACCAAAGGGATGGAGTGACCTTGTTCTCTGCTTTTAGCTCTAACTTCTCAGTTCTGGAGGCAAAGTAGCTCCTAATGAGCTGTAGTATCCAGCTTGACTAATCATCCTGAAAGAGGAAAACAGTCTCCATTTTCTCAGAGACTGAGGGTATGTGATAAATGAAACCCAGGTAGATGAAAGACACACTCGTAACCTGACTTTACTGCTTTTTCACATGGGTCTAACCTGCTGGACAAATACACCCGCTGTGAGACCAAAACTACTAAAACATGCCCACGCTATCTAGCATTTCAGAAACCTGCTGGGTTTTGTAAAATTTCTCCAACAGACTTGAATCAAAGAGCCATGTCTGTGAATGCTTTCCAGACTTCTATGTGACAATAAAATAAATTATACATAGTATATTACATTAAATTGTATTTACAAGGCTTATGTTAGGATTTACTATTTTTGCTATAAGTCTAAGCAATTAATAATAAAAAAACAAACAAAAAACAAACCACTAGCCTTACTTAATTTTAAAGCCTATTTAAAGCCTTTAATAGCACAATATTTGACAATATTGAAACATATTACTACAGGTATTGTAAGTACAAAGCTGTATCTTACTGAGAAAATAAAAAAGGTTTTTTTTTTCTTGAAGAGGAGTTGAAGGAACTTATTCGCATCTATGAAACAAACATGGAGTTATTCAACCCATCTGTAATTTACAGCTAAGAATCAATATTGTAGCATCCTTGTCATCCTATTGAAGCAATAATAAGACAAGTTATGTGCTTGAAGACAACGTGGGAAGGTAATAGCCCCTTACACATCCAAAGCAGACATATTAATATCATTCTTCCAAATGCCTAGGAGGATGGCAGTAACAGGCTCTGTGGAGGGAAGTGGAAGGGAGGGAAAGGCACATGTAAGACAAAAAAAAATGAACAATCCCAGTAACTTTCCTTCTTCTTGGGGTCTGACATTGTAATGGGTTGATTCTTAGTAAAAGCATCAGATGAGCAGATAATTGGATGTAAAAGCAACTGTTTCCTGAGTTAAAAAAGGTTGATTACAGATGTGAGTTCTAATGGCTGTGGGAATAATGAAAGGTCTAATTCTTTTTTATTAAGAAGACTGGAATAAAGGCACATGTCATGGACTTCCTTCTTCGTGTTTGAGGACTCAAAACATCATTACCAAAACAGAAGTGAGCACTGTAAAATACTGTCCTATAAAAAGCAAAAATGTATAAATTACGCTGTGAAAGTGTAATTAAAATCCTATTTGCACTAGGCCCTACTTCGTCACAGTTTAAATAGAGGCTGAGGCCAAAATCTATTACTAAGCAAGTCACTAAAGTAGGGCTCTAGAGAACTGGAACCCTCATCTGAAAAAAAAAAACCTATATTGAAACTATACTGGAATTGTTACATCATTGAAATCAGGTTTTGAGCACTGTTAAGTCAGTAGTGAGATGACTAACATAATTTGTGAAAACTATTTTTAATGCAGCATTTATTATTCATTGGAAGGTTGGTTTGGGGGGGGGGGCAGGGGGATGTTGGATTTTTGGGGTATTTTTAACCTCATATGTTATGCATCCACATTTTCCTGGGAAACCATAATCTGTATTCACAATCACAGTTGTGTGTTGGACTCGTGTCATCTGTTATTACCTTTTTTCATTGACTTTAAGGGAAACCTAAATGACTGGCTTACTTTGGATGAATAAATGTCTAGATGACTAAAGTTGTGAAATGAATTTCAACCAAAGTGATTGCAATTCTGTTTTAATTACTTCAAAAAAGCAGTCAATAGAATAGCTAGCCTAAAGAGCTTGGCACTCCACCCAAATTGAAGTGTACTGAAATGAAATGTTGATGGCTAAATTGAAAATGCCAGTGATCCAGTCTGAAGAATTAATCAGTCTTAACAATAAGTTGATTGAAGTTGATGAAAAATTCTGCATACCTGAAAAAAATAAAACATCAAACTAACCAACCTTTCAAAAAAAATGCCAAACCAAAACTCTGTAGAACCCTTAAAGAGATAGTTTTAATAAGCTCAGCTAAACCTGTACTTTATAACTCATGTTGGCTCTTCACATTGCAAGAATATTGATCCACTTATTAATTCATTTCTGCCCTCTAATACTGACCTTTATATTCTCATACTATTCCCTCATATTTAACTACAGTAGTTACCAGCTATGCAACCTGTTGTGTAAGCTTATTATTTTAACTCTGTGTAGGCAAATTTTGAACAAGTTTTGGCAACATAAGCCTTTTCAACAAATCAGCACACTCATCTTCTTTAAAATTCACAGAGTGAATGTTATAAAAAAGAAGAATAGCCAGAATAATGGAAGCCATGTAAATCTGGAGCTGTATGTTTGATACATATTTTTAAGAGTTCTGATGTTTGGAAGATGGGGAGTTATATTTTTACTTATTTGTAATTTTTTTTATAACTGGAATAACTAAGGTTTCAAGTCAGTGTTAATGGAATTGTCTGCACAGCTGCTACACATTGCTTGAAAAATAAATAGCATCATCTTTCCAAAGCAGCAGATTTTCCATTATCAATAATAACAGATATTCATTTTAATATCTTTCTCTCAATACTAAGCTGCAGAAAATAAAATATCAATGATAGGAGAAACTGGTCTATTTTGAGGGTGTGCTGTTAGTTAATGTTTTCAAAATCAAAATTCATACCTTTTTACATAAACATATAATTTGGAAGTGACAATATTTAATTCATTTACTGCTGAAGATAATATTCACACTCATCTATCAACTTAAAATTTGACATTATGAAGATGCAATACATTCCAATTCAAATTCTGCTGACGTTAATTTATGTAAACTTTATCAAAGTTACTCTCTGCACTTGAGACTGGAATCCAACCCCTGGCTGTCTTCTCTCTCTATGCTAGTATTACAGCCCAGTGTACTTTCCCTATTTGTCCTACTGCTCACCTAAATCCTGGCCTGGAAGCACCATCTCACACATACTGGGAAAATGATTTTTTTCTATTCTTGTGCAGCATATGACTCCCATGGGTGGAAATAGTTACTAATGCTGAAGTCTCAGTGACAGCTACTTAGATTATGTAATAGCAAGTAAACTGATCTGGATTCTGTTCCTAAGAGCATATGACTGGAAACTCATAACAAGCCAAGGCTGGAAAATAACTCAGACTGCAAAAGCTTCCACAGGGTTCACATTTCATTTATGCCTGCCAGTTTGGCAACTATTACTAGTTAAAGAAATATTTTCTATATTATTAATAAAATGGAAAAAAGTTAAGAAGACTTCTAATGACATCGAGACTTTTAGAAGTCTGAACTGGGAAATATAATGAATTATGAATTATCTGTTAGCAAAGGTACAGTTAACTTATGTACTATATAGAAAATTACATAAATACGGCAAAAAGGAAATGGCAGAACCACCAAAACTTTCAATGATAGCTTCTAAAAGTAATTACTTGGGAACCATCGTATCTTGGAAAAGCCAGAAGAGTTTCTGCAATTGTAGATATCCAGTCTAAAAAACTCCCCAGTATTTAGGTCATAAGTAAGAAGCTATTTAGTTGATGTAGAGTTTAAAAGCTGTGTGAGAGTAGAGAAAGTAAGCCATCTACTTGTATGAAATGAAATTAAAAACAATACATATAATTCAATCTGAAAAATCCAATCAATATAGCTGTGCTCACAGAGGCTTGATGTGTAAGCTTTCCGCCAGTGAGAGTAAAAATGTGAGCCATTGATTCCAAATGCAATAAGGCCAAAAGATAAATTAATCCAGAGGTCCAAGCAGAATTACTAAAGTATGTTAAGTCAGTAGAAAGATGAAAAAGATAGAAAGAAGGAAGGAAGGAAGGAAGGAAGGAAGGAAGGAAGGAAGGAAGGAAGGAAGGAAGGAAGGAAGGAAGGAAGGAAGGAAGGAA
>JANVCC010000010.1:33528345-33622855 GCA_025345505.1 Todiramphus chloris collaris | reverse complement strand
GAAGGAAGGAAGGAAGGAAGGAAGGAAGGAAGGAAGGAAGGAAGGAAAATTCATATGCCTTAACAGAATTTAGCAGAGATGAAAAGTTTTTATGCATTTATAAAAACAATTTTTAGAACTGAATCAGTATGGCTTCACAGAATGAAGTGGAAAAATTCTAATAATGTAAACAGGTTTCTCAGAGACATAGTCTTCTTGATAGTTTTTTCAAGCTGGAGACATTAATTTTCATTTTATTAATCTCAAAAGCAGTGATATACTCAGGTCTGACAAAGTGAAACAAGAAAGCAAGGTATGCTCCTTACTACAACTGTCTCCAGTTTCAGGCATATAGATAATCATGAAGATATGCTAACATAGTGTTCACATTTGAAGCCATGCAGTGGCCATCCTTGAAGATGCCCTTGCCATTTCTTAAGTGCAGAAATCAGATTTTAATAGCACCTTGAGGACTGTGCAGGGGAAGGTAACAACTCTAACTACCTAGCATTAGACATCTATGTCCAGCTCGCTCAAATTTCAGCCATTCTTATGCTGATATTTCTGCTGGTAAAAGACTGTAGAAGAATCAGAGAATTGCTTTCATCAGAAGACACTTTTAAGCTGATCAAGTCCAACCATTAACCCAGTACTGCCAGGTCAGCACTAAACCATGTCCCTAGGCACCACATCTACATGTCTTTTAAATACCTCCAGGGATAGTGACTTCTCCACTTCCCTGGGCAGCCTATTCCAGTGCTTTACAACCATTCCTGTGAAGAATTTTTTCCTAATATCCAATCTAAACCTCACCTGGCACAACTTCAGGCCATTTTCTCTCATCCTATTGCTTGTTACTTGGAAGAACCAATCCCCACCTCACTATAGCCTCCTTTCATGTAGTTGTAGAGAGTGAGAAGGTCTCCCCTGAATCTCCTTTTCTCCAGACTGAACAACCCCAGTTCCCTCAGCTACTCCTCCTGAGACTTGTGCTCTAGACCCTTCACCAGCTTTGTTGCCCTTTTTTGGACACACTCTAGAACCTCAATGTCCTTCTTGTAGTGAGGGGCCCAAAACTGAATACAGTATTCAAGGTGTGACCTCACCAGTGCTGAGTACAGAAGGATGATCACTTCCCTAGTCCTGCTGGCCACACTATTTCTGATACAAGACAAGATGCTGTTGGCCTTCCTGGACACCTTGGCACACTGCTGGCTCATATTCAGACAGCTGTCAACCAACACCCCCAGGTCCTTTTCCACTGGGCAGCTTTCCAGCCATTCTTTCCCAAGCCTGTAGAATTACATTGGGTTCTTGTGGCCCAATCTTTTATCCAGCGAAGCTGGGAAATGGTGTCAACAACTTAACTAAAGTCCAGGGGTCACCTTCTCATAGATGGTCTGTTCTTACTTGATAGCCTGTAACTTTGAGCAGACAGATAAACAAAAGGGGAGGTATATATTTACATGGGATTGTGTAGTACTATGCACACACTCATCTATCTCTTGATGGCTAAACATGGATAGTAGGAGCGGAATAGCTATGTTAGCTCAGTATTCCATCAAGGCAACTTAGCTCTACTCAAGTATCATGGCATTGTGCTACATAAAATAAGTACATGTATGATAATTATTTGTCCAGTCTGGAACATGATGATAAAAACATTCATTTGAAGTATGTACCAAAACTAACATAATTTAGGCAATGGAAATGTTTTAGCATAAACAAATACAGGGAAGGAAGAACTTATGATTGTATTTGATTTCCATGGGAAGGAAGAGGATGTTTAATTACAAACTTACTATGTACTTTGTCCAAGTGTTAATGAGGTGACCTGCTGATGTATAAACAAAACAACTTTAAAGACCAAGATGGTTTAATCAAATTCTGATGTGTACTCCTCCACCTATTGTGAGAAATTGAACATGGGGAGATCAAATAACCTCCCTTGTCTATCATGGAGGACACTTTTTTCCTAAATAGTACACAACACCCAAGTGGTATAACATAATGCTGTACCTCTCAGAGACTAGTTCTACAATGCTACAGCAAAACCAATCTTCAACTAATTTGCAAAAAAGCTTAGAATTCATCAAGATTTTAATATAAATAATATTGTTTATACATGTATCATTTGCATCTTTTTTTTTTTTTTTTTCTGCCATTTACTAAATCACCATAGAATATCCAGAAAATATGCAAGAAGCCTGTGGCTCTGCTGTGGTATAGTGGCACTAACAAATTCTTTAGGGCTTGTCAATTCACTGAAAGAGATGAAGAGATGACAAAGCACTGAAGGATGCAAAAGAAGTGCTACATAACTGAAACAGAATCACAGAATGTTAGGGGTTGGAAAGCATCTAAAAAGATCATTCAGTCTAACCTTCCTGCCAGAGCAGGATCACCTAGATTAGGTCACACAGGAATGTCTCCAGGTGGGTTTTGAATTTCTCCAGGTGGGTTTTGAATGTCTCCAGAGATGGAGACTCCACAACCTCCCTGAGCAGCCTGTTCCACTGTTCTGTCACCCTCAGGATGAAGAAGTTTCTCCCTTACGTTTACATGGAACCTTCTACATTCCAGCTTGCACCTGTTGCTCCTTGTCCTATCATTGGACATCACTGAGAAGAGCCTGGCTCCATCCTCCTGACACTCACTTTTTACATATTTATAAACATTAATGAGGTCACCTCTCAGTCTCCTCTTCTCCAAGCTAAAAAGACCCCAAACCTCTTCCTCTCTTAGGCTGGTATCAGGAATTTCTGAAGAATCTAGAAACTCCTATTATTGGTTTCTTCATATTTTTTTCATATTTCCCATATTTGAATCTCTCATTATAGATTTTCCTTTTAATCCCAGCACTATGGATTATATATTATATAGCATCCATTTCCCCAATTTACAGTGGTGAACATAATCCTTTTGGACAAAAATCCTTTTGACCGGAATTTACCAGCTCTCTTAGCCTGTTAATAAAAGTGCTGCTTTCAAACATTAAGACAAAAGGAACTCCTTTTGCTACTACAAATGGATTATCCAAATAGACCACTGTCTGAGTTGCAGACTCAAAAAGCAGACCTGAAAACTTAAGTTCTGAAGTGCAACAGTCTGCTAGTTACTCGATATGAACTTGCCATTGCAATAGTTCTGGTTTTGCTGGTAAATTACTCATTTTTGACAAGACAATATGGGATAGCATTGCTTCATTACTCAAAAGCAACCTGATAAATCCAAAACAAGATGCACTTTTGTTGATATATGCTGTACTCTAACTATAAAACTTTCATGTACTGAAGAGCTTTGCTCTACATAACCTTTCTTTACCAAAGGTACGCCAAAGTAAACACTCACAAGCATTAGCTTTTATATTTCTGTATCATCACAAGAAAAACTTTACACTTCATATCATTCTCCTGTGAATTAACACTCATTATTCTCATTATTAAGAATCTAGATCAAAATAACTGAAATCCTCATAATTTCATTATAACACCTGCAATAGAAACAGCAGTACAGTTTACATAAATATATAGCAAATGAGACAAGAAATATTAAGACCTCTGTGGTATTTGCATGCTTACAATTAGCAAAAGGGCACAGGAAAAAATATTCATAGAAGAGACTAGTTAAATTATATTTACCTGGAAGTTTAATAAATCAAGAGCAAGACATATTGAATGTAGGGCAATATGTGCATCAGTCTAAGCAATGACTCTGTTGTCCCTTTCAGGATAGAAGTTTAATCAGTTCAGAGGCAAAAATTTGAGTTATGTTTTTTCTTGTGAAAAGCAGATACACAGACACATTTGGTTATTATCATATGATTTCTACTGAAGGCTAAATTAAAACATAAAACCAAGAGTTTTGCCAAATTTTCTACATGTAAAATTATTCATAATGTGTAAAAACATGTACAGTACACTCCACATAGCTGTTAATTTTGTCTTGATAACAAGACAAGGAAGTGGCTGTTGAGTTTTACAAATATCAAGGTTTTTCCTTGAGAAAGCAACAAAATGCTGGGATTCACAGCCTAAGAACATTATAGTCCACTAAAGATTACCCTTTCAGCCTTCAAGGCAATAATACTTTTGTGTACAAAACACCCAACTCTGGAATTTATGTTTTTCCTAAACCTTTAAAGACATATCTTTTACTCATTTCTACTGAAGTCTCAAACTATTATTCTACCTATGCATAGACTTCCTATACATACACTTCTACCTTCACAATGAACTCAACTGACTTCAAAGGGGCTTAGATGGATTTGAACTACAAATCCATTTCTAATTGTCATTTAGTTAGGTCTGTTCTCAGTCAATAGCTGCAGAGGAAACAACAACCACCTTCTGGGATGACTAGATTTAAGCTTTTTTTAATCTGATTCAAGCACAAAATCTGTGTTCTGTTCAACTTTAGTACTATTATTCCCTTTTCACGGTATTTTGCATTTTGTGTATTAAGCACGGAATTTGTGTTTTGTTGTTTGCTATTCTCCCATGTAAATTATGTAGATTCATCTCTTCAGTCAACAAAATGTGTATACTAAGAGATAAAGATTGGGCAAAATGAACTCTGCCCTAACTAACTCCAAATAAATCTGCATGGCTTTCATGTGTAAAAAGAACACGGGTTGTTTTTTTGTCTTCTCCCTAGTATAATTCACTGATTCAAAACCTATGTCTGTAAAATGATACAAACATTTATTGCACTGTTTACATGATAAAAGAAGCATATGATGGAAAAACATACCTAAGCTGTGGTTTTGTCTGTGCATCTCAGGAAATGGTACAATGTATGTAGGTGGTAGTACCTATGAAATGAAATTGATATGCGCAGAACTTTTCATTTACTTTTTGTGGGGAACTGTCTGATTAGCCCCTGCGGAATAAAGCTGCCTATTAAAAGAAGCAGCAGAGATAAACATTGAGTTTTTTAGGCAGTGAAAAATGATAGTAACTGGATGTACCTGTTCAGATTTCCTGAGCAAATATCAGAGTGCAAAAGGATGAAGCAAATTGTGTTGTTTTCATCTCCAAAATATGAGTAAAGCTATGACTCATTTTCTTTGCAAAACAAAATAGAACTTTGAGAAGAAGCACATGAGATGTCGTCTAGCTCTAGGTATTTATGAGTTTTTCAATTGGCTCTTCCTTCTATCTGTTATGCATCAGACCTAAAGTTGCCTTGCAAGGTTAGCTGTATTCTACAAAGTCATGCATATGTTTGCAGTACATAAACATTAGGAAATAACTGTTATTACCTATGATAGCTGTGGACATTTTAAATGGTAAATTAACACAAAGTACTATTTATTTTCCATCAATCAAAGGAAAAACTTACTCTTTTCTAACACTATCCCTAAATAATAAGTAAATAAATAAATAATGTAGTATTTTTTCACATGCTAGATCATAGATTTTTTACAATTATTTAAATGAAAGCAACATAGTAATGCAAAAATTCTGTACATAAATGAATTAAATATTTTCCAATCTGCCTTCAGTCATATTTCTGGAAGGGACAGAGTGTGTGGGGGGATTTTCTACATTACAATCTGCCCATTTAGTAAAACAGCAGAAAAGCAATAGAACAGAATGCAAAACTCTAATTTTGAATGATAGCAAACTTGTATGCACTTTTGATACTTCTCACACCCCACATTTGAACATGCAGTGGATAAAGTGGATTTTTATGTATCTCAGAAAATGTAAGCATGAATGCTTACTGAAGTAAAAAACAAACAAAAAAAACCCAAATAAAAAACATTAGAGCAACCAAACGTAGAGATACAATATAGTTCTTAGTAAGGGAATATGAACAAAACTGACTCTTATAGAAGCACTATAAGAAAACAAAGAAACAAACAAACCAGCACTCCTGTCATATAAAGCTGCATGTTTTCTATGATCCAGAAAAAAACACAAAACAAAGCACTCAACTATTTTGAAGGCATGTAGTACAAAATTACATTGAAACGGGTAGTAAGACAATGCTTTGGTAGACTCAAGGGTAAGACAGAGAGAGGTTACTCATTACTTAATGCATAGTACATGTGTATTTCAGATTTCATATAAATTGTGCTTTTATAAATGCTCCTGTTCATTGAAATTTCTTTAAAGATACAAAAAACTGTGTTGAAGAATATATCTGCATTTTTCATTGCTATGGGTTGCTCCAAAGTAAGTGTTGGTAAAGGATACTCTGACCATTACCTGAGTCTTGAGTCACCACTCCAGAGTTTTTATTTCACTCACTGAAATTCACTGTATTTTGGCTTCTGCATGAGGAACACCTCCAAGGTTCATTAGACAAATACTTGAATACAACTACTCTAGAATTATCTAGTTGTGGTGGGTTTTTTGTTTTCTTTTGTTTGTTTGTTTGTTTTGTTTCATTTGTTTTTATGTGTTTGGTTTTGTTTGGGTTTTTTAATATAATAAAAGTATACTTATTTACAAGTTAACATTATGTCAAAGAACTTTACAAAAAGTATCTTCCAATAAAAACCTATGAAGTGAAATAGGACAATATCCTTTGTGAATAATGATGATATAATGCCAAAAATACATCGAAAATTGTGAAAATTACCTAGAAATAGTAATGATGTTGACATGAGCTACACAAGTTTGTACACTTGTCTCCTCCATAATTACATAAGGAAAAAATAACCTACACTTATATATTTCTATATATTTCTACACTTACATATACAAGTCTTTATGATGAAGATACGTATAGCTACACCTTACTTTAAGAAAACTGTTAGCAGAGCAAAGTGCTCATTGATTTGTTCTAATATAGTATACATACCTCTTCTGATGTGAAATAATGTAATATGACTCTACCATTTGCTTCCAAGCAACTACAAAATCATTGCTAATTGCCAATAAAGCACTTGAAATAAAGTGCTTACTTAAGCAAAGCAAAGATGGCTTCAGGGAATGTTTGAACCGTGGGACTGACATAAAATAGCTATTATACAATCCAAGATGGAGTCTTTATCCTTATCAATTACAAAGAAAGATATATTTATCAAAAAAACACTATTCAAAATAGTATTATTATGTGCATTCCAGGATATTACATTTCACAGAAGAATGTGACATACAGATAAATTTAAATATAGTACCTGGTTGCAGATTTTTGTTTCTTCTGAATATCAATGCTGAGTAGCAGTATGTGAAAAATATGCAGACTTTCTGAAGTATGATGTTTGTTTTACAAACAAGTTGATGTGCCCAGGAAGGGAAACAGATATCTTAAGTCTTTCAAGGTGTACATTAGCTCTTTCACCCTAGAGCATACTTCCATTCCAGTATGTGTTGACTGGTATGTGTCAAGTTGACTGATGCACTCAATTCCTACTTTTTTTTTCAATTTCTTGGGTTTAGTAGATCCTACTCTATTTATTCTTCCATCTTAATGATAAATTTTTCATGATCTATATTTATCATATGAGTGTACTGATAACATTACGTATACTCCTAACTATTTTTAACTCTATACCTGACATGGAAGCTCAGTCTTCCAGTCAAGGCAATGACAGGTTTCAGGTGACCTGGACACACTCTCTCATCCTGCATCAAACTTTTCTTGTCATTTTAGGCAAGCCTTTCATGTCTCAGTTCAACAAAGAGCTTAAGAACATGCATACATCCATTTTTATTTCAAAGAAAATAGTCTTAAGAGATTTGTAAACTGGTTGTTGGTTACAGGTGTCTAATATGTCTGTAGCAGAAAGACAGTCACTTCAGGAAAGCCTGAGGTCTACATATCCACCTCCAAAGCAGCAATTTCTCCTGCTCAGGATAAAGTTTTTTAGTTTATGCATTTTCAGCAGACAAGGAAATAAGAGACTATTGCCTCTAAAATGTAATGATTTATCATGATGGACTGACAATGTCCTTCTGAATAGTCTCACAACTGAAGTACTCTCCTGAAATGGAAAAGAAGTTGGCTTGAATTGTCTTGGACAAACTTGAGAGTTAAGTAACGTTCTGATCATTAAGCAAGTGCCTAAAAAGGAAGCGCCAGCATCACTTAACACAACCAACAGTGTGACACCCTATTGACCAGGTGACTTCTAAAAGCATTGAACAGTCCAGACCTATTAATGACCTCATGTTGTTTACTTAATGGACTCCAGTAAGACTAAGATATCCAGCAGAATCAAGGCTGGGGCATTTCTGACCATGCTAAGAAACAGAACATCAGCAGTCTGAATAAGTTAGTAAAAGAAATTTAAGGGTCTTCATGATCATGCAGCAGCTCTTTGAGGTTTTGATTACTGAAGATTACATATAAGCTTATATTTGTTATGTATGTATGAAGCTTATATATCAAAGTTTATACTCCTTTCTGTAACAAACTTTATTGTAGTGAATTGAGGGATGATGAGAACTGGCCAAATACATGTCTCCAATGCAAACTGCCATCAAGACAATTTTCTCCAGCCATGAAAAACTCTCCATTTAAGTGCTTATATGTGATCAGTTTTGTTATCTTTATTTTGTCCATTAAGGGAATTCAGTGGTGAGTGGGACTGTTGTAAAATATACTGTCTACTGGCTTCTTTTCTGTTTCAGTCTTCAGCATGAGAGAATATGGATGCTTCTCAATGGCAAGGTCTTCTACAGTATATTATCTTAGCCTTTCATAACTGCAAAATGCACAAGCCAATGTCAAAACCTATTTAATCTATCTGCATTTTTCAAGAATTTATTGCTTTGGCACTGCCCCCAGAGTGGTGTACAGATTAAAAGACAACAGGCAGGTTACTGCAGGGTAGGCAGTAGAATCTATGTGTTAAGAATGCTGCGACACTATGTAGTTTCTCTGGAACAGTCAAGGGAAACAGAAAAAAACAACAACAAGTGGTGTCTAGCTTTGCACAAAACTTTCCAAAATGAGAGTGGTACTGGGGAATCCTAGATTTCCAAACCTTTTTTTACATTTATTTATTTATTTTTCATATTCATGGAACAGTATCAAAGGTTTATTTATGCAACTAGCCTAACTCAATAGGAAAAAGGTTATTTCTGAAAAGTTCTTTTTCACTCTTGCTTAGAAAAAGAAAACAAAAAAAAAAAACCCCAAACAAAAAGCCACAACCCCCCAGATTTTTACTTTCTTATTTGGTGTAGCACACTTAAGATATATAGATGCATATATTTTGTAGGGCTAGCAATAGCAAGTCTCTTTTTAGCTGTGAAAAAAGACAAAAAGCATTAAAGGCAACATTTCAGATGAGAAGACTTTTTAGTGATATGAAAAACCTTAAGATCAAAGCCAATGTTTCAGACTTTGCAAAAATATTCCCTTTGTCTTCAGTATAAACTTGTTAATTTCAATGCCAATCACATTTTTGAGAGTGAATGCAGCCTAGTAAAAATAGGAAAAATAAGACATCTTGATTTGGAAAATTTTAAAACATGATATAGCAATAATGTCTTTCTTTTTCTTGTTGCAAACGAAAAAAAAAAAATTAATTCCATAAACATCCCATATTTATCTCAAAATACAAGGATTTACTGGAAAAATTAAAATCAGTGCTGGCTTTGGTGTTGCATGTCAGTTAGCTGAAATCACATATGCAAAGTCCACACATTCAGCACTAGCCAAGCTATTGTCTATTTATATTTTGCAGCATGAGCAAGTGCTTGTTAAAAGACAGAGAAAGAGGAGCAGATTCGCATATTTTCTGTGCCAAATTAGAATTTCCTTATAAAAAAGAAAAGTTGCCATAAACAAAACAGGAAAGAATTCTGGCGGATTAGTGTCCCATGCATAATATTTTTTGAAGCCTTGATTGTACTTGTCATCTATTCTGGCTTGTGTATCATCAAATTTATCTTATTTAAACTTTTATTTCTCCAATATTTTAATATCTGTGATCACACTCAAGGAGGACTCAGGTAAGATTTCAAATGAAATACCAAAGCAGAACGAGGTCACCTTTAGCCTCATGACTAGAGATTTTAGTTCACCCTCATTGACCCTGCCTGTACTATATTCTGAGTTAAGTCATGCAAGGAGGTGGGAAGGATTACGTAAGAGAACGTGGGCAGGATCAGTAATGCGTATAACCATATGAATGTCTTAGAAAAAGAGAACTTGGCTCTCCCCTTTCAGTACATTTTGTTTCTTTTTGTGGTATCTCAGTTGCCTCTTCCTTTCTTTTCCTTTCTAGTCAAGCCAGAGAAAAATTTCTTTTGTACAGTATAGCAGAGTCTCGGGTATTTTAAAAAAACTGTTTGTGGTTTCTGTCACTCTACAGCACTTTTTCTGATATCCATTCTCGCCTCAGCTGACCAGAATGCCAAAGCATTTCTGGAGAAGAACTGCCACACCAAACAGCTTTCCACTGTGAAATCAACAGATTTAAGAAACAATGTAGATCTGGGCCAAAGTGTTGGGTTTTATTTGATAGAATTTATTGATAGAATTTCACATAAATTGAACAGCTTATACCTTCTTCATGACATGATTTGACTAAGCACTAGTTTTAGGAGAAAATATAAAATAATTTCTATTCTCTGTAATCATTTTCTTACTCTTTAGCTAGGTTACATACACTGGCATCCAGCACACAACCAGTTGTTTCTTTGCACTGATTCATTATTTCCTGCAAGAAATACATGCATGAGCTTCACCCCCTTTTCCAAAATATTGGTGTCCAACAGAGCAGTGTGAGCACTGCAAACATCAGCTACAATGAAGAAAACACAGCAGCAAAACTATTTTTTATCTTAGAACAATCAGATCCTGAATCAAATTAGAGGGGAAGGACCAAGGAGTTTGTAACAAGGGGTAATGATTTTAAACTAAAAGAGGGTAGATTCAATCTACATATAAACAAAAAAAATTTTTACATCAAGGGTGGCGAAACACTGGATCTGGTGGCCCAGAGAGGTGGCAGATGCTCCATCCCTGGAAATGCTCAAGGTCAGATTGGACAAGGCTCTGAGCAACCTGATCTAGTTAAAGCTGTTCCTACTCCCTTCAGGGGCATTGGACTAGATGACCTTTAAAGATCCCTTCCAACCCAAATCATTCTACAATTCTATGACAACTAGGCTCAGATCACAGGAATATTTACGATAAAACTTTTTTCATCCCTCAATTTCAGTCTTATTCACAGGAGGGGGTGAAAAGGAGAGGAAGGAAACTATTAGTCTTTACTATTTGAACAAAACTATGTACAACTTTTCATGGATTACTTTAATAGCAGCTTCCAACAATTAAATCTACATGAAACTGAGGCTTTGTGTTTGCTTTTGTCCCCAATATATCTCTGACACAAAAGTCACATGAATTTTTAATGTTGATGCCAAAGTAGTTGAAGAAAAAGATATTGATTTACATAGGTAAACAAACAAAATCAATGATTCTAAAACCCTAGGGATTAATTCTCCAGACTAATGCTGTATTTGAAGCATGTCTGTCTCACCTGTACATGCAAAGGAAAGAAAAGGCTGCTCCAGAAAAAATAATTGCTCTCAACTGTTAAGGTTTAAACAAGGCATAGGAAAGAACGATTTTTTTAAATTGACCGGTTATTTCATTAATCTCAATTTCTGAGTAAAGAACTCATGTCATGACAAAAATGACTCATTTTCAGAAACCGCATAAAATTTACACTGTGCAAAGTAACACGGTACAATTAGGGTGGAAGGCAATAGGAAACTGTCTCTGTGTATGCAAGGCACTGACCAAGTTTCTCCTGCAGAAACTAACAAAATTCAATGTATTTTAAAAGCAAACACATCTGCATCTGTAATAGCTCCCACCGTCATCTGATCGCAAACATTATAGGAACTTCTGGCTTAAAGGAAACTTATGACTGTTTATAGATTGAATATCCAGATTTCAGATTAATGCTGCCTAGGCCTGGTATATTTCTGCCTGAGATCTTCTGGGCAGAAATATGAGCATCTGTTTCATATGACAAGGAAGCAATGAGTCTTAGGTACAGAGCTGCAGGAGACCACTGTGCATCCACAACAGACATATCTGTGATTTCTGGATAACTGCCAAAAGTCCTAAAATTTTGACTTGAAAAGATTTCCAGATGAGAAACAAGGATTTGCACATCAGGTTACAAATATCTTCTAGATGTGCTGAACTCTCTCACTTAGCCATAAGCTAACTGTGATGAAATACAGATGAACCCTTCTTCTGTCTACTTTAATAGGTTGTATAATATTTAAACATTTCATATTATCATCTGTGTTTTAATTTGCTTTTGGCCACCCCATTTCCCATCATTCATTCTTTCTTCATCACTTTGTCATACAAAAACAAAATAGCATTTAGAAAAAATTATTTTTTGCACTTCTACCTATTAAAATTCCTTATGATTTCTCTTCATGAAGAGGCAAAAGAAAATTATTTAGAAATCATCTATTAATTCAAAATTCATGATCAAGAAAGCAACTGAAGCACAGTGACAAATATTGGAAATTATGTCAAAAGGAATAAAACCAAAACAAAATAAAACCAGCCTCATTTAAGTTTTATTCCACATATTGCACCTCAGAAATAACCCTACATTTTACAAAACTTGCTGCAGGACTTAAGCTACAAAACCCTTTGCTACTACCTGACAGGGGTAATTAATGAGCCATCAAAAATGACAAGGAGGTAAATTTTATAGTAACAAACACAGTAACATGCTGAACCCCCCTCAGCTGGCTGAATCCAGATAAATAAACCAAGTCATGCCATACTATGTCAAGGCTTAAGTACTTTTTTTTTTTCCCCCTACTTGCATGGTATGCCTGTGACAAATACAGCCTGAGGTTTCCAACAACAGACATGCTGTTATTATGGCAACTGCACAGGGTAATAAAAGAAACCTTGTGAAAATCACACGTGACAAAAGTTGAAAGGAAAGTCATGGTAAATAATTGCTTCCCTGAAGCTGGGCCTACTGCTATTCTTTCAACTATATCCACAGCTGTTTGTTAGGCTATACATTCTACTAATTCTGCATTAAAATATTTTTTATTAGTATTACATGTATGAACCTGATAGTAGATGATGAAATGAGAATTTTGTAAGGTAGGCTTTAGGCTAGAAGAACGTATTGATATTTGATTATTATACCATGATAGAATCAATGCGTTATCTTTAATGGACTTCATCCTCACAGGACATAAGAAAGAAAGAAAGTTGGCACTCTATTCATAAAGATGTTAGGATGATCAAAACCAGAAAGAGGTGGATATCTCCTTGAGAGGTCCATGAAACAAAATTGCTTTACATCCCAATACCTGATCGTAAATAGGTAAAGCACTTCCAATTATTAATATATAGGTGTATGAATCTGATAGAAGAAAGAAATCAGGGTGAAAAAAAAAATTAAAATAAAAAGAACAATAGTTTAAAAGATTAAATTCAGCATAAAAAAAAATAGATAAAATGTGCTGAAATAACAACAGGTAACTTTCGGTCAATGTTAATGTAATGCAAAGTAATTTTTATAATTACTTACTATTAATTTATGTAATTCTGTCAGATATTTCCCTGACATCTCCTCCCAGAAATATTGTCTATGAAGATATGAGGATCTTTTGGAAATCTAACACTTCTAATGTTGGATAAATCTTTTCAGTTCTGAGTAGGCAGAATCACGTCTATATTGTTCACACTGTGCAACAAAAGAAAAGATCAAGAAGTGGCTAAATGTCAGTAGCTAGGCACTTCTGACTCATGCTACAGGTTCAGAAAAGTCCTCTTTCCAGTTCATTAGAGTCACATATTTCAGAAATTGTAATATTCACCATGAATAAATAAACAAGCAATGCTCTGAAAGCAAGTTCAGACACTGTCCTCATAAGAAATGAGGAAATACTGGAAATAAGTCTTCAGGGGAAAGTATGCCTTTCTCTCTTATCTGCCATTTTGAGATACCACAATGAAATTCCTCAGAGGACAAGATCTAGATCACCAGTTTAAAATTACCCCCAGACTCATCAGCAATGCTTTTTGTGTCTGATGCACTGTATATGTGGCCATAAGGATACAGACATCAGGATAGTCTGTACTTTATCTGGACATTTAATGTCTCATACAAAAATACAGTTCATCCATTTCTTCATGACGCTGGCTTCTATTACCAGGTGCCCACACATTGGGCTGTGTGGCATCTGGAAAAACAGCTTTAGTAGTATTTTATTTGGATGACAACATGAATGTGTGTATGTAGATGAAGGAAGGAAGGAAGGAAGGAAGGAAGGAAGGAAGGAAGGAAGGAAGGAAGGAAGGAAGAAAGAAAGAAAGAAAGAAAGAAAGAAAGAAAGAAAGAAAGAAAGAAAGAAAGAAAGAAAGAAAGAAAGAAAGAAAGAAAGAAAGAAACTGTGCAAGAAAGAGTGAGGGAGAGAAAGAAAAATGGATAAAATGATACCTGAAAGAGAGAAAAGTTAATTGTTCTTCATTGAGTATTGAAAGACAAGGAAAAAAAAAATTCAGTATCTTCACCATTATGGTTATCATGGAAGAAGAAATGAGGAATTTATATTTAGCTAAGAATTACACTTCCCTAGTCACATAAGGAAACTAATGCATACCTACTTTTCTATAAACTTAAGGTTAAATTGCTCTTCAAACACCTTTCTGTTAGGAATGAAATGCTCCTCAAGAAGCTGAAGACTTCAACTATTACCCCAGTATTTGGAAGCAATTTGGTGATTCACTCAATAGGGCAGTTGCAATAACTAATGAAGTTGCATTTATGCCATATTTCATTGTGATATGTATAATACTTCAATTTGCGAAGGATTTGCTTCTGTAATTTCTCTTCAAATCTTCTATTTCAACTCTACAATGACCATCAAATCATCAGCCTTACAGTATGATTTGATTACACACAGGGCTAGCACTATTTTCCTCAGTTTATATCTACTGCTTGAATTACAGTAACTTTTATTTTTGAACTAATTACATTTCCCCATATTAACACATCTCAAACAGTATCTGCTTTGTCAGTCTGTTTAACTAGCATTGCACAAGAATACTGGGCCCTTGAGCCTAAAATTATGCATATTTGCATGCCATTTTCTTCTCTTACTGCTATCGCACGAGTAATTCAGCTGCACTATGCAGCCAGATGTTAGTACATACTGTTGATCTATATCATTCTTGCCAAGTCAGAAATTAATATCAAGGGATCTTTTTGAACAGATAAAGTACTTACTGAGGGACAGAAAACAATGTGTCTTATGTGAAGGATGCACTGCATCCCACAAGGCTTTTTTACAGACTGTAATTAACTCTTCAATATTTTCATACATTATGAAAAGTCTTCTTCGTAACTCAGAGATGAATTACTAAGCAAAAAATGTTGGTTCTAATGGTGTATTTCATACTGATTCATACAAATTATTTTCCTAATAATATGTGAAGTCATTACTAAAGCAAAAATTCCTACTCTGTGGACTTTATGTATCACAGTGACACTAAAACTCAATTTGTACTCTCTGAGAAGTCTTGCAAAAAAAAAAAAAAAAAAAAAGCAAGCTGGTTAAGATACAGAAATAGCCAGCCAAAACCACTTAGATGGTTGTTTCATTTTACCAGTATTTTAGTACACTGATGGTCTACTTACAAATAGTGTTTTAAAGTGTCTGTAATGACAGACTTGGTTAAAATACTTTCTAAAGTTTCCTGATTTGTCATTAGGTGGGATTTGTTCTCCTGTTTCCATTTTTTCTTTATTTCACTATTCAATATCTTTAATTTAAGTACCTGTTTTGTGAGGATGAAGGTGAACAAAATGAAAAATCGCTTCCTCCTCATACTATGCGTAGTCTTCTGATTTGCAGAAGGTGTAATTTTGCCCTCATTCAAATAGATCTTTTCAAATGTTGCCTTCTACTCTTAAGATGTGTGGTTGTTATAAAACTATCTGCATAAAAGGGAGATGGCTTTCCCTCTCACAGCTTAAAAATGTATGCATTTGAACAGCTAAGCTCAGATAAGCATGTCTAAAAAGAGCAGATTCTCCTTGTAGCCCCGTATCTGTTGTCCAAATCTGAAAAACACTAAAAGGAAGGATTTTTTGTCTGCCTTTCATGGAGCCTTCATGTTGCATGGTTATGAAGATCACATTCTCTTCATCCCAGACACCTTCTCAGTTCTTTTGCCTTTCTACTGCATGTTTCAAGGTCTCAACTCACATCATCCCTGCCATCATTCCCTTTGTGCAAAGAACAAAAGGGTCTCAGAAAGACTTTCCCACAGAACAACTGTTGTAGTTTTGGTTTTCTACCTGTGTCTCTTGATCTAGTGCACTACCAGTGCAGATTGCTTGAGCTGCACACCACCATCAGGCCACCAGCTGGAAGTTAGATCAACCTCCCATTTAGAATGGACATAAAGTTTTTCTTCTCCTGGAGCCCTAATACAGATGTCTTCAGGCAAAGGCTAGCCAGCAGCATAGGCATTTGTGCAAGTTATCTCCTAACTTCTGGGAGTGCTGGCTGCTGTGTACAGCCTGCCAAAGGCTTCCCTTCCATCAGCAACCTAGTGCACCAGCATATCTCCATGTCTGCATTCACAAAAAAGTTCAGGCTGCAAAAACGAAGACCAAGCCAAAAATGTTCACACTGTATTATCTAATGAGTATCCCTTTTTTGCAATATCCATTTCTATCATACTCTTCTTTCACAAATACCTGAGGTTTTCTCTCAAACAGGGCAAGTACTTCAGCTTTAATGAAGCTGATAGCAGTGAGGGAGAATGGAAAAATGAATTAGCACTTCAGACAGCCACCCAGAATAAAATGGAATATATGAGAAGGCTCTTCCTAGTCAATCTAAAGATGATACAATGACGTCAAACACATATTCTTGCTGGTTTATGTCTTTGGCACTGTAAAACTCAATGATGCAGAGAAGGATAGTAGGTAACAACTACTTGCTATTTTTCACAATGCAAGGATGAGGAGCTACTTGAAAAAATTATCAGGTAGATTCTTTCATGGTGCATGTTTTTAAGGCAAATCCATGAAGTATGAATTGTATTTCATTCTACTTCCCTAAATAATCTTTGAACATTGCCTGAAACCTAGCGAAAAATAAATAAACAAAAAAAAAGTCCACTAGCCTTCCCTTAGAAATCCTACTCCTCAAATAATCCTAACAGCCATATCACCATCCCTTTCACTCAGAACAAACATTAAAGAGGTGGTTTTTTTGTATTTTAACCTTCTTCCATAGCTCTAGATTTCAGAAGACACTGTGTGTACTGCCACATTTTGCAGGTACTGTCAGAGTATTTCCTGCACATACTGCAAAATTAACCATTTTGAGAATAATTATTATTCCCAAATGTGGGAGTTAGTCCTTAGAAACAGTGATGAGAGCAATCTTGACACAAAGCAATGGTTAATGTAATGAAATATAAAATAGTTTGCTAAGTACTAAGTATTTTAAACCAGTAGTTACCAGGAAAGCACTTATTTCTTCCAACAATATTCTCTGTAACAAACCTCAGTACACAATCTCATTATATCTCCTAATCCTTTCTTTAGGAAAAGACACCTCAGAAA
This sequence comes from Todiramphus chloris collaris, assembly GCA_025345505.1. Taxonomy (NCBI): domain Eukaryota; kingdom Metazoa; phylum Chordata; class Aves; order Coraciiformes; family Alcedinidae; genus Todiramphus; species Todiramphus chloris. The sequence goes on along the minus strand of JANVCC010000010.1, from coordinate 33,605,322 downwards.
TTCAGTGGCACGAACACATCTAAGTATTTTTTCTGGATCAGAGCTAGAAAGCCCAGCACACCCAGGGACTGATTTCTGCAGAGGTAAATGAATGCAAAGAAGTGCACCTTCCCTTTTTGATTCATGTTTGCATCTCAGCTGCATGATAGCTCAGGAGCATAGCTACTGCTGTCAGGATGATCTCAAAAGGAGGGGGATGTACAGGACAGCTGGTCAGCAACAGATGGGGATATGCTGTTCCATCTCACAGGTTGGTAGAGCTCCTGTTGCAGCACATGTTGTCCAGAAGGAAAACTAACTCTAATGCAGCACCGGTCCTCCAAAGGAGGTCTGGCTTTAAGCCACAGTCAAGTCCTACAATTCAAAGAACTTCTTAAATTTTCTGTACTCCTTAAACAGTCCAGTCATTTTATAGTTGAGATCAGTTCTTTGTGCTGGAAATTAATTAGTCCATTCTTTATATTCTTTTTTGTCTAAGATAAGGAAAAAGCATGCTGTAACCTTCTCTGGTTTTCTGAACAGAACTTGATATACCTGTTGGCAGCTTAAGATTTCTGCTCCTTGAAGAAGAAAATTCTCTGCTTTTCTAATCACTTGATAAATGCAAAAAAGGCCATCATTAGTCCTAGTCACCACAAGGATGATTGCTTTCACTCCTTCTGTTTTACAGTAACATTGGCTTTGACCATCAACTGACATTTCAAATAGTTAAGCTGCATTAATATTAGACTGTTGTTATTGAAATTTACAATGAGCTGAATTTATCTTTTATTCATTCTCTTAACTTTTTATAGACACCTAGAGTTTAATTTTGTTCTCTTGATATTTCAAATTAAATATTACTTGAAAATGAAAAAGTAAAACTCATTTGAAAACTTACAGAAACAGAAATTAAGATACCAGTTCATTTTGACCTTCTGAGTGGAAAGAAATGAATGAATTAAACATTCATGCCATTTCTCATTATCAAGGTGACTGGACACAATTGTAGGGAGCTCATTCCACTATGCAAACTCGCCCTGACCAAACTACTCATGGTGTGCCAACATAAAGAATTACCTTCTTGTCTTATCTTCTTAAAATAGAGATACTGTCAATTATGGATAAAGTTATCTATACTGTGTCATCTATACCAGAGTATCAGAGGGCAGTATTCATTTGTAGCAGCAGATTCACACCAGAGTTTAAATTAAAAGACACTAATATGAACTAATAGAAAAGCTGAACCTGAATATAGCTGAATATACAAAATGTAACAAGCAAGTTAAAGGGGATTACAAAACAGGATTTGACTGAGAAATACTCCTTCTTTGCATTATCACCTGTGGTGCTGTGTACAAAAAGTGTTATAACTTCACAGGGTATGACAAGACATCTTGAGCTCATGCTTGGCAGATTATTAGAGATGTTATACAAAAGATGCCTGGACAATCCCATACAGAGCCTTAAGTGTTCAGCAGGACATTTTGTTTCTTCATGACTTTTTCTTTTTTTAAAAAGGCTTTCAAGAAAAAAAGATACATATTAACAGCAATGTATAAACTGAACTCTGTAGTAAATCCTTTTTAAACACACAAATTATGAATTAGAAAACTGTATATGGTCTAATATTCATTAAATGCTATTTTTGTATTATGTATTTTTCTTTTTTAAACTGAAGGATCAGTTTACAAAAATACATATACAGTCTGACCTTTTTGAAATGCCTACTGACTTCAGGAATGCATATTTTCCATCTCCTTTTTCGTTAACAAATATTTCGGTGTTTGAGCTAAAGGAGCAATTCTTGTGAATGCTTGCACACAGAATTATAGTACTTGTGCATATACTCACTAGACCCTACAGCGTTGTTTCACTCTGATGAGCCTCTTAAAGGGAGTCTTGATGAAAACACCCCACAACTTTGCATAATATGCTCTATGAAAAACAACGGGATACTCAGAGTACTCATACAAATAAAATTAATATTCAAAGTGTTTTACAGATGTGAGCCTTTAAACAAATGCAGTTAGCTAGAACTGAGTTTACCTTACTCTCTTAGCTACTAATTCACTCTTATCACAAACCAGAACATAAAGCAGATACAGTTCTACCCAGAACAAAGGAGTTGAACTTGCTGAATATACTATTGGCATTTCTGTGTCTTTTTCCCTGCAGTCACAGCCTATCGTTTTTCTTCTTCATTGTCTTTCTGCTCTTAAATTTGAGGCCTACAGTTTTGGTGCATCATCAGCTTATCAACTATCAAATATTTTTTTAACTTATTATTACAATATTTAGAATTATTATTCTAACCTCTTATTGTTTCTCTAATTTCTTCATACATCAAATATTATTGTTATTGTTTTACATGCAACGTGCTACACAAACCCCATGTAAATCACAAGCACTATATCAGACTTCAAAATGTGATGTAAAAGAACAAATATAAGTATATATTTATAGTTTTCATAATTTATATATTTGGCATATATATGGTATATAGCTTTTGTATCAGTACACATCATATACACTGATATTTTTGTGATTTCAGAAATGCGTGAATTATGATTTACTGCTGCTAAACACAGGATATGAATTGTCTGCAGTGCAGTGAAAGGATAGCATTCCATCATGGAATTCTGATGATGGAGATAGATGAATGTTTATCAGTTTTCAGGATCTTCAGGATCAAAAACCACATATAGCAATTTTATTTGATGTTGATGACCAGTTCAATTTGTCATCTACAAGAAGCTGATTATACCAGTTTTGTATAGTTTTGAAGCACCAGATGGCACTTTTCCCTTCTCTAAAGACCAACCATCTGAGCAAGTAGGAGTTAGATTTGGAAGAAACATTGCCAGCTGAACTCACATGCTGTATAGATCTTGAGTGCTTTACTGGTAAAGAAGCACTTGTCTTGTTTCAAGCTCTTTCTTTAGCTGAAAATAGTCATGCTCAAATTAGTTGCTGTAGACAAGCTATGTCTACAGAAGTGGGAAAAAACAGAATTTAAAAAACCCCACTTTTGTTAACACATATGCACTGCCCAGGGACTTTTTTTAAAGGCATTCTTTCGCATTCCCCACAAGACTATATTTAAAGCTGCACTTCTAACTTGAATAAATTAATATTGACAAAAAGAAATAAAACTGTGTTGAAAAATTTGTCCACTTCTAAGTACCATTATGTTTTTTCTGCTTCTATTCTGCCTATGTTCTCCAAGTAATTTCTCTGCCTTGTATCCATGTGCAATCCACAGGAAGAAAAAAAAAAAATCAGGAAAGTATGCAGTCATGGCAAGAGCTCTCAGTGAAGTACAATCATGATTCATTATCATCACATAGTAATGGAATATCTCAGTGGAAACACCAGAAAGCAATGTTTAAACATCATGCAGTGATTGTTTTATAATGTCTGTAACTACAATGAACACACATCTTTCACTCTCCTGCTTTCTTCTGTTATGTGGGTCACGCACGGTGCTTCTTTTCTCTGTGACTTTAGGGAGAAGAGACAGGCTCATTTGGGGTTTTTTTCCCTCAGTTCTTTCCATTCTCTAACTGTTTAAATGGCTAGGGAGTTGTACTGGTAAATCAATTTTGTGTGACAATCAGAAAAACAGTTTTTTAGGTGGTTAGGTTGAAGCAAAAAAAAATTTTCCTCCTTGAAACTTCACTAAGGTTGGATGTAGAATCATGAAAACTCACTCTGCCATTACCCTGTAGGAATACCTTTCCATTATCTTCTTCTATTTTTACTAGTAGACGATTGACTGTTTTTACTGTTGGAGAGTTACAATACATAAGTTCTACACAAGGATGAGACTATGAGAATATATACTGGGGTCCCAGTCACTGATGAAAAAATACTACTTATTTTTTCATCTCCCCTGTATTTTCATTTTTCATAAATAATTTGTGAATAAAATTTCACATTGATTTACTGAGAATCATATAATGAGCAAATAAAAGATAAAAATATATAAAGAAAGGTATACAAATACCCATCAGAAATAAGTGTGAAAACTGTCATCACTGACCAGTTTTGTCATTTTTCGGTTTGCAGTTTGACCCATTTAAGCCCACAGCCTTACTGTGTGGTAAGCCATTACAGTGCTTCTGACATCAGAAGAGCTATGAAGATGACAGACAAAATTCTGGCCTCTAAGCCATCAGCCTACTCAGAGTGGAATCAAAGACAGGTTCACACTCAGTTTTGAGCTCAGTAAGCAAAGAATTAGACCTTGAGGCTTTTAACTTTGATAACAGGGATGATAAAAAACAGCACCAAAAATCACTAGGTTATCGCCATGAAATAAACTCTACAATTTTTCCTCAAAATTATGTGTAATCAGCTATTGTGAAACTGCTAGCACATTAACTATTGACAAAATGATTAGGTTGGTTGAATGTTTTAGAGGGATTGTTATACATGAAAAACAGAATTGGAAATTCCTTTTGCACTTCCTTCAGTCAAAGTAATCTAATTTTTAAGTGCCTACAGCTAAAACTAGGCATAGGAAACTGAGTTCTGAGGTTGCAAAAGACTGAAACAGAGTTTCTTCTGTCAGTGAAATATATACCCACTCTGCTCTCTTTAAACCAACCCCTCATTCTTTCTTATAAAAATCTCTGGCACTGCAGAAGAACCAACTGTGTTACTGCTCAGCGAAGCTGAATAGCCTTCATTCCATCACTTGGTTTCACACAGGGGGATTATGTTATTGCTACCCTCCCAAATCCTTATGCAAATAATATGTTTATCATGAACACTTTTCTTCTAAGTAAAATCAGTTTGCATTTATAAATTGTATGTTCCTTCAGAATACCTGGGATTAATTCTCCCTGTCAGCCCAGGCTTTACTCTTCATTCCCACATAGTCATGTACCTTGCCTGTTGCCTCAGCTATGTCCAACTTGCCTTCAAATCTTCCTCTGCCCTCATTCATCTTTCTCCATATTAGCTGTGAGTTTCTTGAGCATCTTCAAAGTGTTTCTGCCAAACACTTTGCTTGCACTCTTTACCAATGACCTATTATTCTTCTAATTCAATCCAAGTCACATAGCTGCAGAACCAATTCCAGCACATCTTAACTCTGATTTACATATTATGTCAATCAGTCCTGAAATCTGATACACTGATGCTCCCCTTTAAAGTTTGTCTCTAGAAGAATGAGCTTTGAACTCTTACACTCTCAGAAATGTTGGCAAAATATACGAACAAAAAATGTTAGTTAAATCTATAAAGCCTGACATAACTAGAGGGTGTCACCATTCAGTCATTGATGCTTGTTATAACTTTTTAGAAGTACAAAGAGTGTAAGAATATTCTTTAAAATGCTTCACACTCTTTTGTCAATATATGCTAGGTAATCATTAAAAAGCCAATAGCAATTATTGTGCAACACGTGCTGGTGCATGGACTTGTCTTCCATTTAATTAGTCAATTAGTTTTGCATGGATTACCACAGTAATCTGAAACTACTTGTTGCTACTAAGTAAAGCTAAAAGGAAATAGAAAAACAGAACAATACCTGGCAGAGAGCTGCTGTCCAAGACAATAACGTGAACTTGATAGATACAGAGCCTGTGTTCAGTTTGAACATTTAAAGACTCTTTGGAGACCTGATTGGCTGATTACAACACATGACATTTGGGTGGTTTATTTTGTGTAACCAATTGCCAAACCAACAAGCATCTCATATTACTGAGAAGCAGGAGGTTATGGTAAAGCTCAACATTCAGAACATGATACCATAGAAGGGCATCCTTAGTTTATGAACACTACAACGTCTGGTTTAGGTTTCCTTCACAGTATCTCTGTGTGACATGCAGGATTGTTTCTTATCATCTTCTGTGCACATTCAAAAGTCTATTTCAACGTTATAGCCTTTAAAATGAGTGCTAATATCTATGGACACTTGAACATAGTTTGTGCCTAATGCTATAGGAGTTCAGCATGCACTGAGATGCTGGGTGTCAACCTGCCTTTTATAACATATTGTAAGTAATGACTAGCATTAATATGATTTTGCTCAACAAATTAAAAATGTAATAAAAATGATGTAAAGATCATCAGCAGAAGCTTAAAAGCAAAACTGGATGCACTCAATGCAGCTAACGTTGCAAAATTCAAACTTTTTCTCATTTGAACAAAATTGTCCAGTAATTAACAGTAAATATGCAATTAAGTTATACTTTTTTAGACTGCTCCATTAACAGGCATAGTAAAATACTGCATTGGTCTTTATAGAGTGATTAGAACCTTCTTCGTATTAATTAGCAACGCTAGCCACTAGATTATTTAAAAAGATGTATTTTGCTGGGGATAATGCAGTATTTTCTTCAGAGCTTCAAATATTATTTTCCTAATTAAAAAAAAAAAATTTTCTATAGGAAAAAAAAAAGAACTGATGATAAAATAAATGCATACATAAAAGGCAAATTGTACCTTAGACCAGATCATAACTTCACTCAAGAATTCTGAGCAAAATGATTTTACAAGTTCACATCAAAAGCCTTTCTTTTTTAATTGAAAAAACGACCTTAACTATTCCGTTGCAAGAAGAAAAAAAAAATGTGTATGCATCCTTACAATTATTATTTTTAACCAGTCTCACACACCATACTTATCTTGACCTAATAAATACTGGAAGGGATGAAACTGCAAGGCCAAAAGAAACAGAAAAACATTCTGACTCAGGTTAAAAAATATTTTTTTCCTTGGCTAAATATTCACTATGCAACTGATACTAAAGCCTCAGAATGCTTTGTTTGGGAATTACATGCAGTGTCTGGGACAGATTTCATGACTGAACTGCTGTTACTTTCACTGTCCAACACTCTTAATACTCACTGGGAAATAAGCAATTATTCAAGGAATTTCTTAATTTATCTAAAAATTATTCTGAGGATGATCTGCATTTCTAAGACCTGTGACAATCCCACATGAAAGGCAGACAAGTTCTAGGACTACTGGAAGCACACCCAATATGATAGTTGCTTAAAGAAAAAGACCAGCCTAATCATAAGAAAATATTATCATTTAATTGATCTCTGTACTGTCTAAAACTTTAATTTGAATCTGAAATCATTCCTTTGGGAAGGATGAAATATATTGGAGTAGTATGTGGCAGCCATAGGTCAGCCTCTAATGCCAAACTGCCAGGAGGACTATTTAAAAGGGGTGTTTGCCTCAGCACTGAGGACAACGGCAGGAAGGGAATGTGTTTGCTGACACAAGCACATAAGAAGAGGACAAAAAAGGAAGTAAACACGGGTTGCTAAACTCTGATGGAGACTCTGTGGTGATAACAATACCGCGTTTCCTATTATTGGAGAGAAAAAGGAAGTGAGGCATTGTTCATGCTGGACACACTCTGTTAGACTTTGACAACGTGTGTTTAGTCCCAGGTACAGCTTCTTACTTGTGTCAGCAAAGCCGCTCCCCCCCTGCCGTGCCCGTCAGTGGCAGCCCTTCCTTCCACAGGATCCCCATCCTGCCCAGGGCAGGGGAAAAGAAAATCACCTCTGGCCTCAAGATATGTGCATCCGTGAAAAGCAGCCACAGAAAGGGTGACTAACAACAGGTACCACTGCCATGTTGTTACTGGGTGAGCCCACAGCTGTCCTCTAGGGATGCTGACTGACTGTATGGTCAACATGAGTGAGGAGAGCACAGCACCAACTTGGCATCATGGTGACAGACCATAGCTGCCGTTTGGCTTTCTTCATCAGAAGGGCTTAAATCTGTGCCTACACCAAGGCTCATCTGTTAAATTCAGGGAACTGAGCATGAGGTAGAAGGTCAGAGCTAATGTTGAAGTGTGCTTCTGAGTGACAAGAGCTAACTGGCATAGGGCATGCCAGAAGCAGGCAGTTGGCCTGCAGTTCACTGTCAGCTTGAACTTGGCAAAAAAAAAAAAAGTTAATACTGTCTTGGACTGATGTCTGTAAAAACATATAGATACCAAGAGCACTATTCCTCAGCTCACCATATGAGACTAACCTGGCAGTGCATTTTGTGAATAATAATGGCAGTAGGTTATTAAATGTAATACAAATGCAGTTACTTGAGAGTTCCTCTAAGATACGTGCCTAGATGTAGTGGCTTTACTGCATCTTGCTGTCCAACCACAGACAGGCACATAACTTGTTAAATTTAACCATGCCTTCCTGGAAGAGAGACAGATACCAGAAAGAGGCTGTGGTTTTCTTCTGGGATCATGAGCTTAAACTGCTAAAACTGAAGTAAATTCACCATAACCACTTAATCCGAATACCAATCTGAACCTGAGCTCAGGTTTGCTACTTGCTAACATCTGTTTCAGTACAATGTCTTTATTAATAGACAAAAAATAATCTCTTTTGCACACAGCCAAGTGATACCATTAATATCACACCACAATTTTTCCTTCAGTCACAATTCAAGGATGTTGGTTTTCTTGAAAGAATACTTTACATTACTAGTGGCAATAGTACTTAAAACTATATAGCACTTTGTTCTAATAATGGAGGTTTGGTCACAAACTCTTTTCTGTTGGTGTGAATTTTGGTTTTTTTAGTCTAATCCTCTGCAAGACCTCAGATATTGGGTGACAATCTCCATTTCTCCTGTTTCTCCTATTAGTATATACTTACAGCTTTTCACACTTTAGGGAAGACTTAAGTTTGTAATAAAGTTCTGCAACATATTCTTTGGCTTACACACGATTTGTGACTTTTTCTGATTTAAGGGAAGGATTCATCACAGTCATATTTAGACATCAACTGTGCTGACATTTGCATGTGATCTGGATACCTAGGTTCTACTTATAGTCAGTGGGCAGAAATGAACTTCTGGGACATCTCCAACTGACCTTAGACATCTAAGCTATAATGAAACGAAACATGGCTTACAAGTGTCTATATCTCTCCACTATATACAGTGAGTCTAGATAAGTTGCTTAATTATAGATTCTTATGCTTCTGAACTCTGCATATGGATGAATCCAGCACTATATGTTAATAATACAATTTCTTGATATTGCAGGGGACTGAAAATAATGACCCAGTTCCTTCTTCCAGTCTGATGTTTTTAAATCTCAAGTGTTTTGGGGTACATGGGAGGAGGGTTTTCTTGTTTCTTTATTTAACTCTTATGAAATAAGTGAAAAGCATATGTTCTGGATTCTAAAAATGGTCTTTCCATCTTCCTTGAAATAGATCCACAGCTCAACAGTATAGTGTTGAAATCTGAAATTTTGCAATCTCTTCTGTATTGCTGAGAAAAATATGTTCAATTTGGCTGAGTAATGAGTCTCTGAAAATCATGTGCTGCAATACCCATATTTTGTTGCTGTTTGTAAAATGTGCAACTTGGGAATGTTGCATTACAAACATTTCTGTGACCATCATGGCTGCATAGAAGAAAATTTATGGAAGGTGCAGATAAACGATCTCATCCTTTATGTACATACCATAGACAACTAATACTATCCTGTTTGAAAGTAAAGCCTCAAGTCACGTCTTACACAGCAAAAGCAAATCTGTCTTGTTAGATAAAAAATGGTGACAAATTTCATATGTGCAATTTTAATTCACAATTTACTCAACTAAGCCACTGCATACACCATCTAATTAAAACTTGAAACAACATTCAGTGCCTTACAGAACAACATAGAGGGCAGCTTACCTTATGTAAAGACTGGACAGTTGCCCAGAGCTGTAGAAGCAGTGAGGCAGCATTTTTAGAGCCAATTTGTGACTGTTCTGATTAAATTGCTAATAAGACATTAATTTTTATAATGCATAAATACTTTGTCTCATATTTTTCTGGAATTTTGTGAGACTGTATTTCATAATAATACGTAGCATTCTAAATTTTTATTAAAATACCTGACATTAAATATGATTTCTTCCAAATATTGGAGTAAAGACAGAATATATTTTAGTCAAGGCAACAAAATAGCTAGGCCTGTCTCTGATGATGCAGATACCGAATAAGCATCAGGGACTGCTAACAACTGACCAGAAAAAAAAAATTGTAACTCATTGCTAGAGATACTGACAAGTCTTTTTGAATAAGCTCAAGTATTTGAAAGTAGGTCCATTCAGTTCTTAAATCCATTATCATTCAGTTCTGAAGTTTTGTTGGCTTAGATAACTACAAATAACACAAGAGCTTGAGTAATAAGATATGCCATAGTGTGTGACAGTGCACAAGTTTGAATGTGTTAGGTATGAAGAAAATGCAATTCTGAAAAGTATGTTGCACGCCACAATGCCCAACACACAGCCTTTTGCGCTGTCTCTTGCCTGATTCTTCTATTAGCCCTCTTTTGCAGTGGTTAGAATCAAGAGATAGTAAGGAGTGAATGCAGAAGACCATAAGGAACCATGAATGGACAACAGCAGGACCAGATCTGCTGGACCAGTGCAATGTGAAAAAAGAGATTTTTTCATCTGTCTCCAAAATGGCAATAACTGCCCTCTCTTTTACACTACCCTTCAGAATAAGCCAGGTACACTGGTGGGTTAAAAACTGCCTCTGCACAAGGTACAAACACACAGGCTAAAGAGAAATATCAGTAGTGTCCTTCCCACTACCCATACTTTAGCGCTCATTGCAATGGCACTGTGGCAAAAACACAAGCTCCCCCACTAATCCCTTAGTCCATGAACCCTCCCCAGCAGCAACTGCTACTTCAGCCTGCTCCATGGGATGCTCACTGCCCTCCCTCCACTCTTTCTCCCTAATCCCCCAGTCTCAAAGGTTGGTGGTTTCACCCCCCTTGTTCTGACACCTCTAGTAATTCGAAAACATACCAGAATACAAAGTACAAGGTACGGAAAACCTACTCCATAACTGACTTGAAGTTTGTTCACCACAAGACTGATGTTCCATGTTTCCCCTGGCATCTTGATTTCCCTTTGGTCATCCTCACTATCTTGTATTTAAATGTATCTATATAAATAAATAGATAATAGTACAAAAAATAAAATTATGCAATACCCTCAAAATAATTTTTTAAGGCTACTGTACCAGGGCAGAGTTAAGCCATAATTATTTGAATATCACCTAATGCCTTAAATAACAAAGTACAGACTTGTCCACTAACATTCTTACTTTTCTAAAACACACTTTTAAAAATACATGTTTGCCCTTTTTCTTTTTTACTCAGATCACTTTAGATTTTTATACCTAATTCTTTCCTTTTTTTTTTTTTTTACATAAATTATTTGTGTGCAAGTGCATTTTTAGAGTAGAAAAGTATCTTTTTCTAGTCAGATCAGATAATGTATGTGAGACTAACTCAATGAAACTGAGTGTGTGCATGAGACTTACTGAGTATTAGAAAATAAAGGGTGCTCTTTGGAAAGGAGAGGATGGTATGAGGACATTGCAAACTGTAAGTGGAAAGGAAAATGAGCTTGAATGGAGTGGTATGACTGCCTGTACTGGCACCTCATTTTTTAATGTTACATGTCTTGTGAAAGCCTGCACTCTTAGCTTTAACTTAGCAAATCTCTGTAGTTCCATAATTATTATGTTAAGCAAAAAAGATTTTTTTCTAGACTGTAAGAAAAATGCAAGATGGTCTCCAGCTTGAACATGTGCGATTTACATACACATATATTAATTGCTAAATATGTGTTATTTTTGTAGGAGGTACACTCATCTTTACAACCAGATTTGGACATGATTAAGGAAATCACTTAAAACAAGTAAGCAATAAATGTAGGTGTACATTATAGGGGGAACATGACAGTTGTTCTTGGGTGTATCTTACTTTAACATATAAGTATAGTGATAAATATATTCAGCAATTGATGAAGTCATTTTGTTTAAAGACAAGAAGGAGATATAACCCATAGTGATTAAAGGGTGTAGTATAATGTCTTTCTACTTTGCCTAGAGGGGCATCTGTGCTGGCAGAAGCTTTCACCCCTGAGGGAGCAACTCTTGGCTGTAGCTTCTACCAGCCTAAAGAAGGTCTATTTTTACAGGCAGAAATTCACACAAATCCTGCCAACTGAGGCTACTCAGGAGACAATATATTTTATGCAGCTCCCAGCTGGCCTGAATACCATAACAGCAGCACCTTTCCCTTACAGCTCACTTTCTTTTTTGCTCTCTGTACTAATCAGCTTCTTTCAAGCCACCCTAAGTATGCTTATTTGAGACAAATATAACACTTCCAGCTACCACAGGTAAAAGATTCAGATCAATGTACAGGTTCACTGTAGCTCTACAGCAGCTATTTTGTGTATGTGTGGTGTTTCTACAGGTGGCAACCCTACCAGTACCACAAACTGCCTCTCAAAAGTCAGCCCATGGTCCATAACAGAACTGATCAATCTGCTCTAATACGTTTGCTGCCTCATTTTAGGATTGATATTAAAGCCACTGCTCTGATGGCACTGTGCAGTCCCTTTAATTTGAGGCACAGGTGTATTTTTAGGTAGTTCATGATGCCATAGCTTTCCTCCAAAGCAGGGCAGAAAAAAAGTCAGTGCATTGCTGGACTGCCTGAGAATTAAAGCCCAGCAGCCTGACAGCTTATATAATGTACCTTTCCTTCTTCCTCTACCTTCAAGACCTTGCATTTTCTCACTGCTGTCACCAGCCTTCCTACTCCTGCTTGAACATCCTACAAGACAAGAAAATACCAATTCTCTGAAGGAAAGAAAACAAAAAAAAATAAAAAAAAAGGGGGGGGCAGAATCAAAAACCACCTTACATAAGCTCTTCTCTCTTTATGACAAGTGATAGTCTCTCATGCTTCTCATTTGAGCAGAAAGCAGGCAGCCTATTCCTAGCCTCAGCAGGGCCCAGATAAATAGTTCTACAGAATGAAGAAATAAACAGGGATCCCCTCTGGCAAGGTCAGAGGAGCAGATGAAAATGACCCTAAGAACACTAGTTCAACCAAATACAAAAGGTTCCATGTTCAGTGGGGTTTGTTACATAGTTCAGGTCCAATCTTTTAGGAACACAAATACAAGTCATTCCCTTCTCAATGGGGTAACAGAAACAAACACACAAAGTTAATGAACTCAGCAGGGATTAACCAAACAGTTCAAACTCCCCTTTGGAGCATCAAGAATAGCTATGAAGCAAACAACCTTAGCCACTTGGCACTGGAAAACAGAACCTGCTCTGCTTTGGTTGGAGGAGTAAAACCTTCTTTGATTACAGGAGTCCTTCATTCTTTAGGGGGCTGAATTTACTATTAAATGCTGACTGAAGAGCCATTCATTCAGTTCTGACAGTTCATGTGCTAAATCAATGCAATGGCAGTGAAATGTCTTCTCCAAGCATTCAATCCTTTTCTTTTCTTACTTCATTTCCTAACATGCAGCATGCTGCATATTTCTTTCTATTTTTCTATCACCTTCTGTGTTTGTATATATACATACCATTATTTCTATTAGAAAAAACATCTCTTCACTTATATATATTCAGTTTCTATTACAGCAGCAAGCAGAGGCTTCCTTGACACTACACAGAATGCAAGATTCTCTGCTTATAAAACAACTACAACTGCTGTTCAAAGTACTTATAAAATAGTCTGCTCAGCATACAGTTATAAGTTCTGATTTCATCCTGTATGAGTGTTAGTTAGAAGAGAGGATTGATTTAAAAGTAGGATTTAAGCTTCAGTTATTAAGAGATAACAACCTACTTCCTCAGGATCCAGTAACACTGAAATTAAAGATCCTAATTTAGGTGGCTAATTTAGGCTTCACAAGACTATTGTGCTGCATACAAAACCTGTTGTATCTATACACCTGGGATAAAACTGGTAGATGGGGGGGGGGGTGTAAAGGAAGAAAATGTAACTATATCATTAAGGTTAAAAGCTTATTCTGGAGCCCAGTAAAACATATCATTCAGTATTCCATAAATATCCTATTCTATTAGACTAGTAATTTATGTATAATAAATTAAAAGCAAGTTTGGACATGGCAACTACAATAGCTTTATTAACTTAAGGAAATAGCTACAAGAAAAAAAAATATCATGGCCTCATAGCTAAACTACATTTGCATTAAGAACAATACAATTTAAGAAATCACTTTAGGTATATAATATTTGAGCAATATTAATGTATACCCAGAAGTGCAAGCTGATTAGCTAGTTAAGCAAGAACATCTTGTTTCATTAACATCTTGCTATGCTATCACAGTCAGAAGAAAAGCCTATTTTAATCATGCAAAGGACAGGCTTTTGTACCCTATTACATTATGAACACAATATACTATATTTTCCAGGTTGTGTAAAACAATCAGCTTTAGTATTAAGCATAACGGTGGAAGAAACTATTGTTTTCTTCATCACAATAATAATTCTTATCTGGAGACCCTCAACCAGATCAACACTCCCTTACGCACGCGGGTGCTGGTGGACACAGCCATGTACACACAGGATAGTTGCATTTCCTATGTCAGTTCCTTGAGAGAAAGTTCTGTGAGACAGCATTGCCAGCACACAGGCAGATCAACTTACAAACCACACGGTGGGATGAGTTAGCAAACTGCAGGCCTTTATTTAATTCTACATTGTTAAGTGCAATGGTTTAAATTTGTTAGATGTTAGGTGTGTTAGACTTTGCAAAGTAATTCCAGAAGATATTCTCAACCACCAGGCTAAACAACAATTGAAAAGCTCAACACTCACCTTTTCTTTCTATGGTTGTAATATTAATGTCTCAAAACTGTATTGCTCAACTGTTTGGGTTTTTTTTCTCATATCATATTTCATATTAATTTCTTTATTAACATCTTGCTTGATTGATATACTGGTATACACAACAACACTGCCAAAAGTGCACGCCCATTGAGTGATCAGAAAACACAACTACTCATCAACAACAAAAACCTTGCTGTAGCCTACAATTAGCACACGGAAATAATAAAAACAAAATCCCCTCTACTCCTTTCTCAAAAATGAAAATTAAAAAAATCTGAAGACGACTAAAAGCTACTCTGCCTGGAAATACAATACGTTATTCCACTTCTGCTAGCTTGAAGATGTTTGCCTCTGTGAAATCCTCAAAATAACAATATTTCCTCAAGTTAATGTATCTTTCCCTTCTACTCTGTTTTCATCTTCTACATTTGTAATTTTTCTAAGGCTTTATTTTTACTTTCTCCTAATCAAAGCACCCTGAAAGGCAAAATTAAAAACCAGAAGGGCAAAGAATGTAAACATTTATAACTCTAAAGATAAAAATAGCATAAAAAAACCTATAAATACTGGTTACTATGGAGAAGCATCATCTATGCCATATAAAAGTTACCAGTCAAGCGAACATGCCTCTGATAGTTTCCATTTTTAGTGTGGAAAACCCAGTATGCTGGTAGGATGAGCAAAGCAGAATAGTAACTTGATCTTTTACCTTCAGGTTTTTTTCTATTCTAATAAATAGGGAGAAGCAAAATGATCTAACAGAAAGAAGTGGGGGAAGAGAACAGAGAAGATGGACACGTGAAAGTGTTTGGAAACAGAAAACATTTTGATAACCATAATGAGAAATAATTTCCATTTAAACTAATCAGGCAAGTCAGAGCAAGTGATCCAAAAGATTCATTATCTGAGTCTTGAGAAGAAGTCAAAGGCGTTTCTTCAGCCATTACTGGGTGTAAACCACGAGTAATCCCTTTTAACTCAGTGGAACTACATGAGAGGAAGGGAGCTCAAGTTTGGACCTGGAGTCACAAAAACAGAGGAAATGCCAATCAAGCAACACTGACATTCTTTGAGAGAAAGTACAACAGTGTTTTAGGTCTCAGTTTTAAATGCCCTTTGTGGATTTCTCTACCCCATGTGAGTTTAGCCCTTATATTCATTAGCTTTGATTATAAACCCCTTTCACAGTTACAATGTAGCTAAAACTGACACAGGCCATGCAGGGTTCTCATAATGCTCTAGTGCTGTTATGTATGAATGAGGAAATAAGCTAAATTGAAATAAAGCACTCTCATATCCAGCATAACTACATCAAAACATCTCTTTTTGGATAACTACATCTGAAAAACATGAGAACAAAAACTACCTTATGCCTCTAGCCAACATAATTATATCTACACAAGAACAAGAAAACAAGATCTCCTTTTTCTTATTCTTTACAAATACAATGCATACTTCATGCTTTGTAAATAGAGGCTATTATGGCATATTCTTTCCTACCTATTTTCTTAAATATACAACCCAGCGGTCTCAAAATACACAAGCTTTTTTCATACCTTGCTAAAATCTGGTATTGTGGCTTCTAATTATGGGCTATTGAGTCCCCTGATCACCTTTTGTAGTGTTGGTGAGAAGAGGCAGCCTAATGGAAGAAAACGGAGTTAGGGCCCCTGTGTGATACAATGCGCAGAGATCTTACAAATTCCTTAGGGCAGAAAGGAAGCCTTTAGTTCAAGACCATGTACAAATTATTATGAAGATACATGTGTTAAAAAAGGTTTGGTAATGGGGTGATAGGCCTGTTGCCTTCTTCAGCTTCCAGGACCAATTAACCCCCCCCCCAGTCTATTCTGTTCCCTCCACCTATTCCCAGATACAACTCCATTGATCAACCAGCTTGTCTCTGTCCTAGGTGCACATTTTCTGCCTCTGAAACCAGTGTTCAGTTCCAGTTTGCAGTTTACAGCTCACCAATTTCCAAATCTAACATCAGCAGGAAGTATTGTTGAGAACACAGGGTCCAGTACCCAGTTTCAAACCCAAATCCATTGCTGGCATAGCATACAAAAGCAGTTAACTTCTAGAAAATATTTGGTCAGTGGAGAATGTGCTCAAAAAAACCAGAATTGTCAAGGAATTTAACATGTAAAATTCCAATTGTTAAGAATCAGACACCTACATTCCCATGAGGAGCTTATTTGCATCAGTAAGTTGTTCTTTTTCCTTTATTTTTGAACCTGCCCTGAAGGCCATATTAAGAATGCAAACAAAAGGATCTCAATTTAGTAATCACAACTCCTATGGCATTTTAATTCAACAGCACGGCAAACTGTTAAGACATCCTACATTTTAAAGTTTCCAATTTCCATCTCTCAATAAAGTCAGCAGAGAAAAGCAGCTATGTCTCTCAGAAGGCAAGTTGTTATAGTTCGTAGTTTCACCACAGTCCTGTGTCACTTCAAAAATTCTAACCTTCACCGCCAAATACTTATATCATTATTCCAGAGATCTGAAAAAAATGACAATGTTTAAAAAAACACTCTAATACAATTAATTTCAAAAACATACACACAAGTGAGTGCATTTCTCTATCTGCAATACTAATCATATGCACTACAGTAGGAAATAATCTTGTTTTAAAAAATCAGGTATGCATTTTGCTTGTACGCTTTTGCCATTTTTGTCAGAACAGAAATGCTGTTATTTTTTGTTTGTTTCTTCATATCTTTTTAGTACTGTAAAGTACATATTTGTTCTCAGTATTTCTTGGATTCAGAGTGCAAGCACTGAGATGCAAAAGTCTGAAATTGACACTATGAGTATGAAACAAATACAAGAGACAAATTAAGATTTCATTGGGGTTTTTTTGTCTCCATTTTGCTTGTACCAGAGACTGCAAGAGTGTCTAAGTGATGAGTGGCAAGCATGAATGCTAATATAGTAATTAATCTATTTATAAAAAAATAAATAAATCTTTTTGGATTATGTAGTTCTGGTTTGTGAATGATTTCACTAATTTCTATTGCACAAAACACATGCAAAAGGCAACACACATCATTGCAATCATTGCACTGTCATTACCACTACTTAGTGACAGCAAATGGCTAAAGTTCTTTGATGCCAAACACATTTTGAGCACCATTACAACTCTGTCATCCCTAAGTGCCAAACTTGGGAGTGCTACCAACAGTTTGCTGTCACTGAGGCTATATGATAGAAGGACTTACACAACGGTCATGCCTAAAGCTGCAGCAGGAGACTGCTAGCAGCTGTGGGCAAGTGAGCTATTCTGAAGGACCAAAACTTTTAAAAATACAGAAACATAAGAAAAGCCATGAAATACAAAAGGTGTTCTGAGATATCTTCTGTGCAATGTGCTTTCTGAATGTTCCTGGAGCACCTTGATCATCACCTACAACTGAGTCCTCCCCTGGAAAACCTTAAAAGAGAGATAAAATGAAATAACTACCAAGCTTGCTGTCAAAACAACTGGCAAGTGTTCTTTTGGGGGATACAAACATTCAGGCTGGTAGAAAGCAAACACTATTTAAACAATCCTTCACGTCTGGGTAACTCCAGTCTACAGAGTTTTATGCTTTGACCGTTAAAATCAGATGCTGTCACTATCTTTCATAGTAACCATATGAAAAGAATGTCAAATCTACCTATTCTGAAATATTCCAACTTTTAAAATGTTTGAGCTTTCTGCAGTTTCTCAATAGCTGACTTAAAAGTACAAGTTTCCTACAGTCTAAAGTTATTGGTCAATCCTGTAAAATTTACACTGTTTATTTACACTGTTTATACTACTGCTTTCTTATTGTCTGGAACTGAAATACATTCAATGCGTCACATTCAATAATCATGACACCAAGTTAAAAGAAAATGCATCAATGGCAAAATTAAAAAGAAAATCAGCCTTAAATTTGTTCCCCAGTGCTTCCTGATTTTGTGAATTAACATTAATTCCATTTCTTAAGATCTTAAGTCTTACAACCACAATAGCAAAGAGTATATAATGCGAAGGTCCCATTCTTTTCCATTAGTTTTCCTCCTTCATTTTTGGGAACTTTCTTAATTGCCCTAGTTATATTAATACCCTTTTGGAAATGCTTATTCAATTTTTATCAGCAAATGATCTGAATGTAGACCTCTGATTACATATTAATACAAGTGTCATAAGACAGGAAACCACCATGTCCTGAAAAGAAAAAAAATATTAGCATGTAACTGGGGGCATCACCTTGAAGATAACAAATAAAGGAACTACTTAAAGACATTGCATAAACTAAAATTAAAAGTATGATCAGTAAAAGAATGAGATTATGATGATGAATCCCCCTCCCTGCCCACAGCCACAAATATTATTAATTAAAAATCTTGAGATTGCAAGGAAAAAAAACAAAATAAGACTCTTCCTAGCTTGTCAGCCTCTATGACCTGGATAGCTAGACATTTGCTTTTCAATAAAAGTTTAACATAATTTTGATTGTTTGACTATAAGACCAATAGCTACAAGAAATATAAAAAACATGTGATAGATTGTAAAGCCAAATAGAGCACCCCAGTCAGTTTGTCCAACATCCTCTATTCCTGAAGTCATGGAATATTATATCTTTATGCCTACAACCAAATGATTTTTGTTTGAATACTGCAAACGTTTCTTCAAATGTTCCAATATTCACAGTAAAATTATGAAAGTTGACACAACAGTTCACAAATACATGCATGTCAAGGAATGCTAACCTGGACTGAGACTCATGTATGTAGGACACAGCCTGTTTCTCATTTCCATTTGCCACATAAAACAGCTGGTCAATGAGTTCCTATTTTCCTATCTAACGTCTTCCTTGGTGCACTGAAAATATTAGGCCATATATATTACATGACCAGCTGCAGAAACTGTTAACATCCTCTATCAATGATTTAACGGCTATGACCTAACCTTTTTTAATAAAAATCAAAAGATAATTGCATTTTCTTAATAATACCAACCTTGAAACATAAAATTCATTTAACAGCACAGATTATTAGCATAGCCCAAGAACATTTTTCTTTTCTTGACCCTCACATAAGAAAATGGAGAGTTTTAGCTCTGGGAAATGGTATAAGGGATAGAGTTAATTGAGAATTATATCCAGACACCATCCTTGCTTAAGCAAACATCTCCTCAAAAAAATGCAGCTCCTCAAAAGCAACCTGTGATGTTACAATGGAAAAAAATAAACCAGGTGAGGTGTAGTCTCTTTACATGAACTGGAAGGGGTCCACTAATAACCAAAGCTCCCGGAAGCAAACCCACACGCTCATCATAAAAAAAGAGGACAAGATAATTTACTTAAGAAATAAAGGATATCAAAGAGGACTTTTTTTTCTGAAATGAAGAAAAGCAAAGGGTGCCAGAAATATACATATATAAGGAAACAGACAAGAAGTATGACATAGGGAACTAAATCCAAGAAAGACGAGTAATGAAAGAAAAACATCTGAAAAAAACAACTACTTGTGATTCCAGAAGTGCTCTTTTCTCTCTTTTAACTTGCCTGTCCATAAATAATAGCATTTGCTTTAAGGCTGCCCAAAGGATCTTGTGACTCCGTCTCTTCACTGCAGCCTCAAAGGCACAATGTTTAACTACACTTTGTTTCTCAAAGTGTCCCCCTTTTCATGTAAAATACCTGTTCAGATCAGTGGTATCACCACACAGTCCAAAGAGCTTTTCTGTCCATAAAATGTGTGAATTTAATTTTCTGTCATTCATTAAGACCTTCCATGAAGACCACAGCTGACAGTTAGGATATTCCACATCTCCATCATAAAAATAAAATAAGGCTGACTTTATTAACCAGAATTGCTTACTTCTGCCATAAAAGAAAATCCATAACCTCCAGACACCTTTTGTCTATTCAAAATGGTTTGCTGTGAAGCCACTTAAATTGTAAACATTGTTGCAAAACTAACCCCTACAGATACATGGAATTACAATACTATAATACATTGCACAAATAATAGAAACATCTGGAGTATAACTTCTCCAAATTTACTCCACCATATGGAAAGAGTAGGTATTCAGCACTCATTCTCAAGTATGTGTCCAGAGTTAGTAGACAGTAATGGAAAGAGAGAGGAGAGAGCTGTCTTTAAAAATAAGGGAATCGCTTATACATTATTCCCAGATTTAATACTTGTACACAAAAGCATTTACCACTTTTATTGAACTATTTGTCAGTTTTCTGCTTCCTTTAAACATCAGTCTACATCCCTCTGTCTTGAAGACTAACTTTCATATCATGATTCATCTAGATAGAGCTGAGGAAATATTTTGTTGGCTTGATTGGTGTGCTGTTAAGTTTATGGCTCCATTCCTGCAAAGGAAGCTGCAAGCGCCTATTTCATTACTATCTGATAAGTAACTTGAAAGCCACAGATGGATGTCACTATGGAAATATAAGTGATTGTTATAGAGACCAATGAAACAAGAATGGATGCCTCCATGAGGAATCAGCTTCCTTCAGTTTCTTTTACCTAAAACACCTTTCAATAATGATTTCAGTAAGATTCCTTTACTGAAAAATCAGGCTGGCATCTGAAACACCAGCTGTCTTTAAATGTTACTCTTTTTTTCGTTTGTTTTCCTAGACACCTGACTGGAAAAGTAGTGGAGAACCTGTGTCAGTTACACGTCCCTGCAGGACTGGGAAGTAATGTGCCCTTCCAGGAGTACCAGGGGACACTCTGATCTCTGAAATGTGAACAGAGCAATTTCTTGGTCTCTTCTACGATTGCTTTATGGTCTTGTAGGGGCCACTTCAACAACCACAGACCGAGGACACAGAGACCTCCATAAGCACAGAGAACTCCTTTTCTCTTGGGATGATTGTCCCTCACCAGGAAAACTCTTCAGACTATTCCCTTCAAGGACCCTGAGTCCGTGTTCTAGCAAAGGTCAAGTAAATAGCACGAAGGTGAGTATTTCCCCAGCTCTGGTACTCGTTACACCAAGAGCTCAGTACACAACCACTGACGAAAGGCAGCAATGTTTGGAGATAACAATGCCAGCACTGTCGAGCTCAGAGCAGCCCAGAGCGGGGTAACTAGTGCTTCAGCTGGCATGGTGCAGAAGGAGGTCTATCCAGACCCACCTTTCCTAAGGTCATGCACACCACAGAGTTGTGACATAAGCGCTTTTTTGCAGGCCTGTTTCTGAGGACGGCAAGCGCAGCAGCAATAGTTCTTGCTTGGCTGCTGTCGCCGCCGCGGCTGCCCGTCCACATTTGCCAGCGGGGCTGTCCCCGGGGCAGTGGCGCCCCGGACCGAGCGGTGCCGCAGCGCGCTGGGGTGCGGTGGGAGGCGGCCTCGGCGCCCCGGCTCGCCTCCCCTCGGGGATGCGCTAAACGGAGCGGGGGCGGGATCGCTCCCTGCTCCCCCCCCCTCCCCTTCCCGAAGCTGCGGCCTCAGCCCGGCCCCGCCGCCCGCCTCCCTGCCCCGCTGTCAGAGCTGGGCGCTCACACGGCAGCGGGGCGCCGCTCGCTGCAGGGCTAGCGGGGCACGGAGGGGCGTGCGGCGTCTCCCTGCAGTGGCTGCTCTGGTACCGGGGGGCAGCGCCCGCGGGGAGGGGTGGCAGCGCCCTACGCGGAGTCCGTCCGTCCGTCCGTCCATTCATCCATCCATCCATCCATCCCTGCGTGGGCGGCGGTTCGTGTGTGCGTGTGCGGTGTGACTGACGGTGCTGCGCGCACAGCGCCGGGGCAGCCGCCCTCACGCAGCCCGCCGGCGGCCACGCCGGCGCGCCCCGGCTACGGCAGCCCCTTCTCCGTCCCCTGCAACCCTCCCCGGCGGGGGCGACCTCAGCGGCCTCGCTGCTGCTGCTGCTGCTCCTCCTCCTCCTCGCGGGTAGGTTACGTTACCTGGTCTCTAGCTCGGGTTGGATCTAATCCCGCGGCCGCCGCCTGCTCCTCTCCCTGCCGCGGGGTGAGTGGGGTAATTAATTTATTTATTTCCCATGAGGTGTCCTCGGCAGCGGAGCAGCGGCGGGAAAGCCCGGGCCGGGCTGCAGGGAGGGAGGCCCGGATGCTGCTGCGGGGCCGACGGGACGCCGCTGTCCCGGGGGTGCTGCCGGGGTGCGGCCGAGGCGCTTCAGCACCGGCGCGGGGGGGCGGGGGCTGCGGAGGAGACGCCTCCCGGGCTGCCCAACCCGGCTCCGCGGGGCTGGCGGGGGCGCGGCGCCTGGCCCGGGGAGACGGAGCCGGGGCCGGAGCCGGAGCCAGAGCCAGGGAGGGAGGGAGGTGGGACGCGCCGCGCCGGGCTACGGCGGGCGGGCGCGGGGGTAGCAGCGGGCCCGGGCCCCCGCGCCCGCCGGGGCGAGGCGCGAGCCCTCCCAGCCTGCGGCCTCCGCGCCTACCTGCCCGCCGGGGGCCGCCGCCGCGGGTGCCGGACGGAGCCGCTGGGGGCGGAGCCCCGGCTTGCTCGGAGGCGCGGCCGGGACACTGGGCGCTCTCCGGGGAACAGAAGGGCACGGAGAGCCTCGGCGTGCGCGCGTCGCGCTCTTCAGCTCGCTCCTGGCAGAACAAGACGTGCCCACTCCCGGCCCCACCCCGTCTCCTCCTCTTCAGGACTGAGAATGCCAAGTATTTCACGTTGTAACGCTGCTTGCACTCGCGATACCACTGGAAGGTCACAAAAAGGCGCATCAGTTTGTTCGTGATATTAAAAAATAAATCAACAGAGATCTTTCTGTGCTAAACGAGGAAACAGGGATTTCCGAAGCAGGAACTGAAATTGACCATTTGGCAATGGATTATTGATTAAAATCTTGGTCATCTCTTCCTTTGTCCTCTTACAATAATTATTTTGTGTATCGTGAACATATTTATGAAAGTGGCCACTAAATTCTCCAGAAATTCTGTCCTTAAGGCTACAGGCTTAAGCCTGTAGCGGAAAGAGATAGAACATAACCATATAATTACATAATTAAAGCCTTTACCATAATGCCTGTTCTCATGGGTAAAGGTTACACATTATGTGCAACATTTAAAGTAGTGTGAGGAGGCTAGACTAATTAAAGTTGTTGACATTATGTTGCAAAACATGTACAAAAGTAATGTGGATATCATGTGAGGAGTTTTTTTTTTAAACTTTATTCCATGATCTTTACTTTATAAGAGCTTTATGAATAGGATCTTTACAGACATGTTAGGAGCTGACATGACCTGTGTATGGACAAGAGGAGAGAGAACGTGGGTTGTAGTTGGGGTTATTCCAGTTTCCTAAGCTGCTAGTAAAGGAGGGAAGGAATTGATAGGGTTGTCTCTTTATTTTCCATTAATAACATTTGAATCTCTTTAGCTAGCAGCAGCCACAATAAACAAAAAATTTTGAAAATTAATCTGGAAAGGAGAATGTCACCCCGCAAAAAAGCTGCAGCATGAATGCAATACCTATTATATATCAAAAAAATTCATCCACAGAGGACTGCCATTGTGAAGCACAATTTCATAGAAATCGGGTTTCCTTGTCTTCGTTGCTTATGAATCTGTCTGCTTTTATGGTAAAAGTGTTAGGAATTATTCTGTGTTTTAAAATATAACCATTAAACCAGAAGACAGACACAGAAATCTCAGTGATGTAACATTTTATCATTCCTTCCTTCTTTAGGATATTATTGTTAGCATTCATGTATCATCTGCTTCCACTACAAGTTGCTCAGATTCAGGAGAGAGTACTTTGTCACATGTTTGTAAAGCAGCCAGGTCGCTACAGTCTCTGGGCAGATTCTGGCACTGTAGTTATGAGGAGAAGTAAGTAGTTCATTGGTAGAGACAGCAAACGCTTTTTATTCGTGAAACAGACTGAACAGTTTGGAGTCATATTAGCAACGTCGCGTAAGCTAAATAATATTTGAGTTACATACCTGAGTCCAGGGACATTTTTAGGAGCAAGCATTCATGGTGACTGCCAGGGTAGCTTGTGGAAGTCACACTTGCATTAATTTAGGTAGTAGTGCCAGTCATCTTTTTGCGTAAGTGTGTGAAAGGAGCCGGTGCCCAGCATACCCACAGTCACATTGTCTGCCCCGGCATCAGGTTGCACAACAGGCTTTGGAACACCAACAGGCACTCAAGAGGGGCCCACTAAGCTGGATGAAGGAAAGAGCAAACACTTAGCAGAGTCTCTAGGGCATACAAGCAAAGGGGTCTTGGGTACAGATGCCCATGGTCAAACTCACTGTCACATCCAGGCAGGCCCACAATTACCTGATTAAAAATGTATAAATTAGGATGAAATCTGATGTAAGATCTTTCATAGAAAAGCTGCTAGTGCTGAAATCAAAGTTGTATACTTGGCATTACAGCGTTAAGCTATTTTCCATATTCAAATACTTGGTATGCCCTGAAGAAAATCATAAACCATATAGTACCTCAGACAGTTCCTGTAAAGTGCAGAGCATGGCTGTATTGTCTTTTGCAATGAAATATTACAGTTTACCTACTGTTTTATAGAAACTTAGGAAAGTGATTTTCCAAGGGAGCTGAAAAATAAATACATGAAGATAGAAATGGTAACAGTTTTTCTTTGCATAGTTCTATTTCCTTCACTTCTGAGACTTAACTAGAATAAATACATATATATAAATATAGGCATTTTCTTTTTATATACATACAATATATATGTTAGATAATAAATTTTACACAATTATATACTTGATCAGGTATATCACATACACATTATTTACTGTACTACATTGTACATACTTCATGCTATGTATAACACAGTGCTACATACAGTACCAGAAGATGTGTTCTGTGGTTTTATATAATACATTTGTATTCATATTACTATAACATACCTTAACACATGTACAAAGAAATAGATTATATTAGCATATATCAACCGTTACACAGACATACACATTTTCTGTATACACATATGAGCCTCATACAGTTTTTTTTCTCTGTCTATTTTCAGAACACCCTCTCTAGGAAGGGTGTATGCATCTTAATTAACTTATTGTTGCTGTGTGCTTCATCACATTTTGTGTTTTCTGGTCCAAGGCAGAGTCTGACCATAAGCTAGCTGCAGTTAGAACAGTGTGTGATTCTGGACTACAGTCTGCACAAGTTCAGATACAGCCTAGTGTCTGCATCCTGCTTAAAGCTACAAAAATTACTATGAGCCCTCAGACTGAAAGCTGACATACAATTTTTTTTTCTTTTCTTTTCTTTGCTGACCTCAATTGCAGTGGCATCAGGTTTTTAAAGTGAATGCACTCCTTGCGAGTGCTGCAGAATGAAGGCTCTGAAGTGATTCAGTTCCCTGTTGCAGATTAAAAAACAAAACTTGTCATTCTACATCTTTCCAGTCTCGGAGCACCTTCAATGTAGGAAGCCCATTACTCAAAGTAAAAATGTTCTTAGATATCCTCTCAGGGTAAGAATTAAAAATGTATTAGTGATAGCAATTAACAACTCCTGTGTGAATTTCAAGAACCTAGCAAAGCTCCAGATCTGCGTGTGCACAAGTGTGTGTGTATGTGTCTGTGTATAGGAGGATGGCATTCTGCATTTTTCAGTGATCCAATTTTAAAGAAAAAATAAACAAACATATCTATCTAGCATATGTGTGAAAAGGAAGTCACACATCTGGTTATTCATTCTGGTTCCATTCAATAGTGAGATAGATTTCTGGGAGTTTGCATGTTATACAGTCTCCTGTTTTGTTTAATAATGGCTTGAGTTCTTTTCAGTGATATTAATAGAAGAAGTTCTTATTTTTTACTCAGAAAAAGAAAATAATGCAACTGCTGAATACCTGATAGTATTTTCTGTGAGTCTATCCAATAACTGTTTGGATAAGTCCCCTACTGGCATAGTCCATTTCTTCCACATACCACTGGTCATGTCATTTCATTTGAACTCAAAATTTTACAGGTATTCTTCTAAGCTTAGATTCTCTTCTACATCACAGGTTATGTCTTGTCACAAAGTCTGGATCTAATGGATACATGTTTATTATTGTGTCATTCTGACCTATATGACAGATTATATTAGGATTATATAATTTTTTTTTTCTGTATTGATCTGTCTTCCATAAATGCACAACTCAAACTCTCATGTCCCTCTACAGGCTGGTGTGGTGTGCAGGCTTCTCACCTCCAGCAAATACACGGGGGATTATTATTTAATTTAATAATCACCTGTTTAATTTAATAATCACCTAGACCACCTTCTGTAAACTTTATATCAACAACTAATTGTGATTTAAGGATTAACAGACTGAGTGGGGGGGGACAGACAGTAACCCTAGGACCCAGAGGAGTCGGGGAGCAGCCGTTATTCCCTCCCCTTCCCTGCCACACTCCATATAACAAGGAGACAGGGAGTTTGGGGGGGGCTCTTCCTTCCTGGGCTTTGGGAGCTGAGGCAGCATCTCAACAGGGCTGCGCCTTGCTTCATGTGCACCATGCGATCCATTGCCACCCCAGAGCGGATTTGATATAGAGTTCTGCCTGTAATACCCCTTTTTCTGTTTTTCTCCTGTTATTCCTTAAATTAGTTATAGTCTGAACTGCCAGTCTTGGGTGAGGCAATTTTTCTTTTTCCTTAGTCCCCTTTTTATACTCCCCTGGAAAGGAGGGGGGTTCTGTGGTTCTGTGTTTCATGTGGGCTTGCTCTGAGCCTTGAACAGAGACAGTAATCATTGTCAGCCTGTGTCTCACTCCACCCTCATTCATACACACAGGTAGTTCTGTAGCCAGCATAAAACTTTAATCCTAGTTCTGTTAGTGAAAGAGCTGTATGTATGTCAACTTCTGTGATAAAATTCATATAAATATGATTAGACTGTAGAATTCTAATGATAAAATATAGCCAAAGCATATCTTTCTCTTGAGGTCAATCTTCTCTATAAGCATCAACCATACCTATTCCAGGCTTAATAAAATTATTTTCTTTTACAGCTCCTGGGGACACAGAATACAGCATATTGTAACTACAGCAATAGACTCCACTGTGAAAGATCTCTATCAGGCATCACTGAGAATCTGAGGCAGCTGGCAGTTATCAGCTGAAGCAGGTAGTCAGTAGAAGTGTAGAAGATAAATAGATAACAGAAAAGCAATCTGGAAACCTGGGAGAGATAATAAACCTCTCTTCTGAGGGGAGGTAACAACTCAGGTAGGTCACTGATGAACTCAACTCTCAGATCAGTGCTGTGTCTAATACTGCTGAAAATACAGTAGCAGTTCATGCCTGTCAGGTACGTAGTAGTATTTAAGATGTTATTGGAAATGCAGTTTGACATATTTAGGTATAGAAATCACTATTGCAGTAGAGTGAAAAAGGACAGGTGACCAAAATCCCAGGAACACCATGACCCTCTATTAAATTACAGTTGCCAGAATGTAAAGCTAGTTACACTCCCTTGTTACCCTTCATGCTACTGTGTCTATACTGCCAGATCAACCATTATGTAATATTCCTGACAGACTGACCATGGTCCTGTGTGGGGCACATGATTTTTCTTTTTTCCTTGTGTAATTTCTACTTGTCTTAAAATAATTGAACTATTCTGTTTCCCTACCATGAGAACAGAGGAGAGAAGGAAAGGCCTGTGCCTAGGAGTAAAAGAACATGTGGTTCTTAGTAACTGCATATTAAAGTAGTCCTACAACACAACTTTCTCTTTGAGTCTGTCTTTTAATTCTCAAATTCCCGTCTATGGAAAGTGTGAAATTTGTGTGAACATGCAAGGACATTGATACCATTTGATAACTCTTCTTGCTGGGTTCTGAGATCTGTGGTAGGACTGTATTTGTGGTAGGGAGATAGAATCAGGAGATACTTTTGTAAGAGTGGGCACAGAAATGGAGTTTGTCAATGGCATCTTTCCACCAAAGGAATGCTCGAATTATTCCACTGACATCTGTCTTTATTTTGTTAAACCACTGAGATAGACCACAGGAAGTAGCCTATGTCAGTGTAATGTGAATTCTTCTGCAGCTGAACAAAAAAACACAAACAAACAAACACACACAAAAAAAACCCCAAAAACCCAGGAAAAAAAAAAGAAAAACCAGGAAAAAAAAAAGAATAGAAGACTTCTACTGCTCAATTTTCTTTGAAAGATGCTTTACAAAAATCTGTCTCTATCAGAAGTGTTAGAAATCAATTGGTGCATTTACACTTAAAGAGCACAAACCAAGACACACATATAAAATATTTTTAGAGTATTAGGTACCACTGTTAATGAAAGTCCTAACCAGGAAAACAACATATCATATTCACAAAACCCATTAACAAAAGATGTGTCCATGTTGCTGCTTGCATAAATAATGTGTGTCCTTTGAACAGTGTCTGTAATTCTTAAAAAGTAATAGATGTACATGTTTTTATTTTTCATGTATTGTTTTAATATTTGTTTTACTGTACCACTGGACATGTATTACTTTTGTGCCTCTGTAAATTCTGCCTCTAAGTAGTGATTGCTGAGGATATTTTTCTTTTCACATCTCATTCTATGATTGCTAAAACAAGTAAAGGTCAAAGTTGTAAAGCTTACATACATCAAAAGTTTAAAGTGCCCATTAGCTAATTTGAAGCCTGATTCTTCCTTCCTTTGTGCCAGTATAATCCTAGTCATAGACTCTGTGCCAGTCTAGATCTACTTTTTTTTTTAATAGCAATTTTTTCAGTTTAGATGTTATACAACTGTAAATTATTACTATTGTGTTATAAAATATGCCTAACTTCATAAGATACAAACCTTTTTAGGTAGCAGGAGAATTTTCTTTCTGACATATTTTTTATCTGTTTATAGAAGATGAAATAGACCAAAAATTGCTTACTAGATAAAATTCTGTTATGTGCCTAAATAGCTATTGTGTCAGAGTCCAGTATATCAGTAGTTACTGAGTAACAAGATGTTGTCAACACTTTGTTCTAAACAATGGAAATAATGCTTAGGGTAACATATGGAGACAGAAGTAAGAAAGCATCACTCCAAGGGAATAATTAGGAAACAGGTCCTTTTTACTTTTTTCCTCTCTCACTATTCCTTGAATATTTTGGTCTTTTTCTATGATGTCATCCAGATTCATCAGTAAAAGTGGAGAATAAATAGTTCAGTCTCAAGCTATGTAATTCAGATTCAGGTACTGATATAGGAGGTCTAAAGAGAAGAAGGTCTTAGCATCTCTTTCTTATCAGGTTCCCTAATTCTGCATAAAAAGAGGCGTCCTTCATTAACTTGTTGCGCTCAAAAATTAATTCAGTGCTCTGAATCTCAGGGGATGAAGGTGTCTGTTTTGTGTAGTTACATGAGTTATGCAGCTGTTCAGATAGCTATTGTGATTGAGTGTTCCCTAAGATATTTGTAGTACCGTCTATGAAAAGGGAAATCTTCCTTCTTAAAGTTTCTGATTTTCCTCATGGAGGCACTTAGCCCATGAGGGTTAAGTGAGAGCTGGGATGCCTAAGGAACTACACATGAATCTTCCTGCAGCTATAATAGTCTGAATAAGGCCCTTACAATTGTAGAAACAAGCATCAATGGGCATACTCAGATATCTGAGATTACATTCTGTGTGCAAGGTAATGTGAAAACCCAACTCCTGAGTTGGTTTACAGAATATCTTTAACATCTTGAATACTGTGAGTTTATTGAATGTGCCATTAATCTTCAGTATTTTCATTTGTTATTCATTGTGTGGAAAGCACTGGATTATATGATCAAAGTCATACGTGAAGAACTTTTACTACTTGCCTTTATGTCCTCTTATTAAAATCGTGTGTTACTTTGCAACTCTTCTCTGGGATAGTCACATTTTCCCATAGCGGGTAAAGCATAAGAAATAGAATGTGTTTATATTGTAAGTGCTTTGCATGCTTCAAAACCGTAAAAATCCCCAGTATATCATGTATTCACTTTCTTTACTGATTAGGTAAAAAAATGTAGCTTTGAAAGATAAAGGTACTATAAAATATTTCAGATGAAGTGATATGTTTAAGCTTTGAGGGCTGCATACTCGGCAGGTCCTTATCTCAACACACAAATGGACACTGGGAGACTTTTGAAGAAGAAACCTCATGATACATACACGTATGGTTCTATAGGAAAGTATGAGGAAGCCAAAGTCAGCTCTCTTTCTGAGGAAGGTCTCGGACTGGTAATCCAAACCCTGTTTTCCCCAACAGATATGTGGCATGGCAGCTATGTGTTTGCAGATGTTCACATATGTGCTCTTACTACTTCATAGTGACTTTCTTATTCTGTAACAATTAGGCCTGCTGGAGCTTCTGCTGGTGCCCTGGAATTGCACTTTTCTGGTTTTGTTATTCCACAAAATGATAAAAAAAAAATTTCATGCTTCCATTTAATTTTCAGTCATTCTCTTGTTGCCAATAATGTCTTCAGATACTCAAATATGGTACCTTGTATTGAAATACCCACTTCTTATCAAATGGCTTGAATTCTGTAGCAGTTTACTGTGCTCGAGGGTGAGACTTCAGCGGAGATTAAGATGCCTTAAGTATCTATATGGAAATACTTGAGTGTAAACTACACATGTAAACTGATCTAGACAACAGAGTCATGGAGCCTGCTCAGGACCTTTGCAGCTGACAAAATGCTTTGCTTATGCTTCAGAGTGAGCTGGTTCTCTAAGCTCCATCTGAACACAGAGAAAAAATATGGTATATTGTAAAATGTACTGTCAGTTTCTGTCTCTTATATTTCTCTAATGGACACAACTCCCAGAAACTGGAACAATATACTACTGTAATCATTACTTTTCTGACAAAATTAGTAAAAAAAACTTTCACTCAAGAAAGATAAATTAGGATTCTGTGAAATTTTCAAATCTTCTTATTATTTGCTGTGACTTGTGCACATCATACACGTCTATACTCTAAACTAGTAATACATATTTGGCCAAGTATAAGCAGTCTGGGGTAATCTTCTTGTGCCACTATCATGAATGTGTGTATCAAGGTAATGATGTCAGTTTTTTAATCTCTCAGGTTTATTCAATATATTTAAGATATTAATGGGATTGTTTGAGTTGGTAACCTGTAATAATGAGAGGTATTTGTTGATGCAGAAGGTTACTCTGAATTCAGTGTCTGAGTGTCTTATCTGTTCTATGTGAATAAAATACTGTCCTGTAAACACAGTTTTTCATTTCCTTTGTAGTGATTATATATCTTGGGGAAAGAGTCATTTGTCTCTCAGCATAAAGATTTTTACTTCTCATAGCACCAACAACCTTTTTCATTATAGACCATTGGGTTAATCTGAAGATCGGCAGCTAATATACCAGGCAGAGAGCAGGTTTGAATCCAACCATCAAGTAAAACTAGAAAGCAATAGCAAAAGGACAGAATCCAAGTTATGGTTGGATTAGGGTTACACAGGTTGGCTGTTGACCCAGGACAGATACAGAGACAGAAACTAGACAGCTGCAGAGCAGTGTCAGCCAGCCGGTGTTCCTGAACAGATGAAGATAAGGCCTTAAGGAGGAGGACTTCAATCTCAAGATATTACCCTCTCTTATATAGAATGAACAAGCTATATGAGAACCTTACATACTGTGTGAAGAATTACAACAGGACAAAGTCCTTGAAGTTTCTTGTGCAACTTTTCAAATAGAAATTCTCATAACCAAAGTATTTTTTAAATACTAGCTTTTGAGACATATTTAGTTCTAAAAATTGTACACACCAGGTATAT
Organism: Todiramphus chloris collaris; assembly: GCA_025345505.1. NCBI lineage: Eukaryota > Metazoa > Chordata > Aves > Coraciiformes > Alcedinidae > Todiramphus > Todiramphus chloris. The sequence continues at coordinate 33,572,940 of JANVCC010000010.1, read as the reverse complement.
CATAAACAACCTTCGCCCTCAAATATAACATACACTGAGTCATTAAATCATGACTTCATTCATTAGATCATGACTTCACAGGCACATTTCAGTTTATAGAAAGATAATCCTAGTTATCCTTCGATGACTGGGAATTAGGATCTGTGAGCCCACATATATTCTGTTTAGTATCCCAAGTAATGCAGTACTCATAATTGTGAATTGTGCCTTGTGTATTTTAATTGTTCTGTGGACAAACAAAAACTATTTAGGAAATCCATTTGCTCTCTGAAAGTACATTTTTCAGATATAATCTATAAACAAAATCCATTGGCTGAAGAGGTTACTTTTCTTATCCTATTTATAACACATTAATGCTTTACAAAGTATTTGCAGACCCTGACACAAAGGCCTGGCAAATGAAAAGCAGGCAATTAAGAAGCTCAGAATGGAGGAGAAGAAATGCAATACAAAAAGATCTCTGCAGAGAACCTGTAGCTGTCTGTGACCCTCCCCATTATTCTGTGTAGGATGTATTCAGGAAGTTTGGATTAGCCATGGATACAGATGATGTCAGAGTCAGTTCTCTAAATCTCTACAATTTTTCATTATGAAAATATGCTGTGAAACAACTCCTTACATATTTTTTTAATGTCAATAGAATTATTTTTCGTTAAGTTTTAAGTTATGTGTGCTTAATACTATGTATACTTTTTTCCTATTAAATCCAAAAGTCTTTCCTGATAAGGTCATTCTTTCCCGATGTACTTAGAATAGCTTGATGCTACAGATAGCACTTTGACATTGAAGAAAACCAGGGAGATGCAAACAAATTCTAGCAAGTCTGTAAGTGGTGCCTGAATGCTTCAGAAATGGTTTGATTTATTAGTAGATTAACAGACTACACAGAAAGCTGGATCTTTGAAAGAAGTTAGTGAATTAAGGGCAGAATATATACCTTGTAGTTCCCATTAGCCTGCACATTAACCAGATAGATCTGCAGATATTTCTGTCTCATACAAATCACTATAACAATGGATATAGGTTTTATATAAAATCAGCATGGCCATAAAATGGAATGTAGGAACATTTTGCAGTTACTGCGGTTAGAATGGCCAAAGCCTTAGAATACAGCCTTATCAGGATCATTATACTGAAGAGCCTAGCTATTCACAAATCTGAGGTAGCTGAACATGGCAGAGTTAGGTTTCCAAGTATGGTTACGTTTTGCTCAGTAATAAGTCATAAAACCATTTAACAACTTACATGTAAAAATATACTTTGATATATCTGATCAAAACTATACCTGATCTAAGCTGAGGGAAAAAGAATGGGTAAGATAACTTGTCATCTATGATTGCAAGCCACTCTTCCTGTCCTCTTTCTTTCAAATAGGGATCAGTTGTGAGGACAGATACAGTGAAATACAGCAGTCCCTTCCAAAGGGCTTGTAGTGTTCTGTGTGTGCAGAAAGGTCACAGGAAGGGTCAGTAAGGTCCCAAACACTGCACATTAAAGAGTTCAGTTGCAGAGTAGAGCCTCTGCCAGTCACATTTTGAATTTCAGTTTATGTGAGAGTCATATGACCAATGGGAACTTTAGCAATGCATCAGCTACACCAGAGCTAAACGTCTAGGCTCTCCTTATTCTTGGTGGTTAGAAGTAGGCATCTGAAGGACACAGTGAATTTCAGAAAGGTCTAAAATGGGTCAGAGGAACTGTGTTCTGGAACTGCCTATTTGTTTTTACTGACTACAGAGACAGCCCAAGGTGTTAGTACAGATATAAACATCTGCAATTTAAAAATCCAAAGTTAAGGGAAATTACTTCCATCCTAACTTCTCCCTTGTTTGCATATTACCATCCTTTTTCAGGGAAAAAAATTGATCAGTGGGCTCAAAACAGATTTATCATACTGCCTTTAGCTGATTTTTGAGTGCTCAGTAGTTCATTATATCCACTCTGTGTTCTATAGTACAAAGACTTATCATGGGCTTCCAATAGTTTATTCCAATAGACAGTTCTGCACTAGATAAGCACATTATTAGTTAAGATGAAGAAAATAAAAACAAAAGGCCACCAGGTTATGGATGAGAATTTATGAATTCCCAGACTAATGGACTTTCTTTTATATTCTCCAACACTGAGTGATGACAAGGATGGAGAAGACATGGATTGTGTTGTCTTTCCTAATTTTACTTTAGATGTAGTAAGAGAAATTTCATCCTGATTCTGCCAGTCCATCAACTTATGCCCCTAAACGTATAGACTTAAAACTTTGTTAGTCAGTTAACTATATTTAACTACAAGCTACTACTTCTGTGTACTCCATATGGACTATTACTTGAAAAATTTGCTGTGAATAGACTTGTAGTGTGGCTATAATATCTAATAAAAGAAAAAAAAAATGGCACAATTTTGCTGCCAAAATGCACACTTGTATTTTGTATAAGATATAAAGAACCTACACACAGATGGCTTGAACTCCCATAAATCTCTGCAGGAGCAGGAGTGTTTTATGCATTGACGAGTCCAAAAGCTACAGCTAATGAACCCAGGCCAGCAGTGCAGCTACTATGGAACTGCCCATAGCTGGCAGCTGATCTGTGATATTCACAGAGAAGATATTTTTCTCCTGCATGCCACATCTCTTTGCCAAGTGTATTCAGACTTGGTATATGTAGGAATATTTGATGCTCAGCTGTTTTTGCTTTGATAGAAAATATTGGTGTTTGGTGATATTTTTTATCCCTCAGAAAACTGAATTTCCGATTTCTTACAGCCTTCATCAAACACTTGGCTAATCATGGATACTAAAATACAGTAAAAAGTAATATTTATTAAAAACACCTAGATACCAGTCTTATAGTAGTGATACTGATCATCTAGAATTATCAAAAAAGGCATGATATTCAAAGAGGACCAAATTAGATGTATATATAGCTAATTCAATTTTCATTTATTTTTCAGTAGAGAATTTTCAAAGGAGGAAAAGTCAGAAATTGAGCAAGCACAATAAAACTAAATTGTTCTTCATAAACCAGCACTCGTGTTTTTTTATGCATATATGACTATGCAATTAATTTTCCATCTTAGAGAACTGTGTTTCTTTAGTTCTTTGTCACACATTCCTGTCAATATCCTGAATGAAAGGGATGAAGATAGAGTGGCTTAAAAAACTTTTAAAAAACAACCCAACCCCCTCCCTCAAAAAAAAAATCCACCAAAAGTTCTGATGGGGAAAAGTTCTCTCTCAATTGGGGTAGTATTTGTGGTCATTTATTGGTGTTTGTCCGAGTGTTTCATTTTGGTGGTTTTATGGTAACATTCTTATTGTGAATGAAGTCAAAAGTTCCCAGATTAGCAAATAGGTGCTTTTCTAAATCTTAATAATGAAAGATCAATAAGTGATTCTAAAATTACTTGTGACAGATTTCAGCAACAATAGAGGAATATAGTTTTCAATTCAGTTGTGTACTTCAGCACATTTATGTCAATGAGACTGATTATGTTTTAAGGCTGTGCAAAGAATTGATTTTTCAATTTAGCTTCTGAATTAAGCAATAGAAATATTTTTTATTCTGAGAAACCAGTGTTTAGTGTTTCTTTTTTTTTTTTCACTTTAAGTCCCAAAGTGATGAAAATAAAAAATCAATTAGTTTGAGATCGAAGTATTACATGGCCTTGTGCAAACAATTTTCTCAGAACACAGGTAAGAAAAAGCAAAGGAGAAGATGGACCAGATCCAGACAAAGCTGCTGGAGAAAACCACATATTTCTTTCTGTTGGAGTGTTAGAACATTAGTTTTCAGTTCACCGTAGGGGAATTAAGTCTTAAACTCCTCTAATCCTAACTGCCAAGCTGTGAATGCTTTTGTAAAGAGAAAAACAATTCTAGCAGAAGTAACACAAGTCTTACCTTCTCTCTCCTCTGTATTACCTTCAGAATATAATCATAACTGAGTCAGAGAAACCAATAGCATGATAGTAGCAGGTTTAGAAAACCTTTTAAAAGCACTAATACAAAATGTCACAGTAAATGTAAATATGATCTTCCATTTCTACTTTGTACTCTGAAGTTAGGAGGATAACCTAGGATCTGGGAGAAAGTTGTGAATTAAAGCAGGGATTGCCAAATTTTGTATGAATGTCTGTACCACTAGATTAAGCAGGCATAATGATAGTTCTATATTTGTGTGTAATGAAATTTTCAGAATTCTGCTAATGAGCACATTTGGCCTGCACTCATATCATTTTGAAGTGACTGAAAACACATTTTTGAGAAATGTATAGTTTGTCGAATCATCAACATCATCATCATCATCTCTGCTCATCTGACAACAGGCTTAGCTACAGACTTTCAATATATTAGGATGGAGCAGAATTAAAGGATAACATTGGGAACACTTGGCACAATAAGGGCATTAGATACAGGGTAGGTTTCATTTTTCATCATGTTACTAAGTCACTGCAGTTACAGGAAAGGGGAGAACTACTTCTAGTTTCTCAAAGGTACCAAAATGTTGAAGTTACAGAATTGAGTTGTTTGCCATCCAGATGGACCTTGATAGGCTGGAGAGGTGGGCCCATGCCAGTCTCATGAAGTTCAACAAGGCCAAATGCAAGGTCCTCCGTCTGGGTCAGAGCAATCCCAAGCACCAATAGAGGCTGGGCAGTGACTGGCTTGAGAGCAGCCGTGAAGAAGAGGACCTGGGAGTGCTGGTGGAGAAGCTCAACGTGAGCCATCAGTGTGCTCTTGAAGCCCAGAGGGCTAATCATGTCCTGGGCTGCATGAAGAGAAGTGTAGCCAGCAGGTCAAGGGACATGATTGTCCCCCTCTACTCTGCTCTTGTGAGACCTCACCTGGAGTACTGCAACCAGTTCTGGAGCCCCTATTACAGGAAGGATATGGATGTGCTGGAACATGTCCAGAGAAGGGACACGAGGATGATCAGAGGGCTGGAGCACCTCTCCTATGAGGACAGACCGAGACAGTTGGGGTTGTTCAGTCTGGAAAAGAGAAGGCTCTGGGGAGACCTAGTTGTAGCCTTCCAGTATCTGAAGAGGGCCTACAAGAAAGCTGGGGAGGGACTTTTTAGGGTGTCAGGCAGGGATAGGACTGGAGGGAATGGACTAAAACTAGAGATAGATAGATTCAGGTTAGACATTAGGAAGAATTTCTTCACCATGAGTGTGGTGAGACACTGGAACAGGTTGCCCGGAGGGTGGTGGAATCCCCATCCTTGGAATTTTTTAAGACCAGGATGGGTGGGACTCTGAGCAACCTGCTCTAGTGTGAGGTGTCCCTACCCATGGCAGGGGGTCGGAACTAGATGATCTTTAAAGTCCCTTCGAACCCTGACAATTCTGTGATTCTATGATGACTTAAAGAATCAAAATGCATAAATGCAGATTCAGAAAAGTGTTAAGATGCTGATGCATTGCAAATTTGGAACATGACTGTAGGAACAAAGGCAATTTGGCAACATGTCAGTCACTCCCTATAGTTATCTGCTCATGGGGTTTAGTGACTTCTTTGACTCTATTTTTGACAGGCTTTGTTTTATTTGTCATGTCTCAGTGTATTTCACAGGCTGAGCAAAGGGCAGTCAGAATTACAACAGATCCTATTTTCTGTCACATTAGTACCTACTTAATACAAAACTCTCCCTTCTCTCTGTCCCAGCTATACATATACATGTACACAGAGAAAATTAAGAATAGATAGTTTTGCATAACCCAATGGTTTAAAAGTTTGTAGATGGAATTAGAGCCTGGATTAAATCAAAATGAGCAAGAAGAAACAAGAGGTCCTTTTAACCTATAATGTTATATAAACTTGTTTTTGGAAGGAAGAACATGAATGGTGTAAACTATATTTGTGTAAACCAAAGGAACTCTTGAATTTTAAGGTTTCTATGGAAGTCATGAAACTGTCTTACTGAGAACCTAAATTTTGTTGAGAGGAAGTGTGCATACACAGCATCATCAGAGGTTTGTTTTTTATAGATCTCAGAAACAGGATTTCAAAGGGTATCTTTAGCAATCAGGTTCAATATTCTGCTATTGCTGACAATGTTGTTACAATAATTTTCAAGATTTAAATGTGTATAATAAAATAATTTTTTTTTCCTAGATTTCCTCACTTCAGATGGATGCATTTCAGAACTTCTCCTAATTGTCATGATCTCTTTATACTCAATTGGGGTACAATATAAACCATGGCCAAGATTTCTGTTTACTCTCTCTATATTCATATATTTATCTCTATTTTGACAATGCACTTTCCATAGCTGAAAAAGAGCAAGATAACTAAATCTCAGAAGATGCATACTCTGCTATTACTTTTGACTCTGGAGATGTCTGTATTCAATTAGCACCTCTCTTTCAGTCTAAATTTTTCATGTGCTTATATGATTGCAGAATTACTTTGTCTTGAGCATCATTTCCTTCTCTACATCTGAACTTCATTACGATTTTGAAACCTAAACACTGTTTCCAAAAGGATCCAACCTGGTAACTGTATGTGGAACACTCATGAACTGAGTTCAGCCTATGACAAGCCACAACTGTTTCCTTCAGAAATCACGGCTCAGAAAAGGGATGTGATTACTGTGATACATGCACTTGGTATGTTGTTTAGAGGTAGGAGCATTCTGGTGAAAGCCGATATATATGGGTTTTAATCACTGCTCCTTAGATAATTTTTGCACATTAAATTTGATTTGGAATTAAAACAAATTCATAACAACAACTTACCCCAGTGTGGAGTAGATCTGAAACTAACCTTTCTAGGTGGGTGCTTCAAGTTCACTGTCAGCCTTAAGCTAAGCTACAGTCTTCTGAGGGCATTTTATTGAGATATGAAAGCTGAAGTTTGTTAGAGTTGAAGGGAAAGAAATAATTCTTTGCAATATCTTTATACTATGGGCTACATTCAAATGGTAAGTAGCATCAGGTATATTTTAAAAAAAGGTGAACCCTACATGAATTTGTATGTGTTTAGCCTAAGAAAAAGACTTAGCACCTGAATCCAAAATGCTTAAATAAGCCTCTTTACATTAAAAAACAAACAAACAAACACTACCAAAACCAAACAACCAACAATAAAAAAAAAACCACACACACACACACAAAGAAAAACATGGGTCAAGCATACCTATTAACCTTCCTTTAGACTCTCTAGACTTCTCCAGCCCTCCATACCAAGAATGTGTGACCCATGAATAGCTAAACCTTGCCAAGTTCAGTGACTTTCTTCATCACTGGTGGCATTCACCTGCACCCCCACCCTGCCAAAAACTGGAGACACCTGTACTTGTAAACAGCAAGGGAGCACTTTTCAGCTCTAAGGATGACTGACATAGGCTAGCCTCACCTATGCAATATTCTTGACCTTGGGCCTGTGACTGGAATGGTATCCTTGGATCCATAGATATAATAATGACTTTTCAATTTCTTTATTTTTCAGTTAATATGTTTCGAATAATGAAAGACCATTGCGGCCCAGAATGTTGTTTTCAGAGCATATTACTAAGGGCATCTCTTATAGGTTCTGAGGTCTCAAAGACAGGGCTTGTGGGAGTATTCAAGGTATAAGACTTGCTGGAATAGTGCTGGAGGTGGGAAGGATAGATGAGTAATAGGTTAGGTCACTGTAGGGTGGAGAAGCTTCTGGGTGTGGGAGTGGCTTTTGGCTCATGCAATCCCAAGCATTTTCTAGGAGAGCACTAGATGGTACAGGTGAAAACCATACTAGAGAGTATGTTAACAATTCAATAGTTTGAGTGGTTGGATTCAGGGCTTGAGCTTGTTCTGCAGTCCTATTTTATTTAGCACTGTAGACATAGCCAATTGAGATAAGGCTTTACTGCTGGGCTTATTTTCCCCTAATCCAAAAAACTGTTCAAATATGACGAGATAAGGGGACAGAGGCAGATAACATAAGGCTGGTTTCAATAACAAGAACTGAACAAAGGTAGCAGAAAATATTTGCCTTTCCCATTCACAGTGGAAGTAAACTATGATTTTGCCCTCTGCTACACATACATGCTTAGAGGATTTTATTAGAATGGGAATGATGCAGGAGCACCAGAACAGAAATAGAAAGTAAAACAGTAAAATAAATCACAGAGATGAAAAGAAAGAATTATGAACATGTTATAAACCTAGAACTACAGAAATGGATGAAGAGGAGTCTTTAATAGGACTTTCATAAATACAGCAAAGATTGCAATGACATCTTTGTCCTAGTCCCACAACAGATCTTTAAGAAGATGACAATACTGTGATACTGCATTTCATTCAGGTGTTTTTCTAAAATAGATCAAAGTACTCAATGAGCCAAGAGTTATGTCATAAAATAGAAAAATGCCTTGATTTTTAAAAAGGAACTGATATGTTTTTGACCAACTCTAGTCCAAATCTATTTATCTTTAAAATTATGAAAATAAATGTCATCTTGTTTCTTTGCAAGGTCTTGAGACAGTGTGTCCATAATGTACAATAAAATAATAGCTATTCAGATCCATTCAGAATATAAACAATGAAATATAGCAGTTTAATTGCTTCTTGAGTAATGGATTTTTACATTATCACTGTATTCTAAGTGAAGATTTTGTAGTTTGCCAAATTACTCTTATTCCTCTTATTACTATCACTATTAATGTTACTATTACTATTAACTATCACTGTTACTATTACTATAACTATTATTTTTGTATATTTGTTTGAATATGATTTTAGACAATTCATTAATGGCCACATAAATTATGAGAGTCTTTGCAGTTATCATGTTTACAAAACAAAGTAACAATACATATTGTATAATGTGATACCTAAAGAAATGAAACATAATTGTACTTATATTAAAATTCAGTTGTAATAGTGTTTTAAAAATGCAGAATATCATTGTTGTTCTTTGAAGAAAATCTCTTTTCATGCCATTTTCCTCATGACACTCTATGCTGTCGATTTTGTAGTGTGTTTGTTTAAATTAGTATTAAATCACTTTTTAAAACATTGATTATGAATTACATGCCTATACTATTTATTTCACTAAGATATATTAGTGCTGAGACTATACCCTCAACCTGGTGTATTGTCTACAATTCAAAAGCGGATCTGTAAAGGACTGAACTGGCAGATCATTGTCCATGCAGTGCTTTTACCTTTGAAATTCATTACAATTTTTGAGAGTTAGCATGAGAGATACTTCACAGAATAATGTCCTGAAGTGAAGAAGTGCTGATCAAGCCTTTTGTCATTGCAAAATGAATCATCAGCCTGCTGTTTTTAGAATCCCATGGACATGGCTTTATAGCGTCACTCTGAGAAATATTCTTTCTAATTTTTCAAGGGGATAAGCAAATCTGTGAGAAATGTTTGCTGAGAAATCAAGAATCCAGGTTGGGAGGGAGTGATAAGATGTAACTTTAACACATTTAATTTCTTTGACTATCCCCACACCACAACTTTGTTTACTGACAAGAGCACTAGTCTGCTATTCTTTAGTGCACTGACATCTATATAAAGCTGCAAAGGTACTGAATCAAGTAAATTATTTACTAGCAAAGATGACAGTGGGAAAAGCTTGAATGGCAACTTTACGTCCTGCATTACCATCTAAAGACAAACATCTGAGAACAAATCTATTATGAAAGCCTAGCACCATAAGGACATCTCTTTCACTTTGTAGTCTAGGTACTGGGTACGGATGAACCTGAGAAATCCAGGTCTTTGCTGTCAGTAGGAGGAATAGTGCTGTACTGCTGCTCCTGATGGCAGGTTACTAGCACAAAACTCAGTAAAGTTGGCTTAAATGCAGCATGTATATACTGTATTAGAAGGCTTTTATCCTGTCTTGCTTAAAAAGATCTCTGCTATGCGTAGATAAGATGATGATGATCAGCCTTAGCCACTCAGTCAAGTAATTTATTAAGATCATGGCTTTTTCCAGATTCTGTTTGCTACTGTTTCAGGAGTTGCTGCCTTGGAGACTCTAAATCGTGAGGAAACATACTTTAAATTAATTTCCTCACCTATGTGCAGTTCTTCACCTCAATCAACAAAGACAAATATTGGCCTTACATGACTATAAAAGCATATTTTCATTCTTATATAAAAGTAAATTCCTCTTGGAACTAAATCACTTGCTGCCAAAGTTCATTTTTGATGGGCTGATGTGATATTTTCAGACATCAAGACAGACTGGATTGTACTGTAATTGGGCACTCTCCACAGGTGGTGTTATTTGACAGTGAAACTGGGAATATCCTTCTCTGTCCTTGCATTTTAAAAGGCTGGGAATGTGCTCAAATGAAGTGAATAAATATCACTGTGAGCGAAGCAAGAAGGCCAAAATGCACTGACTAGGACTGAAAGGGGTTCCTGTGAGATTTGGTGATGAAATATCTTTTGTGTTAATTCTCTTCATCAAAGAAAGAATGCACTTCACACAACAGATGTCTTGACTCAAGGTGTTTTGGAGACTCTGTGAATCCCTTGTCAGGAAAAGTGTGAATCATTTTTGGGAAGAGAAAGATCAGATTAATAAGAAATAAAGAGACAGCTTAACAGCAGAGAGATATTTATCTGAGAGGTAATTTAGAGGAATTTATCCACATTCCACCTCTTGCTCCACATTTTCACATCAGAGATTAAAATGTTGGTCTCATTCTACCTTAAGATCAGAAATCTGATTTTGAGAAGCTCCTATGAGGAGAAATTATTTTAAAGTGTAACTGTGTAAATAAGCCTGTGGAATAATGACTGGAGGTGATTTTAAAGTTAAAAGCATACTAAAGGTGCAGCATTGTTCACATACTAAGGAAAGGTGTAACATAGGAGAAACTTCCAGGGTAGAGTGCAACTGGTATTCAAGAAATCCATGTCACAACAGTTCCCTAAGCAACACTGCCTGCAAGCAGCACAGGGAATGGAGTGGAGTGAAGATTCCATGGCCAAGCCCTGTGAAATCACAGCAAAGATGGGAACTTGATGGTACTACAGGACTGATAAGCTGCCTGCTTGCAACCCTGTGCCAACAGTCTGTCGGTTTTCAATGAAGTACTGTCCTTGTGCAAACTTGGCTCATTATAATGTCATTATAATACCAAAACACACCTCCGTCCCAAAGCTTACCCACCTCCAAAGTGTGACCTCCCCTCACCAAGCTTACGCTGTGAATCTTCTTCAACTGTATCTTTAAAAGTGAAGCAAGAGAAATTTACACCAATCATAATAAACGTATTTATGACTAGAGTCACTCAAGCTCCACCTTCAAGGTAAAAATTATTATAAAAATAGTTTAAGTAAGGGGGGTTGTTGTCATCACGGACAAGTCCAGGCAGATACTATTGCCGACCATCTCTGACTCCAGGGATCAGTCGACGGGCTGAACCTCACTTCCCCGCCTTGAGGACGCCTTTGGGTAAGATCTGGACTCTTGAACTTAGAAATCTTCTTGAGCTGCTCTTTGATTTAATACATTTGGTATACCTTTATATATATGCTTTGCAGACAGTGTATTTATCACCGGCAATCTGTAAGAACTTGTGTTTCTGTTGCTCTCAATAAACTGCACTTTTCAAGCTGCTGGTCGCAGAAGTTCTCTCATTGGGTGCCGTCAGCTCCTTACTGGCTGCTTGAGACCATGGAGTGCGACTAGATGGGAGTGCAGGGGCTAGCAGTGAATCCAGAGCCAGAAGAGTTCAGATGCACTGAATGCGACCAGACTAATAGTGCCAAACTGGACATCACTCAGAATCTAAACCTAGCTGCCCCCAGCCCCTCTGATATCTGAGGACTAGCTGAAACACAAGGGGGTTTCTTTTCTGACAAATTACTTTACCCTTTCATGCAACAAAGCCTAGTTATGTTGTAGCTGAATTTCTCGCAGAATTTTATTTGAATAACTGTCGTGTTTCTAAGCAGCTGGGAATTAACATTTGCAGATATATTCCTTGATGACATAAATGTCTCATACCTTATTTGACAGTAGTTGTGGTAAACTTACAGGAATTTTTCCTTCTTATGTCTCTGTATACCCACAACAGTCTTTTGCTACCTAATAAATGAGATGAAGTATCACATACCACAGGTTTTTATATGTTATGGCCATACTGAAGGAAAGCATTTCAGTCCATGTCTCTCATTAAACAAAGCAGTGACCCTCTTGACTTCAGAAATGTAATGTGAAGCTTTTGCTTGCTTCCTATGTAAGCTGACTACATTCTACAAATAGCTTTGACCTTTCTTCTTCTGAATAATACCATAATTTTCTAGAACCTCTGTATTTTGTAATTTGAATTTAGATTTCATCTTTAAGGAAAAAATATATAGTATCAATAACAGTTGAACCTATATTATTTAATTTTTGAAAACTAGAGAAATAGTATTTAATACCCATGAAAGGGATGATTTTTCTGATTAACAAGTTAACAATTCCTATTGATAAGGTTTTAATTTCTATCACTATGAGCTACATTAGCACAGTATTAGTATATTGTAAAAGCTGTGAATACAAAGCTTTATATTAAACATGAGCCTATTCTATGACACAACTTTTTAACAGTACATTTTTTAATATAGTAATGGAACCTGGTAATCATAAAAGTAGCATAATGCCATATGGGTAATAAAAGCAATAAAAAACCCAAAGAGTGGGTACTTGGATAGAAAAAAAATTATTTCATTAAATAATTGCTTACATAGCAATGAATTTGAACAAACAATTCTATAACCCTTTTTTTGTTTGTTTGTTTCCATTTGTGAATAATTTCCACATATTAAAAAACCAGAAGAACATTATATAAAGAAAAGGATAAATATGTGGATATGTTTACAAGCATTGCACCAAAATGTTCTAGAGGCTGATTCTGAGCAGCTGCAAAATGATCTAGGTGATACTGTTAAAAACTGGAGGTGGAATTCAATACCAATAATTGCACAGAAATGCACATGGAAGGAAAACAAATCCTAACTATATGTACGGTGACAAGCATCAGTGTAACTGTTTCCATTTAGAAGGAGATCTTGGGTGCTTTTTGGTTGTTTCTCTGACAATCTGAGCTTGATGCTCAGTAATGGTCAGAAACTATTCACAGTGCTATGATTTATTTGCAAAGGAATGCAGAGCAAACCAAGAAACATAATTATACCAACATGTAAAAGTGGTATTAGCAAATTGTAAATATTTCATGGATTTCTGGAAATAAAAACCTCCAAACCTGTAAAAAACATGGAGAACAATATGTGGCATAATAAGAGGTAAGAAATTGCTTAGGACAAGTGAAAAATGAAATAAAGATTTTGGGGTTTCCAAATTCTGGTTACTTTCCCTTTAGGTATATAATTTAAAGACTACATGATTTGTATGTTTCTTTATCAAAAGGACAAATAATTTAGTATATTTCACGATGATCTTTAGGATTGTATGTATTTGCTCTAAATTAAGTGCTTGAAAATTATACACCTAAGTCTTAGCTATTCATCTTAGCTATGCTATCTAATCAATAGGGGAAAACAGACACTACAAAAGAGTTTCATCTCACCTTAACATAGTAATCCAAAATTTCTCCAATTAGTTGCCTTTGACATATATATTTCCATCCATTAATTTTAAAGATGGCTTAGAGTGACTACTTCAGCTGTAATAATGTGCTACTGTTGTTTCTGCCATAGATATGTACCCCTACTACTTTGCTATATATACAACATCCATATCCATATAACATATACATAACATCTGTATAAAATATAGATATAGCAGCTCAAGGACTTTTTTTGGTTTGGTATCTGCACATTTATGATAGCTCTTTGGTTTTCAATGTTGTCCAGATGAAATCCTCTGTAAAGATAAAAGGTTGATCAGTTTTCACTTTATTTCTATGATGGCTAACTTTTTGTCAACTATTGGCCATTACTTTATTATCCAAACATCTAGTGGAGGAGAAATTAACTAGATAGCCACTTATAGAAGAAATGGCTGAAAAAAAACCAGCATCCTTAGGGGATGCAAAACTATTTTAGCACTCATTTACAATAGTTTGCAAATGAGAGTTTGCATATTGTATCTACTGCTCACCTCTGTACAATGTCTGCTTATTTCAAAGAAGCTTCTTTTCTTTCAAAAGATGTTAGTAATTACAGGGGAAAATGGATTTTCAGTGGAGTGTGATGATTTGAATGGAATGTGAAGATATGAAGTAGTAATAGTAGCTAACAGGTCACATGGATCAATGAAATAGTTTTTCAGTTTCCTTGCAAACCATGGTAGTTTTTCCTACTTCCAAAAAAATTAGTGTTAAAATCTGAGTGCAAGGATATGGTTGCAAAGATTGTAATTAAAGTTCAAACCCAGTTGTAGTGAAAGCCAGTTAGAGCCAAAATATCTCTTTGTACATGTGGGTAGGATTTTTCTGCATGGCTTTATCAGCTTAAGGCTGTAGTATTTCCATGTTTATTGTTAACTGAGAAATACGTTTCTAGCATAGTTTGTTCATGATGCTACTAACCCATTGTAAGCATATAAGATTTGTCCTTCAGACACTACATAGCCTTCTTGTCAGATTTTGGAATTATTTAATGAAACTATTGTTGACTTTAGCATGATTAATGATCTGGAACCCTTTTTATTAACCATTTGCATATTCCTAATGGGAAAACTGTGAGATATTTCTCTGTCAACTCTTTGCCAGTCATAAATATCACCTTACAGCATTTGAACAGAAATGCTTTTATTCCCCCCATATTCCCTTTTCACATGTTTTTTCTTCTTGCCTTTCTTAGCTTAGCATCACTATGTATGTTAAACTGAATTTGTGAAGCTGATTTGAAAATAGGTACATAAACATTCCTTTTATTGTACATTTATACACAACACAGTAAGGTTGTAAAACTGAAGGTTCAACAGGAAAAGTCCAACTTAAAAATACAGGAGTTTGGTCAGATGTAGTGAAAGCAGTCTTACATTAAAGAAAAAAGTTTCAAGAGTGAGTGCAAACTTAGATATGAAAGAATATTCAGTAGAATTAATGAATGTTATCTTTTAAAATCTTAACTGGTGAATATAAAAGTTATTTTATTCCAAGCCATTATTATTCTTTATATCCAATAAGAGCTGGGGAAAATGTACAGCGATTTGTAGTATAAAGAAGAGAAGTTGTTTGTTCTAGAATCAGAAATATGAAATATGTAGTAATTTCATTCTTGGAGTGTCCCTTTTGTTAATGGCAACTTTTGCTTTTGGCTTTTTTTCAGTAAGAAAGATCATCTTTCATCTTTAACAAATGCCTTGCTCTTTTGCTTACTAATGAGAAAGTGCCTTCCACAGCAAATGTAGTTGTAAATTTTGTCAGTAGAAGTCTGCCCTATTTAACATAGTACTTTTCTGCACTTCTCTGTGTTCAGATTCTTACAGAATGCTATTGTTATTTTTGTAATTGTGTTGTGATATTATTAGTGTGGCTTTAATATATACATGGGACATCAATGCTGGAGATAGAAAGAGAAAGCAAAAAAGAAAGCAAAAATGCTTTTCTATTCCAAGAAGAGACCATCCTTCTGAGGCATCAGATTATTACATAGTTCAAATCAGTCAAAAATAATTCAAACCAACAAAAATTCCAGATTTTTCACCATAAAAATATATTTCCTTTCCAAAGTGATACCTCTCTGTCCTCCATTAACTAATATATGTAGACTGTATCTAAGTTTCCCTCTCTCAAATAAGAATATTTAATCCTTTTTTCAAAGAGAAGCAACGGCATAGAGATATCAATGTTTAAGACAATCACCTTGCATGTACGAAGGGCAGGTGAGTATAGAAAATTCTCCAAATTTTAAATAAATATTGCAATCATTCTTAAATACATATGATCCCTTTCAGACTCATTACCTATGACCTCCCAAAGTTCAATACTTTGTCAACATCACATAACATGGTTGGATATAGCCAAAGTCATGCTGAAAGCATAGAAAAATAACCTATGTAACAATGTTATTGGATACTGAAAAATCCCAATGGTTGAGAAGGGAAATGGTTGAGAAGGGAATAGTAGTTTAATACTGTCTGACAAGGAAGTAGTAGTTTAGTGCTGTTTAGAAGTGCCAATTAACTGAGAGCTGGAACATAACTTATTAAGAAAATTTTATAAGATTTCATGAGTTTTGGTCTACCATGATCAAACAAGTGACACTATTGTACGGAACATAAAATGAAGGATAGCATAGAGCTTATGCTGTGTTTATTCATCTTATATGTTCAGGATGCTTAAATCTTATCTGGAATCTTTACAACTTCATATTCTAAACAATATTTTATAACAGGAGTTTTCTCTGAACACACAACATTCTCATTTATGTTTCAAATATTTCCTTTCATACCCATGTGATCTGTGCATGGTTTCCATGCTTCAACTTCCTATCATGCAAACTGGCCTAATATCACCACTAAAAAATAACCAGTTTTCTCCCAGGTCTTATTTTAAACAGGCAATTAGCCCTACAAATTGAATTATATTAATTTCTTTCCCTCCTTGACAGATTGCTCCATCTCTACAACATAATGAAATACATGTGCTTCACCAGCATGACTGTGCACAGGAGCTGATTCATAGATGTTCTCTTCCCATTCCAAGGGAAAGGACAAGGGAAAAGGAAAATTTGTAATGCCCTCTTCAGAATACAGTTTACAGATCTAGTCCTGAGGAAACCAATCATTTATGATAAGGGACATGTAGTCCAGAGCTCTGCCTGTCATCTTTGTGTGTTTGTGTCAATTCCAAAAGAACAGTGTCTGCTTTGAAAACTTTTTCTTCTGTTACATATTTCCTAAATTGGACACACAGATAGTCTCAATAAGAAAAAATAGCTGTTCAACAGATAATCAGCTGTCTAGCTTGTAGACAAGCTACAATATTAATACAACATTTTTTCTTCTGTTTTTCTGAAAAACTATTATTAGCAAAACTGAAAGTAAAAAATAAGTCTATGACAAATAAGATCAGCCTTGCTCCTATAATTTGTTCTTAGTATGCTGCTATTACTGTTATGGCTATTATGACATTTCTATGAATAAATAGATCATATTATAAAGAGACCTATTTCCATTCCAGGTAATACTTTTTCATTTTTCACTAGAAATAGTCAATCAGAATCTGATTGTCGAGGATTACCTAGTTTTTATGTTACAATGTTTTTTCTGTTAGGTCCTCACACATTCATACATGTATAGGCATACATATATTCATATATATTTTTATATAGTTTTGAATCTGGCAATTTGAATTATGAAATCATATAACTGCTGCAGAGCAGGCAATTCTTACTGTATCAAAACAGACTCAATATGCGAACTATGATGATTATAATAAAATTTCATGACAGTGAAAACATTAACATTTCAAATATGATGTTAGAGTGCCAAAATCCTCTTTGCAGTGTATCTTTATATACTTCTTCAATGTTTCAGAATCTCACTTTTCTGTGAAAATGCTATCAAAGAACTGAATGTCCTATGTTTTTAGGTAACCCTGCAATCACCACGTTTAGAGCTTAGAAACAGATCAAAGGAGAGCTATAGAAGTTAAAGAAAAAGGAAAGTCTTATTTTCCCTCCATATATAAGACTCTAGGGAGCATACGTTTGAATTAATAACAAAACAGAGCTCCAATGATTAGATGATTCAATGTTAATGGTATTTCAGAACAGTTACTAAGATGAACAGAACTTCTGTAAAATGAGAAGACTGTCAATCAGTTTAAGCTTGCAGGTATAATCTCAGAGGATAAACTGTATCTTGTCCTCTGCCATTGTGAAAGTACATTCTTCTGTTTTCCTGTTCTAAATTCTGAATTCCATACTCTTACAGAGTTTACATATAATTGCAAGCTTTCAAAACAACTGGTTTTTGTGTGTATATGCGGAGCAGGCACCAGGAGAGTCCCAGACTGGTCCCCACAGCAGAGAGGAGCAGTGTTCAGGAGCTGGTTTCTGGTACTGGATTCAGGAGCACACAGATCAGGATCGAAAGCAGAATGGACAGAGTCCTTGGACGCTCAAAGAAAAAAAACAGAAGAGGACCTTAGCCAAGCTGGCAAAGCAGTCCAAGAGGGCAAAAAGAGAGTGCTGAGAATTTCCAGATCCCTCATCTTATGCTCAACATAAAGTATATGTGCTGGAATACCTCGTTGGTCAGTTTGGGGTCACCTGTCCTGTCTGGTCCTCCTTGAAGGTGTGGCCTTTCACTTTCTGCACCCCCCAGTGTGGTACACAAGATCCAGCAGTGGCCTTGGTGTCCACACCAATCCTTGGTACAAACTCTAAACGTGGGGTGTTATCACTGCTAGAAACAGACACTGCCTGTGAAAACACACAGCTAATTTCAGACACTGCAGTTAGTTAGAAGAGCTGAGCTGAAAAGTAAAATCACTGAGGAGAATTAGTTCTGTTCTCACTCAAACCAGGACACATATTTACACACTTGATTAAACATTTTAGAGGGAAAACATGAATCAGTTTCCAATTGAGATATTCTGGGATAGCTGGAAGACATATTTACTGAAATTAATCTTAAGTTTGTAGTTTTTTAGTTTGCTTTAGTGCATAAAATGAAATCAAGTTTTAGTTTGAGAAAACAATTAATGGCTGCCTGCAACTATGCCTAAAATATATATTCTAGGAACACCCACTCTGAGCCTTTGGACATAAATGCATGTGTGTGTGTCCAAAAAAAATGGAGTTCACTATGTACCACATAATAAATTGTAGCTGGATTGGAAATCAGTGGGGATTTTTTTCTGTTCTGTGTATGGTTGACACACCAGAGGGACAGGATGCCATTCAGAGGGACCTGGACAGGCTTCAGAAATGGTCCCGTGTGAACCTCATGAGGTTAGAGCTTCTGAAGTCTCCTTCTCTGGAGTCATTCAAAACCCACCTGGACATGTTCCTGTGTGGCCTGATCTAGGTGATCCTGCTCTAGCAGGGGGGTTGGACTAGATGATCTTTTGAGGTCCCTTCTAACCCCTAATGTTCTGTGATTCTGTGATTCAACAAGGACAAGTGCAAGGTCCTGAACCTTGCAGGTGCTGTCACCAGTGTCAATACAGAGTGGAGAATGACGGGATTGAGAGCAGCCCTGTGGAAAAGGACTTGGGCGTTCTGGTGGATGAAAAGGTGGATATGAGCCAACAATGTTAACTCGCAACCCAGAAGGCCAACTGTATGCTGAGCTGCCTCAAAAGGATTGGGACCAGCAGATCAAGGGAGGCGATTCTTCCCCTCTACTCTGCTGTGGTGAGACCCCACCTGGAGTACCGTGTCCAGCTGTGGAGTCCTCAGCACAAGAAGGACATGGACCTGGTGGAGTGGGTCCAGAGGAGGGCCACAAAAAATCAGAGGGCTGGAACACCTCTCCTACAATGGAAGGCTGAAACAGCCTGAAGACGAGGAGACTCCGGGGAGACATTACTGCAACCTTTCAATACTTAAAAGGGGCCTGTAAGAAAGATAGGTACAATCTTTGTGGCAGGGCCTGTTGTGACAGGAAAAGGGGTAATAGTTTTAAATGAAAAGAGGGTAGATTTAGACTAGATATAAGGAAGAAAATTTTTACAGTGAGAGTGGTGAGGCACTGGAACAGGTTGCCCAGAGAGGTTGTGAATGCCCCATCCCTGGAAGTGTTCAAGGTCAAGATGCACAAGGCCGTGAGCAACTTGATCTAGTGGAAGAGGTCCCTACTCACTGCAGGAGGTTGGACTAGATGACCTTTAAATGTCCCTTCTCACCCAAACTGTTCTATGATTCGATGATTGAGTATTTGTTATTACTGTTCACCTGGAGAAATTGGAGTTATAAAGAGAGTTGAAGTAAATAACATGTGGGGAACATCATTCTGTATTTTGGCATTAATCAGTGGACTTTTAGAATTGAATGTAAACTTGTACTCTTCTGTTTCAAGATTCCCAAGTTAAATTTGTCCTACATTAAGGTAATATGCACTGCAGACATTGAAGGAGTGCACCCAGTGAAAAAACAGTAATAACAAACAAACAAAAAAGCCAAAAGGACTGTGGTGGGTTGACCCTGGCACAGCACCAGGTGCCCACCAAGCCCTTCTATCACTCCCCCTGACCCCCTTCAGCACGGCACGCAGGGAGAGAATAAGACACAAAGCAAAGGGGTGTGGGTTATGGTAGACAAGATGTTATTTTCTACTTCCTGTCCACAGGCGATGTCGGGCCATGTCCAGGAAGCAGGGCTCCAGGAACACATAGCAGCCACTTGGAGGACAAAGCAGAATGCCCCCCCATCCTCCTCCTGCCCTCTCCCTTTATAGTTGAGCTGACGTCATATGGTATGGAATATTCCACTGGTCAGCTCAGGTTGGCTGTATCTTCTCCCCCATCCTGCCCCCAATCCTCTGGTGCCGTGTGAGCACCGGCAGTCATAACACGGGTGTGTTATCAACACCCTCCAGCTCCCAGTGCTGCAGCGTGAGGGCTGGATGGGGAAAAGCAGCTCAGCCAGACACACTACAATCTCCACCCCTTATTCCATACCATTTGCATCATGCTCAAGCCCCACATAATACATACTTAAGCCATCTCTAAACCAAACCAATACATTATCATCAACTACTATCCACACTCCTTTAACAGATAGTTCCTCATTCCATGAGATTCCTTCACTCGATGACTTGGGTCTCATCTGTCAAGGTGGATGCTCTGGACAGAAGCAGTATGTCTGATTGTTGGGCACCAACACCAGCTAGATCTTGGTCCTTGCTGTACTCATCTGGTCCTTCACCAAATTCACTTTCTGTTATTCCATCTCCTTCCTACAGCATCATTTCCTGCAACATACAACTCACATTCCAGATTATTTTTCTGCCAAGGTCAGATCTCCTTGAGGTACACACTGGGTCTCACCATCCTCCCGCATTACCCACCAGGTATATCCAGGTCCTTGAGCAAAGATAATCCCACGAATGGGTTTGCCTTTTCCTAAGGGTTGAGCTATCCACACTGCCTTCCCCAACCACCTCCCGGTGTGCACTACAGGGACCTTATCTCCTCCCACAACAGGCAGGGGTTTTGTTTGGGCAGGGCCAGGACGGCTAACAGATCCTCTGGTGTTAACTAACCAGGTGGCCTTTGCTAGATGTTTGTCCCATTGTTTAAAGGTCCCACCCCCTAATGCTTTTAATGTGGTTTTTAACAGCCCATTGTACCTTTCAATCTTCCCAGAGGCTTGTGCATGATAAGGGATGTGATATACTCACTCTATGCCCTGCTCCTTGGCCCAGGCATTCACGAGACTATTTCGGAAATGAGTTCTATTCTCTGATTCAATTCTTTCTGGAGTACCATGCTACCACAAAATCTGCTTTTCAAGGCCGAGGATGGTGTTCCGGGCAGTGGCATGGGGCACCGGGTACGTTTCCAGCCACCCAGTGGTTGCCTCCACCATTGTAAGTACATGGTGCTTACCTTGGTGGGTTTGTGGGAGAGTGATGTAGTCAACCTGCCAGGCCTCTCCATATTTATATTTTAGCCAACGTTCTCATCGGGGTAGACAAGGTACCCTTCTATTAGATGCTGTGTCAGCTCGCCAGGGTTGCTTGCCTGTTCAGGGGTAAAGTCCCAGGCTACTGGATGTGACAACCATCCACTTCCCTCCGCCCCCAAGGCAGCAACACCAAAAGCCCACCGGTATCCTTTTGGATCCTTGAAATAGCCTCTCCTAAGATAGTCTATGCCAAGGATGCACGGGGCCTCTGGGCCAGTCACAATGGGGTGTTTATACCACTCCTTACCAGTCAGGCTCACTTCAGCCTCCAATACTGTCAACTACTGAGATCCCCCTGTCCCCCCAGAAATACTTATGGGCTCAGCTCCTCTGCATTCTGATGGCATTACTGTGCACTGCACACCTGTATCGACTAGGGCCTTTTACCTCTGTGGATCTGACGTGCCAGGCCATCGGATCCACACAGTCCAGTAAATACAATTGTCCCTTTCCTCCACCTGGCTAGAGGCAGGGCTTCTCTATTCCTGCTCCTGGTCTGAATATTCACTGTCTGACCCTTGCTGTGTCAAACCAGAAGTCCCCTCATCAGGCTCAGTGGAATTGATTTTATTCTTCCCGTATCTGCGAGATTGTCAATTGCCTTCTTGTGCTTCAACACTGACTGCATTAATGGTCTTCTTGGATGGCCCTTTTTTAACGGCTGTCTTCCCTCTCAATTCCTGTACATGGGCTTCCAGCTCAAAAAAACCCTCAAACCCTGGACTTCCAGTATTTCTGGAATTTGTATAATTTTGTTCAAATTTTGGTCAGTCTCTGTTCCTGTAAGTAGGTCTGTAACACAGTAACATAATGTGGTGATTCTAGTTGAACTGTTTTACTAAGCTTGTTTTCCACCCTACTTTTCTCCCTGTCTTTAAGGAATTTGTTCCTGGATAAGTTCTTCTTCCTATACAAGGAATCTGCAAATCTATGAAGAATGATTTGCCATCCTATTTCCCCATGAATGCTGCATTAATGAATATTTAGGATTAGATCTCATTCTCAACATCCATGTAAGGAAATATCATTGTCAGTCTCAAGTGAGATAGTCAGTCCTCCAAATCAAATATATCCTGAAGAATCCTAAATGAAAGATGTTCCAAAGTGCATTTCTGAAAAAGAGGATAAAAATGTTTATGTTATTTACCTACACTGCATGCAAGGTTGTCCTGCTGCTCTTTTTGAACCACTTCCAATACAGATTAATGGAGTGTACATTATGTAAAAGAAAACCACAGATAGTATATATTTTAGTACATCAACTGTCTTGAAAATCTTTACAACTGTATATTATTTCTTAATAGAGCAATTTGCACTATGACTATGTCACTGAAATTCCTTATTACCTCATCACTAAAAACATGTCAGGAACAACAATCTCTTTTAAGAACATTTTCTAAGGTGACAAAAGAAGTTTTTTATACTACCCAAATTTTTCTTCTAGCTAAGATAACTACTGAAGTGACATGGATGAAAAGTGTTTTGACAATCATTACCTTCACTGGCATTAAGGGTGGAAGATCTTTTTAACTGTTTGCTTGGGATGTGATTTTAGAAATTTTTCACTGTTGGTAGATTGTGGAGAGCTGTTGTTCATCAGTGAAGTATGGGATCTTTATTCCTGGATTGGAATTTGAATCCAAGTGAGTAAAGTTGAGAAGTTTTCTGAGAAGCAGAAGATTCAAAGCAAAGTGGTAAGTAACAGAATACTAAAGGGAAGGAGGAGTTGGTGAGACTTTGCTTTGCTTTTTGGAGCCACTGGTAGGGACATGGTAGAACTGTATTTTCCCCATGTAGGAAATAATACTGAAAGATGACATTAATGGTAAACTCTTTATTGAAATGAAATTTCCTGAAAAAAAGAGGCAACACAGCAGAGCATCAGCAGAGCTAGGAAGTTCTTAAAAGTAAATCTAAAGGCTTCATATGCTTATATATTTGTAGCATTATTTTTCTCCAGCGAGTCAAATGGGTTGTAATAGAGTCAGTTTATTCCTGATGAAGTGGTATTCTTTGACAGAACTCCATGTACCATACTAACACTGTAAGTACAGAGAAAAAAAAAAAAAAGTGTTTCCAGAGAGGCATGTTTTAGAATATGAAGTAAGAGCCACTGTTTTGCAGTTTTGCTTTTCCTTTGCATTGTTCTTTTTTTTTTCCCCACAGAAATGCCTTAGCAATAGAAAGAGAAACTCTAACACTCATGAGGATTTGTACTTAGAAAATAGATGATAGAGGTGTCAGAGTGTATGTTTCCATCGTTAATTTCCTAAAGGATCAGCAGGAAATTAACCTATAAAGCAGTCACAGCCAGGGTATGTCAGGCTCCCCCAAACATCTCTTTGAAATAAAAGCAATCTCAGCTGTTGGCGTTATTATTGAGCTGCATAGGAGATAAGACAAAACATTGTGAATGTTGTTGTTCAAATAATTTCTGGGGTTTGTTTTGTTTTATTTATTATTATTATTATTACAATTCTCTCATAGCTGGACATATTTCAAGTAGTGAAGTATTCTACGCCATTCTGTATTCTATGCTTTTTTTTTTTTTTAAATAATAATTTAAAATTAAGAACTAAATCAAGATTTGACATAGAATGAATCCCTTCTTTCTTTCTGTTCTCAGGCAAAAGTATATAATACAGGTCAACACTATTGGATTATTTCAGTATCCTTTTAAAGTATGAGAAAGATGTTAGAGCTCAGAAAGGCTCCATGGAACCTTTCCATGTAAATACCACAGTGTAACATATTTTGATATATCATCTTATTTATATTCCAGACCAGGTAACCAGATTCAGCCAGATACTTCTCTCTGTTTCAGCTGAGAATTTCAAGACAGTCTGTAAAGTGAAGTGTAGGTCTCCCGTTGACAGTACTGAAGACTACAGGGACTTCATTAGGTATAGTACATGTAGAAACACAAGTGTGTTTATAGATGGTACCTAGAGATATGGCACAGTAGGGAAACATGTGAGCAATGATCCTTTAGGTTAAATCGATCAAGATTATTAGGATACCAGGGTACACAGAGGAATGGTTTATGTAACATTTTTCATATTTTTTATTGTTTTGTGGTTTTCTTTTTAATTGATGAATTCTCTCAAGAAACTCAAGATATGGCTATAAGTCAATTTACGTTCAAGAGGCAAGGGAGAAAATCAAAAAACAATCTATCATCCTAAAATTTGAGGTGACCAACTTTTTTGTCTTTTGAACCTAGTACTTCCAATTTCTTATCTTCCTTGATCTAGAAAGGAAAGAGCTAAGTGTTAGAACATAGCATAATAATAATAATAATGAAATTTTGATGACATCTTTGCTCCTTTATTCAGCATTACAGATCAGGGGAAAATCTTGTTAAAATTTATGACTTGACAGTTTCTAATTCATAGTTAACTATTTTGCTCAGCCAGACCCACTACACTTTAAAAAGAAAATCTGTGAAGAAAAAAAAAACCCTAATTTGCAAACTTTTGAAATGCATTTAAATACATTACATCACGTTAGAGAATGCCTGGGGCTACATCTGTGTAGAGAGATTTCTACGTTAAAGAGAGAAAAGTGTAGTTATTTGTCCAGAGAGAGACTGTGAAAGTTTTTTGCAATGGTCAGGCTATATGAGCACAGATTACAGCATTCTTCAACAATGGCTTGATCCAAGTTGAATTTTGGATCACTTTTGGCCCAAGGTTTTGGAAACAAAATCCTTGTTTACTTGATAATACAGTTCTCATTAGAAAGATTGAAAACATGCCCATGGACTCATGAACCATTCAGGAATGTTATGTATCCCAGATGGAAAGGTGGGATTGGCCAACCAGAGGCCTCCTTTAAACACCAATTTTCAGGATGTTTGATGCTTCTTCCCACTGATTTTTTTTTTTTTTTAATATATAAAAGATACAATAGATTGCATGGGAAAATGGATTGAGGTTATACATGGTAAGTTTATTCTATTGCATTTTTTTGTGTGAAGCCATTAAGTAATGTCTATAGGATCTATGCCACAGAAATATAAGTTATTTGTCTCAAACACCCCTTCAGCTACTACTGTCTGAATATTCCATTACTGTATGCCAGTATCTTGTAGGTATCTACATGTAATAGAAAGATGAGCACATTACAAAATTTATTAGTAGGAATATTAGATGATAACTAGAGATCTGGAATCTACTTATAGTTTCGATGACAGCTTTTTACAGCTCTCTGGCACATCTTCCTTCCTTCCTTCCTAAAGTTAAAATACTTCCATTGTAACATTGAGGTGAGTTTTCCTGATGAAAAGTTTTGTCTTAATGGTGGAAAGAATGACGACAGTTACCTAACCACATTTCTGTTGCAGATGCATTTATATGCAGGTGCAACTTCATAGGTATTGCAGTAATTATATAATAGCTGTCACATTTATCTTTTTAAAAAGACATTGCTCTTTCAATTCAATACAGACATTCTCTGACAAAATAAATTCATTAATGCTGAGTTAATGTTGCTTGTGGGTTCGTGCCCTACATAAGGGTCAGTGAAATTTAACCTTTTAAAACCAGAAAATTCTGAATTTATTTATTTTTTTAACCTTTTTAAAGGTAAAAGGTGTGGCTAAAAAACTACAACGAGCTGAAGCTATCCCCACATGGGTCACAGATAGGAAGAAACCACAAATATGCTATGTTTTACAATGCCTTTATATACCTTTGTAAATTAAGTTTATTTTTCTTCTGGATTTTCACTCTCACAACACTGAAAAATCCATGACGAGAAAAAGCTTGACTTCCTTTGCACGGATATTGGTTTAAGACACACATACACCTCTCTCTCCTTGAATACACCCAGTACTGGCTCAGACCCAGATCTCCTCGTACTGCCAAGCTGCTATGACTAATCCCTTCACCATTCAATATCACTGCACTTGGTACAGTGAATCCAGATGAAATGCATGTGGAATTTTGCCAGATGGGGAGGAATAGTAAAGCCAATGCTTCACTGATGTGTATTTTAGTTATTATTTTTCTTGATAGTCAGAAGTTTAAGTTACATAAACAACTCCTTGCTTCCTGGTTTTCGGATATGTGAAAGTCATGGGATTAAATGTTCTGGAAATGAACATGACTGTACTGGTATTTTAACACCTGGTAAAAGACATTTTTGTCAGATATTTATTATGTAACACATGCTTCAGGTCCAAACAAACAAATCTTTGCTGCATGCCAAGGTAAGTTGACAAGAAATATTTTACACAAAGTGCGGAGAAATGGGAAGGGGGATTATGTGGCTGCTTGGAACTTCTGTACATACCTGGGAACATGCAAAATTTTGTGGAATAGAGCAGACTAAGAAGAATACATAGGATTCAGTAAGAAAAATAAGGTACAGTCAGAAGATGCTTTAATTATTTAAAGCTCTGAGATTGGGATCTGAACTTGATTATAGAAACAAAGAATTTCTCTGTGATGATGCTGGCAGAGAGTAAGTTGTCCTGGGACTAAGCAGTAGGAAACAGAAACACTTTTAACACCAGAGAGAATCTGCAAGAATTTCATCAGTTTAGGCAAAAAAAAAAAAATAGTTTTACAGATTTCTTTTCAACTTGGGGAAGAACATGGCATTGTTTTGTATGGGGAAAGTGAATAGTTTTGTTCTCTGTTTGTCCTAATGGAGAAGTTTGTGACTTGAAACATATTGCCAAACCACCAGTCACCCAGCAAAACATGAAAAGAGACTCTGATGACTGATCAAGGATTTGGTAGGGCCTGTGGAAACAAAAATAGAATAAATATTAGAGAGAATGTATCATTTATCCAGTGTAGTTGTGCTGATGCAATGACATCGTACAAAGGATGATTACTGATGAAGTGATAAAAGGCCGTAAACAGATGTGAATAAAGACATCCGTAGAAGGTCATAAACACGTGATTCATCAAAAAATGAGAATCCTTAGAAACATTTCTGTTTTCAAACTGTTATTCAAGGCTTCCTTTAGGAAAAGGACTTTCTGAATAAGGAATCAAAGCAGTTCCTAGTTCTGTTGACAAAATAAATACTACAATTGTCACCTTGGAAAGAGACTACATAGTGAAAAACTCCATCAATGACTTCACTAAAGTTATCAAAGTTTAAAACATTGTGAAAAGGAAATGCCAGATTGCCACGCAGTCTGGATCATACCATACAAGATAGGTGTTTTCATGTTACAGGATAATTACAAAAACATATTCAGTTTCTACCTGCAGGAACAGCTATTGAAATTGCACAACTGTAATTAATAATAATTAAGAATAACTCTAATAAAACTTTTGATTGTAAGAAGAAAAAAAGAGAAAGCAAAAGTGAAAACAAAAATACAGATGTCTCAGACACTGATTTGACTGTACACAAAACATTTGGAGTTCTAGATTTTACTCAACTACTCTCTAAGTAACGTCTCAATACAGTTCTAAAGGTTCATGGTGGATAATATTGTAAATCTGAAAAAGCAATAAAAATACCCTAGTATAGTATTTTTTTACATTGCCTTTATTACTGTAACACAGAGGCTGCATGTGAATACGATACTTCTATAACTGTTCTTAGGGACCTGACTGTAGAACTAGATTGGTGTTAATATTTAACTGTGTAATTGGAATAGGGGTGCTACACAGAAAAAGTATTACCAGCTCTCACTGTCTGGAGATACTCAGGATTATGGATAATCCTGTTATTTCAGGTCTGAACAACACTACATATGCACCACAATATGTAGCCCACTGTCCCAGATGGGGACAGTGGATCCTCAACAACTTATGTCTTTGGAATGTGGTTTTTGTAACATGGTCTATATGTTTATTCTTTCTAATGCAAAATATCCTTCCCATGATATAATTCATTATTTAGTAGGACATTATCAACATTGATATTTAAATGACATCTTCCTCATCTGCAATAAAAGGAGACCAAATTAGCACTCATATGGATATTTTTTGTCTCCAGGAGTGGCTGCTCATCAAATGTATCTCAACCAAAATGTAAAAAACAATTTTATGTTTTTTCATTTGTAAGAACTTCTTTCCTTTCAATTCTAAGTGAAGCAAGGACAGACCACGCACAACCTAAAATTGTGAAACTCTGGTTCACAGTATCCGGATACTTTTTGATGATACTTTGAGTTTCATGTTGAAATTGCAGTTTTATTTGTTCTTTACCTTCTTTGAACCCGAGTTAATTCCATAATGGTATTTTTAAGTGTTGTTAACAAAGAAAAACGTGTTCTCTTTATTTTTAGATAACATGAACAAGTTCAAAGTTTCATATAGGAATAGTCAGTCTTTGAATTAATGTTGCTTATATTTTCTTTGGTTATTGTTCCATTTAGAAATTTCAGACAATGCTTAAACTTCATTAAAGTATATAGCAGGTATGACTTACTGCAAAGTCATTAATAAATAAGAGTATTTCTGATTTTCCTAACCTCTAACAAGTATGAGCAGAAGGAAGACAAAATGTCTTTACATTTTAAAGTATTTCTGTATTAAATTCTAAATTATGTAACCAGTAGCTTAAAAATATGCAGTTATGTCCATTCAGATCTTTCTTTATATTTCATATGTATTATGACTTCATCTAAGGAATAAGAACTTCATGATAGAACTAGTGACTATAAAACTCTGAAATAGCACATTATTGATTATGGAAAAAAAAGGAGAAATATTAAATCTTGTAAAGAAAACTTATCAGAAATGGAACATTTATTAGTTGATATTAAAAAAAAAACTTTCATAAGTATTATTTATGATTCATATCAAATAAAGAAATAATCCTAAAGATAGTAAATCATGGAAGAAAAAAATAGAAACTAAAATCCAGGCACCCACTGAGCTCAGATTACTTTTCACCAGTGACCCACAGACTAGAAGTCTTCATAATTGAATGTATCATCACAGACAATAGGGTGATAAGAGCAGCTAAAATAAAATGGATCGTGATTGTATAGGGATTTGTAAATAATCAAGAGTACTTTAAAGAGAGTTAGTCTTACCTAACTGAGACACATTGCTGACACCTCCAGGGAAAGAGTGAATACTTAGAGAATGTGGGAGTTGTTCCTTTGAATTAGCTTTTGCTAGTGTGGTATAGGGGTTATTTCTACTGTTAATCAAGCCTCAGGTGATCTGTTTGGTCTGGTCGTGCATCATGTGTGATTTGAATCAACTGATCAAAATAAAATGTAACCAGCAGTGCATTAAAGAGGTCCATGGCCCAGTCTACCTGGCAAATCTCATCTGTTTTAAACAATGAAGGCTTTATACAAAAAAGACTTTTCAGGAAAGGTTTGAAGGATTTGACAGTATTAAGGATCTATGTTTTAGTGCTTATCTACATTAGTGCAAATGCTTCATCAAGATATGCTACACCATTATGAAACTGAGCTTGCATACAGACACTGTAAGTCAGTCAACCTCTGCATATTGACAAACTCAGCCTGTTTGCGAGACAGACCTATAAAAGGGAAAGAGTGTTTTGGAAATATTGTATTGTTAGTAGTGATTCACTGTCAAGAGATTAACTATAAAGAATATGAATTGGCCACACTCCACTTAAAAGAAATACTAATGGTTTTATGATTAAAATTTCTCATGACCCCCCCGCCCTCACCCACTCTTTTCTTCTGATCTGTGATTTTGCATTGCACATTGAATTCTCACATATTTCTCCTTTGGGCAAACAGCAGTGAGGAGAAAGAGGAATATGGGCCTTACTGACTCTTTTATGCCCCTGAAAGAAAAAAGAAATGTGTTCCTGATTCTAATTCCTTACATAGATAGCATTTTCTGCATGTATACTGATTTAGGCAAATTTCCTATCTAATTCCAGCTATTCTGGCCTGGTGAGGGGTAGTATTGGTTAACAGTATCTAATTCTCCTTGACATGGATGGTTATGGCTACAACACAGATTAATCTTCAGGGATCAGCTGAAGCAAATGTAGCACCCCAGAAGTGGATATGCAAAAGATGATGGCAGAAACAGAAGTGATAGTGGAGCAAACCCCAAGATTTCATTGTGAAAATGAAAAGAAATAGACAAATTAGATTTAGCCAAAATGAGAGAATGATCTATTAACATGTAAACATTTTAGATTTAATATCTCTACCCACTCAAGGCAGTATATTAAAAGAGGCTTCTTTTCTCTGCAGTGCTCTTCAAGATAACTCTACTTCTATTTTAAATAAATAATAAGTAACAGATATTTTAAACATTCACTCTTCATTTAAGACAACCCACATACATTTTACAAATTTTATCTTTTATTGCTTGAATGATCTTTTTGAAATTCCTTGAGAGATTTCAGCCATGTGTTTTCTACTCATTTATTATTGATTGAAAATTACTAAAGAGAAACTTTTGAAGAGTGTAAATCTGGTCACTCAAAAATGGATGAATATCAGATCTTTTGTCTGTATAACCCTCTTTAGATTGTATATGGATTTTGAGATAGTCTTTAATGATAGAGTTGCTATCCAATTTTCTGACTTCTCTGTAAAAATAGCAAGCTGTGTAAAAGCTCAAGTATATACTGATAGAGTCATAAAGTTCAAATTCCATATTAATTAAAGGGAGGGAGAACCACATCTGCAAAAAAGGTCTAGTTTACTGAGGGTGGGGTCTAACATTGAAGATAAACTGAACTCCTGCTTCCTGATCTTAGACTGTATATCCCATCTGCATCATAGCTCTGGCTTACTGGCCTTTTTGTTTGTTTGCATGATTGTTTTTGTACCACAATAGTTTATGGAATTAAAGTAGGATAAAGCTTTTTACATTTCTATGGACTATTTTTCTTATTGAATAAGTATGTTATAGGGCAACCAAAACTGCACAGTTGGCAGGAGTCATGCAGCAGAATTGGGAATTCCACACTGTAAGCTATGAGATCAATTTATCTTTAGCCACACTTTGACTTTTCTTATTTTATTTTTTTGTGTGTGTTTTGTTTTTTGGTTTTTTGACTATCATTTACAGAAAATGTACCCTTCCCAGAGAAGAGTCTAATCTTAAACTAAACACCTTCCTCCTCCTTTAAGAAGGGAAGAAAAATAGGAAATAGTAGTAGGAAATAATAGAAAATGTCCAGTGCTTCTATTCCTTTGGGATTTAGCCCATCTAAGGCAATAATTATTGATTATCATATGGACTGAACCACAGAGTATATCGCCTTCATAGAAGATTCTAAGATCCCCTGTATCAACAGGCTCTTCATCCCTTCTCTTACAATTGAGCCATTCTCATTATGCCTGTGGAAATAAAAGGAAAAAGACAAGAAGTCTGACTGTAGTGGATTATTGGGGCACTCAGCTGGGAGTGAGCGAGATGATTCTAGTTGTGCCTAGCAGGCATGACGGGCAACTGGAGTGCCAGCTGTGAAGTAGCTAAGTTTTAGTGGAACACATTGCGTGTCTACAAGGTAATGAAATGCACAGAAAGATCCGCAGCAAATTTATTGGTGGAGACTGTCCAAGAGAGCTACATCTCCCAAACTGAACATTACATTGAGCATACAGTGACACTGGAAAGTAGCCTATTGCTCTGTCTGGAGGCACAGAAAGGGATGAGTTGAGTAATCCTGGTCTTGCGCCACACACAAAGATTCACACTGGGAAGTCAGGGAATCATTCCTATTTTGGGTGATTTTAGCTAGGCATAAAAATAAATCAGATCTTGATAAGATAAATTTCATAATTGTTTGGGAAAAAGAAATACCAGATCAGACATAGTTTTAACAAACAAACAAATAAATAAATAAATACTATCTACTGTAGGACAGAAAACTGTAGAGATAAAATAACTTTCCAAGATATCTTTAATAAAAGAGCAGAATATGAAACAGAACCCAATTATCCTGCAATACATACAATAAAAATAGTCCTACCATGCTCAAAAGAAACGTCTCAATCTTAATGAGAGTTTTGATAAATTGGTTATGTTTGGTATTCTAGAGAGTTCAAGAGCATGCTGAATGGAATCTTTCTTCTTTTAATGGGAGGAGAGGATCACAAGGAACAACTATGGTAAAAAAAATACCAACCCCTAGCTATTAAAGAGGAAATTCTGTGGCAAGCAATATGTGTTCAATGTGTTGCATTGATTGTGATAATTATTTTTTTCTTTAAAAGGAAATTTAAGTTTTTAATTCTTTCTTTGGGTAACAATGGCTCTGATGGCTTACATTTGGATTTATGTTTTTTACCTGAAGTACAGTCCCAAAAGATATACAGAGTTGAAGCTATTCAGATTATTAAGGTATGACACAGAGAACAGTCTAAGGTAAAATGCAACAATGCAGAAATGTAACCATGTAAGCTCTGAAAATGGTCCATATTGCAGATTTAAAACACAACAACAAATACAAGGTTAAAGAAACTATAGAATTAGAAGTGTCTTCTTATGGGATATGCATGTCTCAGTAGGATAGAGGTGATTCCTTGACCTACATAAAGACAAAGCTGTCACCTGGTGCTTATAAGCAGAGCCTTGGGGGCACACTTGTACAAAGGCAAGGTGATGGCTTGAGACTTACAGCATACGCTTCCAAAGCTTGGCACAAATCTGAGTGTCAGTGTGCAGAAGCAGAAAGAGGATCTCCAGCTGTATGGTATGCAAGGAAGGAAATAGGTTGGTTTCTTTTTTCTCAAGGGAGATCAGGTTTGGTAGAAAAATGTCATGGGTTTTGAAAGACAAATACAAAAAAGAAGTTAGAAAAGGCTTCTAGATTTCAGAAACTTTAATTTTTCCATTTCAATTCTGTGATTTATAAGCAGAGATAGAAGAGGAAAAGACTTTGTGGCAACAGAAAACTTGTTTTCAGCTTGGAATAGAAATGAAGTAGGAAGACTTAGGAGTCTGATACTGAAACTAGGTGAGCCTGCTCAGAAAAACTGCTTCACAAGGTGTGAAAGTCCTCTCTCAGAAGATATGGTCTGTCACTGCAGAGGCTGCAACATAAAATCAAACTGCCCAAGATCCTGATGGCTATTAATATCTTGCCCTTGTAACAACTTTGAAGCAGATCTTTGTGACACTGATGATATTGTATTTAAGAACAACAGGCTTTATTCTGTGTTGATTTCAGATGGTTGGTTGCTATTTTCCGCATGTGTTAGTACCATAAATAAAAATACTAAACATTAATTTAGGTCAGCTAAGTTTATAGTTAAGTCACAGAGTAGTATCCCTGAATCTGATCCTTTCACCTTCTCTGCTGTTATTAAAGTGAAATCATAAATCAGACCATCAAATTATTTGGACAAAAAAATGTATGCTGTTTAAACACTATAATAGATTGGGGTGAGGGGAGCTACATATGTATATATATACACACACCTATAGGTACATATACATATAAAGATGAACAAAGATATACACAATAGATAAATCTGTTAACTCCATAGAGCTGGGTTTACATGTTTGTTATTCAAATTAAAATGTAAGAATATGGGAAAAGAAAATATTGGTCATTCAAGAATTTTGCCTTATTCTGGGGAGGTGGTAGTGAAGCAAAAGCAACTGTATAAAATATACATATAAAATATAATATACAAAGCATACTTTCAGAGCCTTCACCAAGACTAGCCAGGAGAGAGGTGGACTCTGTGCCTGTCTTCTAAAAAAGAACAAACTGTAGAGTGAAAAAGGATCAGTGGAAGTGCTGAGCAATAAAACACAGAGCAAATATGCTGTAGTGTGTATTGTTGCTTTGGAAAGAGTTGTTGAAGGACAAATAATGTGTAACTTACTGTTGCAAGGCAACACCTCTGGAACATTCTCGTAAAACTGGTTTGACGTCTGTACACAAGGAGAGCCAGTCTGGATACAAGGACAGGTGCAGACCTTTCCTCCTCCTGCTCAGATCTAAGAAAAATATTTACATCTTGTTTGAGAAATAACAAGTGTTTGCCTCAGACATGAGTCCAGGGGTGGAGATTTCATTACCTGCAGGATAGCTGCAAGTGCAGGTCTTGTTCCTGAATCCTGAAGACCATGGGAAACTGTTGTGCCCACTGTAGCTCCTGTCCTGCCCTAAGATGTCTGGCTTTCCTGCCAAGCAAGTGAAGGGGTGTCTGGTGTGCACACAAGTCTTGTCTTGGATCTGTTCTGGGGGAAATGGTAACCTGTAGTGAGCAATGGGGCACATCAGCCCTTCAACATTGGTGTTCAGTTCTCAGACATTAACAACCATCTAACAATATTATTTTGTCCTGAAGTCTTCCCAGTTTCTGTCTACTTAGCCTGATCCTTAATTTTTAGCTTAGCTCTAGTGAACTTAATCTGACTATACCTATGATCTTTCTCCTGTTTCATTATCAAATATACTCTTTTCAGCTCAGCAACTCCATTCCCTGATGCCCTGCTAATTGCCAGTCTTTTTCTCCGTATTGTCTTCTTTCCCACCTGGGATATTCTTCAGTCTTTCTGTCTTCTCTACAAGATCTGTACCACAATCTGCTCCACCATTAATTTGTTCCCATTTTTCCTTGCTGCGTCTTAGATTTGGATCTTGCCTTCTCTTTAGGACAATGATTAGCCTTCCTCCTCCACATTTCTTGCAGCCAGGAGAAGCAGGATATGCAACAGCCAGCCAAGAAGAGACAGATTCCATTTGCTTTTTTCCAGCTCTAGCATCTGTGCAGTCCCACTTTCCTGAATGTGAAAACTCTTAAGCGAAAAGTCTGACTTTTCATGTGTTCACTCTATAGCTTTGGAGGTTTACATTTTGGTTATATGAGCCTGTTGCCTAACACATAACTTAGTGGAGAGTGCTAGAAGCACTCTGAAGACATGAAGGAATCAAGCACAGTAAACTGCCCTGTAGAACTGATGTCTGTGCTGGCTGGTCTGGAGCTGTGAGAAACTCAAACACGCTAGGGAACTTTTTCTGGCAAGTTTTATTGATCTTGTATTGGTGATGTCAGGCCCCTGCGGGCAATAACAGGCCTTGGCGTCCCTGTCCATCTGGGTTCCCCACTCTCACCCTGCCCATTGCTTTGGGATCCTTATTTGAGTTCAGGCTGGGGCTAGCAATCCTGCTTTAAACTATGTCAAAATTTTGCCTTTGATAAGACCTGCTTCTGGCCCTGTCTCCTGGTTAGGTCCTCTGTATAGACCCGAGCACTGGTTCATCACTCAGTCTGTCTGTGGCTATCTGCAGACTCTATTAGCAATCCTACCCAATGTTGTCATCCCTAATGGGACAGCAGCCTTTGGGGCTCATGCCACTTCTGGCTTCCCAGCCCCGAGGGAGCAGTCATCCCTCTGCCACCAGTTTGACTCTCATATATGCAGTTTGGCCAGTCTGAAGGCTAAAAAAAATAAATAAATCTATATCAAATGCCAGTGTTAAAACAGAGCAATGATACCAAAAGTATACAGAATTATCTTCAGTCATCCTTTCTGCCCACAAAGCTTCACAGTGTGCAGCTCCATGGAAGCTTGAACATCATGAAGAAGTTATTTATGGAAGGCACTGTAGGTGGAGAAAAGAAAATTCCATCCCTTGGAAGAGTAGGCTGATTATATACCCCGTGTGCTAGATATCTTTGCTAGGTGTTTGTCTTCAAGGCAGATTTCTGTCTAATGTTGCACTACTTCCTGCAGTGCAGGAAGTCCATCTCTTTACTTGGATCCTGACCTTGATTATACACTCCTTTTTCTAAATAATAAGTACAGGCTTCAAAAAAACCCCATCCTATTGTTGTAATACTTAATTCCCTAGCCAGCTCAAGATCCTTTCTCTCACAGAAAATCTTTGAGATGAGTACGTGACTTCTGGGTTTGCCTGAAAAAGTAATGAAACATTTGGACCTTTGGCTTATGGGCCTTTTATTTAATTTTATTCCTCCCTCACAGCCTGGATCATGGAGCTGGAGCTGAGGGAGCAGGCAAGCATGCCTTGAAATTGTAATTTGCCTTCAGCTGTAGCTTTTTTGGCATATGAATGCAGTCCCCAAGTATCACTGCTGAAGTGCTCCCATTCATGCTGCTTCTGGAACTGAGCACTTATGGCATACTGACATAGGAGTCTCTCTTTGTTTATGAATATGTGCAGGATAGTTTTGTACAAAAGCTATTACACTGGCTAACTATGGTTTGTTAGAGGTGGGTGAGTTAATATTTAAGGACACTTTCTGGTTGCAAAATTTTCTTTCTTCACGCTTCTTACTCTTTCTGATTTTTGTAATCGTACTGTTACTCAATCATTGCTTTGCCTGTTCATTTTGGGTACAAGGCTATTAGTATATTGTTTTTAAATGATGAGTTCTCAAGGCAGGAATGTGGTTTGGTTGTTTGTTTGTTTCTTTTCATTTCTTCTGTTCTGGGTACCTGGTTTATCTCATTTGCTAATTATACCAGCTAATCTTTCCAACCATATGACTGTACTGAATGTCTGATCATATAACTGGATTAATTTCTTATGAATATGTGATAAGTTTCACCTTAAACACAAGAAGGGCAGTGTGAAGCTTCTAGTTTATCATCTAGTGAATAAGACTTTAACTTAAAAACAGATATTTTTTTCCCCTTTGGCTTGATATATTATTTCACCATTTTAAAAATGAGGCTTTTTTCCCCCAAAAAATTTCAAGCTGAAATAGCAACAGCTGTTGAAGGATAACTTCTTTTTCCACATTCTTTCTCTTTATAAAAAAAGTGTCTCAGATAAATACATCCAGACAATAAGAACTGGCAAATTTGGGAGAAGAAAAAAAGCTACAGATATTGTTGATTGTCTTTGTTTCACTTATTCTATATTTTATTTTAATTCAGTTTTACTTATGAGAATGATAGGTGAGCTGTTAGGCCATTAAAATTGTAAATCCAAGTGATACCCAAAGGTTTCAGCTGCAAAGGAGTTACTGAATTTTTGTACAAGAAAATTGAATATGTCTCAATGCAATGGTAGTTACATCAGTTTTGCAGTCAGTTTGGTATGAAACTCAGATGTATTTTCATGATTCTGGGCTATTGTAGCATCATCAGTATGGCAGGTAGTGTGTTATTCACCCTCTGTCCTGTTCATTCCATGTGAATGTATCACTCCAGTGCAGCAGATCACAAAGCCCTGGAAAGGATGTGATAATAGACCTCAGTGAAGGATCTCAGAGGATTCTAGTGGTGGTAGGTTTTAGAGACATTGGGAACTTTAAACTAGATTACTGGAGGAAAGGCAGCTAATAGCATTCTTGCATTGGTACCTGACCTGCCAAAAAATGTAAATCACAAACTATTAATTTTCATACTTTTGCTCTCTGAATCAGCTGTGAGTTCACAGTGCCATTTCAGTGACAGCTCTGTCAAGTGACTGGGAAGGTTTAAGTAATGTACATGGGAATCAGCTGACTCCAAGCTTTTATGTTTTCAGAGGAGAAAAGATTTAAAATTAGCTGGCCCCGTACAGTTTTCTAATTGCATTTCCAATATTTATTCTGATAGCATTCCCTCTTCCCACTATTCCTATTTACACTGCCAGTTCTGGCAATTTCTGTTTCTTTGTAAATCTGTAAGCCTGACCCATGTCTTCACCAAAGCTGCCATGTAAATATAGTGTTTATGAAGCTGAATGGCAATACTGAATGGATACTGTGGCAATAGCGGTTTATATTTGATTTTGTCTGAGTATCAGACAGTCATATGAGTCACACTCAGCAAGGTGAGAGGGTGAATCTACTCTGTGTCTTTGTAATAGTTTGCAAATACAGGCATATATTCTGTTCCATTTATTTAGCTGTTTCTTTTGTATGGAATGTAGAAGGGAAGCTGCTGTTCCTGTAACACACAAGAACAGCAACAAAAACTCAAAGAACTGATTTATGACCTATTTCCACTAAGTTATGCAAATTGTAAAGCTTCAAAAGCCTTTGCAATCTGATGGAAATGGTACAATCATTGCTGAAAGCTGATTTCCATGTGTGTATGTTGTATGCATGCCTTCAGACAATATACAGGCATTTTCTATTAGCAAAAGGAAGTATGCATTCATTCAATGATTAAGAACAACCTTGTTTTCAGAGGGAAAGTAAAGAAATAATTTTGTCATGGACAGGCACGGCTGGAGGTAAAAAGAAGAAAAGATGAATTGATCAGTTACTGTATGATGTATTCATGGATTTTCAGAAAGGAATCAGAAGAACTTATCTAACAAACCCTGAATACAAAACAGGATTAAAACTGACCTAGAAACTAATATTCAAAATATATATTATGCAGCTGAAGGAACCGGAGTCGTTTAGCCTGGAGAGAAGTAAGCTCAGGGGAGACTTTATCACTCTCTACAAATACCTGAAAAATGTTGTAATGAGGTGGGTGCTGGTCTCTTCTCCTAAATAACAAGCAGTAGGATGAGAGAAAATGGCTTCAAATTGCACCAGAGGATATTTAAATTGGACATTAGGAAAAATTTCTTCACTGACAGGGTTGTCAAGCACTGGAACAGGCTGCCCAGGGCAGTGGTGGAGTCATCATCCCTGGAGGTATTTAAAAGAAGTGTAAATGTGGTGTTTAGGGACATGGTTTTGTGGTGGACATGGCCTCACTCCTTCCTCTTACCTTTCTCGCCTTGTCTAGCTGCTATCTTTGATTCTGATCTTGTTTTCTTGCTCCAGTAATCCCTACATAATTATTCTTTCCCTTGCCCCATGTATTAGCTTATTTATAACTGTTTTAAAGGCATCTGTTGACATACACTACACACAGTGCAATCCCTATTGTAGTATAAGAATACTGTAAAATTAACATAAAAGAATAATTACATCGCAGCTTTACTCATAGCACAGTTTGTGTTTTTATGCTGGATTTGTACTCAAGACGTAAGTGCACCCAGAACGAAGAATGCTTTCTAAGTGGTGTTGTCTGTGATCCTGCAGAATCAAGGAAAAAAACAGAAGGTTGTTTTGCAAAGCTGGTTACTGATTCAAAAAGAAAGGGTGAAGAGCCCTTGGGATGGATATGCAGATGCAAAACAGAAAAGATAAGTAGTCAGACTTCAAGGGGAAGTCTTCATTGTGCTTAGAGGCTTTGCTTATACCAGTAAATAAAACATAATTACCTTGTGGAATCAAGCACTAGTGTGTGAATGTATGTATAGTTTAATTGTTAGCACAATGACTAACTGCTAAGATTTTGAATAAAATAGAATTTTTTTCAGAAAATTGGCAGGTTTGCTTCTCTCTCCTTTTTGAAAGAGAGTGTTTAAACAAATTAATATGAACTAGGTCATCACCTGGCCTCCGGGTCAGAAAATGGCCCTGGCCTCTTTTATGTACTTTTGCGGACATAATCACAGGCCTCAAAATGGGGACAGAGAATAGATAGTCCTGTGACAGGACCATTGTACTGAGAAATGGATAGTAAAAAGTGTAGTCAGTCAAGGTACCTTGTTGATTAAAGACCTGATCCCCAGCTTATTCTGCATTTTCAGCACTCCTATGAAATTCCCAGGGAACATTAGAGGTGCCTTTCTTTGCAGTCCCTAAGGGGAACAAGCAGCTGCTTTCCCTTATAGTGAATCTCTTCTAAAGACTAATGGGGTTTGCTGACAGGAGAGAAATAATTTGCACCTGTCTACTCCATATTCGGAGCATCTGGTCAATTTAAAGCAATTTACATCAATATTCAAAAAGTAATATTACACTTTGAATTGGTCCATTAATTATTTATGATGGATATTACTATGTGACAGCTTCTTTTTGGACTGGCCAGACAGAGGATTACTTCTGTTTACCAATAGTACTGTGAAAATTCTGAAAAAAACCCAGGCTGATACGTGGATCAAATAAAAATTCTGGTTCTAAATTATTTTTTTGCCTACAAGTTTTTATTAGGACACCAAATAGTCTGGAAGCGTTTTATGAAGTTAAGTTTCACAATCACTTTAAGAGATTGCTTTTGATTTCTCACAACATTGACAGGTTCTTAGCATTTAGGGTGAAACTTTCTGAGAGATTTGCCTTAGCTTGAATTCCTCTGGAAACTTAAAGACATTTCCTTTCACCTTTGGATACCATGTGCAATCTCCATTTTTTCTATTTGGTCCTGTTCACAGAATAAGACTCAAGAAAACTATGTTGTCCTTGCTGGATTAAAAATAAGTAAAAGTATTGCAGTGGTGTTATTGTGGAGCTCTAACAACTCAATATGGAACAGGTGACAACATTCGGCATAAGAGCAGGATTCCATGTTAAAAGCGCATCATTTCCCCACAAGCACCTGTGGAACCTACTGGCATAACTTGAATCTGTAGAGTAGACCAACACACTGGATGAAAAAATGGTGGTACTTTTTATGTTGTGTGTTGTTATGTCCAAGGGCAGCATGCTGTTCCATGGGTGGATTTCCAGTCTTTTCTTCAATGCTCTTGAACATCAGGCATATGTCCAATGGTTCCTTGATTTTTTTTTGTTTTTAAATTGGAAAACACATTCCTCACTAAGACAGCAAAGTCAAGTACTGGAAAAATAGGAAATGGTAGGATTTATACTGTCTTTGTAGATATGTAGTATAAGACAGTGGACAGGAAAAATATTTAATGGTGCTGGCCTTAGAAATACTGTGTGATTTTAGGCAAGCCAACAAAACCATGTTGTTTAGTTGTGATCACTGGGAGTATCTAGACTCTTAGGCAATAAGAAGTCTGACCTCATCTTGAAGCCCACAGAGATCTGTGAGATCTTCAAAGCACCCTTATCACTTCCTGGAAGCTGCACAGGAGAACTGCTGAGAATGAATTTAAGATCAAATTTTGACTCACTCATTATCAGGCTACCCAGTTGCTTGTCTATTTTGAACCAAGAATAGAAAACAATATACTGCAGAATGGAACACTGCACCATCAAAGGAGTCATGTCTTAAGTGGGGTCGTTACACAGAAGAGTCTGTATTATAATATGCTTCCAGCATGAGACTGACTCTGGCACTTCCCAACTTGTCAAGGCTTGATTTTGCAACCATTGCATTCTATTAGCATTGTGAAACTGAAAAATAGTCTGAGGATTTATAATGAAAAGGTAAAACATACCTAAGTGAATCATTTTGTAATCGTTTACAGTTTACACAACAGAACTTTTTTTCCATTTTTTGTCGGTGTTTTTCAAAAACAAGACAACAATTTCTTGCTTTTCTTTCACCTTCTTTTACTTGTGTTCCCATTTAGCTTTGGATACCATGTGAGATCTCTTTTTTTTCCATTGTTTGA
Source organism: Todiramphus chloris collaris (assembly GCA_025345505.1). Taxonomy (NCBI): domain Eukaryota; kingdom Metazoa; phylum Chordata; class Aves; order Coraciiformes; family Alcedinidae; genus Todiramphus; species Todiramphus chloris. The sequence continues at coordinate 33,531,171 of JANVCC010000010.1, read as the reverse complement.
CTCCATTCACAGTTGCTTACTCTGATCCTTTATTCCTCCAAACCTTTTAACTACCCAACACTTGCAGTGCTCACTTTCTGATTGAAATGACACAGCTTCTACTCTGCAGTGTTAAGCAGTGTCATTGCAGGAAACTGTTAGGAGAAGACAAGTGAAGAGAAGGTGAAAATAATAAGGGGGAAAAGATACATGAAGATGAGGATGGAGGCAACTGGTGTCTGCCAGCCTGGGTCCTTCTCAGTGTGGCTGGCAGCTATTGGAATAGAGCTAAGGCAGATGTGTTGGACTCAGTGAAATGCTGCGGTCTTAGTCAGGACCCTTATCTCTCTAATGATTGTTGACTCTGTTTAAAAACAAAGACTAGCTCAAAGCTCACTGGCTTTACTACCTGCTGACCTTGTCTCCCTTTGTGTGAGCAACTGAATCATTTCTTGCTATTTGTCTGTATTTCAGCTGATTTTCAAATTGCTTTGAATTTTTCCCATCACTAATTAGAAAGTGTATGCACTGAAGCATAAGGTAAAATCTCATCTTTGGCAGTTACTCAGAGACTCCCAGTAGTTCTTAGTAGTTCTCTGTATTAGCATGATCACCCTATCATAAAGAGCCTCTGCAAGTTACAATAGCTACTGTGTTTAATTCATGCCTGCCAAGCCTGTTCACTTAGCAGCAGGTGACATTTCAATAAGAGTTTTAACAAGTCTCCCTCTTAGACAGCATCTTGTTGGTTTCCTCATTACAGTAAGATCTTATTTCTGTCATTAGCTAGAATACTTCTACTTGTGGTACAAATATCCAAGAGCTGGTAATGACTTCAGGCTTTCTAAAGTAGCATCCAAGCCAAATTAGTTTGTTAGACTGCTTACTGGGAGGCAAAAAAAACCACCAACCAACCAACCAAAAAAAAACCCCTTTCCAATTAATTTAAATCCAGAAGTTGATTTTTCATTTACTTTTGTGCTTTCTACATGTTATCTCATCAGTGTAGCAAATGCATATACCAAGAATACTTTTATCCTGATGGAGGTTTGTACAAAGAGCTTACTAGTAAATGGAAAATAATGCCATAACCTTTCTACTTATATATGACAAGTTGATTTCTACTGTATCGATCCAAAGTAAATATAACTAGATTGATGTCCCACCTTGGGTTTTCTTACGGTGCTTTTTGCAGGTATGACAAGACAAGCATTACAGATCCTGAGTTCTGATCCCTGGTTTATAGTTTTATATGATGCTGCTTTATGCTACCATGAACATGGAGTAGACCGAAAATAACATGTTCAACAGAAGATGATTTTTAGAGAACAATCTATTTTGGATGAGATTCCCATGCTAGAGTTAAGCATAGGATATTGGCTCTGGGTTTAGAGCTTCTTTACAAAGAAAGAAAAAATTTAGAGACATAAAAAGTTTAATCTAGTTTTTAAACATAAAATAAGAAGTTCAATAATGGATTATCTTCTTCAGGAAAGCACTCTTTACAACCTGCCTCAGACATACTGGGATTCAATCACACAATCCATGTGAACAAAGAATCACTGTTGAAAGGATTCCCAAGGCCCATCAGAGTGAATTATACGTGCAATGAATTCAGTAATTATTGCCTGTATGAAATTGGACAAGTTTGCACATCAGCTTCTTAAGAATCCTTCACACTTTATGAGGTCTTATCATGATGTTCACCAAGAGGACCAAAGGTAGTTCAGAAGGCTGTTGCATGTTTGACAGTCTGTGATGTGAAGAGGGAATACTCTGAGCTACATTACAGTGCTAATAGTTACTACCGAGATACACTTACGGAAAACCAGCACATTACAGTAGAAGCTCCATGGAGTGCCATTTGTGTAAATGCATTCACGTCATAGGAAAACTAGTAAAATTCTTTAAGAAATATTGATGGATAGGGAGGATTGTAAAAGGAGCATATATTAATTAGTTTTTATTTTGTTGAAAATAGTTGAAATAACTCCAGTGGAGAGGTCTAAATCATAAAGCTGCATGGTAAATTTAGGCTTTTTGTTGTGATTAACGTGTCCTATCCTCAGTGCCGAAATGCCGGGAGACACCGAGGGTCCACTGTGAGACTCAGACTCTCATAGAGAGGAAGGCAAAATGGCGTTTTATTGAGGGCTACAGGCACTTATACATCAGTAACAGAGCCAGCCCTTCGTGGGTGGTATCCTACCTGGTTTCTACGTTTCCGTTACAGCACGTGATCTTCCGCATCGCCACATCCCTATACTATCACAATTCCCCCCCTCCATGCCAGTGAAAATACAATATTAAATGCATTGGTGATAATAGTCAGTCATGTGAATTAACAAGACATACTGTGCCTCTACTGTGTCTAAGCGAGACTTAATAAATGCCACTACTCTATTAAGAACGTAAGGTCCAAAAGTTAAAGATAGCAGTAGGAGAGGAAGAGGACCAGCAAGAGTGGATAACAAAGTGATTAACCAGGGTGATTGCAATTCCCAGTGTCCCATTTGGCATCGGCAGTGACACAATGTGGACCTTTCCAGCAACTCAGTACAGCTGGGCTCATCAAACGGCATACCATGACATTGAAGGAGGGAGCACCCGGAGTCACCATAGACTGGAGTGTTCGCGATTCTTGAGGTTGTATCAGCGTCCAGTTGTACGAGCGATCACCGTTGACTGGGGACTCCAAAACCAGTAGCAGTACTAAAAGGCTCCAGATCCTTCCCTTTCCCTGTAAAAGAATCTAAAGGCATGCGTTATCATTGCGATTAAGGTCAGGTTGATACATCTCGCAGGGACCTGCTTAACTTCTGGTTCCACAACTCCCCCCCCCCCCTC
>JANVCC010000010.1:33383863-33528245 GCA_025345505.1 Todiramphus chloris collaris | reverse complement strand
TTTTTTTTTTTTTTTTTACGAAAAGGATCGTTAGTAATCTTCTACGGGTAGCCTTACAGAGAGGAGAACAAACACAGCATAAGGGATCTGCTTGGTAATGGCCAGTTACCAAACAGAGCCTACACTGAATACTGATAAGGGGTCGGTCTGGTAATGGCCAGTTACCAGACAGAGCCCAAATCGGACACTGACAAGGGGTCGGTCCGGTAATGGCCAGTTACCAGACAGAGCCCAAATCAGATGCTGCTTTAAAGTAGGCGGAGTCTCCAGTGATGCCATAGGAAATACATCTAGCTAACAAATTCTACATCACAATTCTGTCAGGTACTAATCTTAGACAGAAATTTACATCAGTTATTAATTCCAAAATAGCCTTAAGGGCTTTAACTTTCTGACTCCATAACAAAGAAACTTAAAGTTCAGTGTCTGCTTGTGGAAGGACCATCCCAGTCTTTGCCTGTAGACAGACCATCTACCTGACAGTCGGTGTCCTGGCCATCACCAGAAGGATCGTTCGGTTGACGGTCGGCATTGTGGTCGTCATCTGGAGGGCCTGCATTCCGGTCTGTATTTGGAGGTTGCCCGTTCTGCCCCTGGCACCGCAGGTCAGGGCGAACGCATCTTGCAGGTAGCCACCGTACTTCTGGTACACGAGGATGAGATACAGCTGCGTATCCTCGACCAAGAACAACCAGTGACCACCCAGGTGACCACATATCTGTTCCTGGAAAACGTACTAACACCTTTGGCTTTACCTCGGTCATGGGAAGATTATAGTGTTTTTTGATGGGTGTACAGTCTGTTCCATGTCTATCAAATTGATTCCAGAGATATAGCGCCTTCATTAAGACAACATCCTGCTGATCTAAAGGGACATGTGATTTCTTTTCTATGATGCGATTTAAAGATTCTTTCAATGTAGGGTGAGCACATTCTATAATTGCCTGACCTGTCGAATTATAGGGGATTCCGTGTGTGATGATAATATTCCAATGATGTGCCCAGTCTTTTACAGATTGGGCCACAAAATTTGGTCTGTTGTCTGTTTTGATGCTATCAGGCTTTCCCAGCCACGCCATAGCTGTCTGCCAATGCATTATTGTCTCTTTTCCATGGGCTTTCCCTTTAGCTGTAACAGCTAAAACGCCACTATAGGTGTCAATAGTTATAAACAGATTAGAATTTGGCTTAAAAGGTTCATAGACTGTAACGTCTGCTGCCAAATCGCTGAGGGAGCCAATCCCCGCGGGTTGACTCCCATTTGCCATAACGGTGAGGTTTGACAGTGTGGACACATTGCTACAACTTCTCGGTCTTGTGAAAATGATATCCCTGCAGTTTTGCTAAGCTCTTTGCTCCCATACGCAACTCTTCATGCAATATTCGGGCTTGCTGTAAAGTCCACACACCCTTTGTTGCTAAGTCTGCCTTGTCATTCCCTTCTGTATAGATACTGGGGTAGTCTATATAACTGTTCATGTGCATAATTGTGCATGCCTGTGTTTGATTCTGTAACACTGCATTACAATGACAATAGGCTCTCTTCCCAAGGTAGCCTGCGCAGTTAAACGGGCCTTAGTGATCATGTCTGCCAGCACAGTTTGCCAGCTGACAAATGCCCTTTTTCCTGATGTCATAAACCATGTCAAAGCTGTAAATCTTTGACATCCCTCCCAGGCTACCTTTTGACCCAGGTACCCAATCATACCCTGTTTGGTGCTTCCCATAAGAGCTAGGACATCTAATTTCAAATTAATGCTTGCTACATGTCTATCAAACATAAGTTGTAGTATGTCGTCAAGGCAGAGTCATATGTCTGAGGTGAGTGTGAGTGTGTCCTGTGGGTACTTGTTTCCCTGTAGTAATGTATACAACAGTTGCATCATGTTCTGTGTGATTGGAATAAATTCCTAATCCATTGTATACTACCTACTATTTGACAAATATCATGAATTGTTCGAGGCTCAGTGTATATTTTATAGTCTGTGGTTTCACATCCTCAGGCCCAATGTACATGCCTAAATATTTCACCCCTGGTGAACGTTGGACCTTTGCCTCAGCTATTGTTAAATTTGCCTTTCTCAGCTCATCTTTTACATGAGCCAAAATTAGCTCACCATATCTTGTTGCTGTGCTGCTACCAAGATGTCATCCATATAGTGTATCAGCAACGTTGTAGGCCCAAACCAGTTTTTGGTCACCTTTATAGCACTATCTACTTAGAGTTGACAGAGCGTCGGTGAATTTTTCATTCCCTGAGGCAATACTGTTCATTGATATTGTTCCGCAGGCACGATGTTTTTTATGGATGGCACAATAAAAGCAAATTGTGGTGAATCCTCAGGATGCAGTGGTACAGGAAAAAAAAACCAAAACAAAAAAAGACAGTCCTTTATGTCTATACTGGTGATTGCCCAGTCCTTTCGTATCATGCTAACCTTTGGCAGACCTGGTTGCAATGGGCCCATATCCTGCAGTTGTCCGTTCACTGCTCTTAAATCATGCAGCAATCGCCACTGTCCTGCTGCTTTCTTTTGTATGACAAATATCGGTGTGTTCCAAGGGCTTGTTGAAGGTATTATATGCCCAGCTGATAATTCTCTTTGTATTAATTCATTGGCTGCTTGTAATTTTTCTTGTGTCAAGGGCCACTGTTCAGCCCACACTGGATCATTTGTCAGCCATATCATTTTGATAGGCGTCATTTGCTGCAAATTGACAGTGGTCCCCACTACAAATTTATTATTTTCAAATTGACCTGGGCACAAAAGTCTCTTCCTAAAAGAGGTCTACCCTCTGCTAGGACAACTGGTTTCACTGAGGCTTCTATGGGTGAACCATCAGCATCATACACTTTGAGGGTAATGAAGTCCATTGAGATTGTCGTTTGCTGTTCCCCGCCTATTCCATATATCACTGGGCCTAGTTGTCATGGCCATTCCTTAGGCCAAATCTGTGTTGTAATTATTGTGATATCCTCTCCTGTATCTAGCAATGCATCATAATGTATTGTCATTGTCTTACCTCCTGCCTCTCATGTTTCATACACAGTCAATAGCGGGAGCTGAAACAACGGAATGGTCAGAAGTGCAGCAAGTCCTCTGTCAGGCGCAGAGCTGGATCTTGCATATTGTAATACTTGATTGCCGTCTGCTCTGCTCGCAGTCCCCCTTGCCGTTCCTGTAACATAGCTGTTGATTGCTGGACTCCCTGGGGACGTACTAATTGTGTTAATTGTGGACAGGGCACTGGATGGCAAGCTCCCTCACCCCGGTAAAAGGGAGACTGCCAGGCATTTCCCGATGGCCTAGATGATCTGCAATCACGGGCAAAGTGGCCTGATTTACCGCAGTGCCAACACAGTTGAGGGTACGGATACATACGCTTAATGCGACCAGGTTGTCTGTATTGATGACGCTCCTGTGCGGTTGCAACTTGTACCCTTGGGGTTGGTGTTCCCGATGGACCTGCTTTCTCCTGCAGTGCAACTGTTCGTAGTAAATGAGGCAACGGCATCGATGTTGACAGAGTCTGCAAAATACTTTGTGCAATCGGGTTAGCATTACTACGCAAAGCCTCTAGCAATACTGCATCGTGAGTAGCTGATGGCAAATTAGAAGTAACTATCGCCCTCTGAAGCCTGTCTGCAAAATCTAAAAATGGTTCATTTAGCCTTTGTTTAATGGTCATCCACGGTTCCTTTGCGCCCTCATATTGACTCACTGCAACAAATGCGGTTCTCGCAGCTTGTGTCGTTGCTTGCAGTATTCTACCACATAAGCGTGTTTGAGCCTGCTGTGTTGCAAAGGCACCTGTGCCTGTTAATTGGTCAAAAGTTACTCCGTGTAATTCATGACGACGATCTGCTTCTGCTTCTTGAAGTTTCTGTCTAATAAGTGTAGCCCAATGTTCTAAAAACAATGTTAATATTGAGGGCGACAACACTGCCTTAGCCAAGGTCCGTACATCTTCCGGAATGACCGGTGTTGCTAATGCCATATCAATTAATAATTGGGTCTCAGGATGTGAAAGCCCATTATTTTGAACTGATTTAAACAATGAAGTAACTACTTTGTGATCTAACGGCACCCATTCATTGTCTCCCTGTTGGTTTACTATAACTGGGAAAGCTGTGAGGGGAGCCAAATAAATGCCCTCCAGTTTACACTTCTCTGCTATTAAAGACCAATCTGTTCCCGTCATCCCCTTTCTATCTTTATTGGTATTTGTGTTTTCTGTGCTTTGTTCTACAGGGAGATGTGATGATGGAAGTATCTTTTTCTGCTCTTGCACCATATCCTGTATTTGCTGAACTGCTGCTTGCATTTGCTCCATAAGGGCTGTCATGGTATCTGAATTTACCACAGATTCCTCCTGCAGCTCAACTCTCTCTCCTCCAGCTTCCTCCCTTATGTTGATTAGAGCTGTCCCTTTGCTAGTTTGATAAACTCTACCCTTGCCTTTATTTAGCAGTGTTGAATGTGTTTTTGACCTTGCTCCTCTCTGCGTGATAATGTGTCTAGGCAACCAGTCCGTGTCGGATAGTACGTCGCTGGCTGCGTCATCACGCCCGTTTGATTCTTCTTCCTGATCTGAGTTAGAGGAAGAGGAAGTTGCCGCATCTGAATATCTCGGCGGCCGTTCTGACCGGCGCCATGTTTGGGTGTTGTCCCCTGCTTCGTCTATTTTGCACAATCTGTCTCCTTGCTCCTCTCGTAATCCTACTGACCACTTTTTATGTCTTCCTTGCTCCTTTCCTGACCCTGACGGCCGTTTTTTATGCTCTCCATCCCACACATCACTCTCCTCCACCCTATCCTGCCCCGGCTGCTCGCGCTCTGCAACCGTAAATTTCTGCTCTAAATCAATCAACTCATCTGCCGGGTATAAGTGCTTGTGTTCCCGGTTTACGTTCTTATCTTCTACCGGATAACATTCCTCCCTTTTTTCTGGCGGTGGGCTGTCTGATAGTGGGCTAAGGGGAGGACTAGGAGGTTTAGAGCCCCCTGCTATTGAAGTGCCCACTTGCGTTTCCCGATTCATTCCCGGGAGCTGAGGACACTCCACACCAAATAGAGATGCTCTCGCCGCTGCCCATATTTGAGCCTCTTCACGTTTTTTACTCATAGCACGACATATCTTACCCCAGGTGGAACCCCACACCGTCGTGCCCAGTTTTCTCAGATTCCCAAATTTCCCTTTTAAATATTTCCCACAATTCACAAACATAATATCTCTTGGGTTAATAATCAACCCTCTCCCCTTTATCCATAGGATAATTCCCTTAATATCCTTTCGCGGACAATTCTCTCCCGCCTCCTTTACACATTCTTTAAATATCTGTACCACTAAATCAACGTCGACGTCCTTTTCCAGCTTCATCGCCCCTCCAGAGGTTCAGCGTTGTCCAGCGCACTGCCTCCGCAGATCACGTCCCGATCACGTCGGGGTCACCACTTGTTGTGATTAACGTGTCCTATCCTCAGTGCCGAAATGCCGGGAGACACCGAGGGTCCACTGTGAGACTCAGACTCTCATAGAGAGGAAGGCAAAATGGCGTTTTATTGAGGGCTACAGGCACTTATACATCAGTAACAGAGCCAGCCCTTCGTGGGTGGTATCCTACCTGGTTTCTACGTTTCCGTTACAGCAGCTTTTGTTTAAAACACTAGTCCTTTTGGCTTGCGTATCATTATATGCTTTTAAAAAAAACAAACAAACAAAAAAACCACCCCACAACTCATTCCCTCCTTTTTATTGTTATGCTTTTGTTTATTTGTGTTCCTGACTATCGGAGACTGTTTCAGCTGATCCTTTTGCTAGTATGGCGATCTCTGGCTTCTTGCACCTCTCCAATGGAATTTTGTATAGTTTACAGACCATGAATTGTGGCTTTTCATGGAGGGTTCAGTACTTTGAATATTCTCATGAACATACTCCTGTGAAATACCATATCTCACTTACTCCATAACCTTGAGATGGACATTGCAACATTAGCTTCTTCTCAATTTTTAATTATCTATTCAAATTCTACTCAAATATATATTTTAAAGTACTCAGGTGGTAAAGTAACAGGAAATACATACGTTTATCATAGTATCTGATCCACAAACCTATTGTAAATAATAAAATAACAGCAGATCGTTTATCTGAAGGCTGCTCAAAATGTTTAATTTGGTTTGTAGAGTTTGGGGGCATGCATCTGGAAAGAATTATTAATGTATTTAGTGTAAAATTGTTAATAAGGAAAATATGGCATTTTCAAGACATACAATTTTTAAACTTAGTTTTATCTTTTGGGAGCAGGCTGTCATTATGCAAATATTCATAAACCTAGATGCCAATAGAACTCCATACTCTTCTTTCACAGAATATGAATTCATTCATTCAGAATTCTTTTTTGCTTATACCTAAAAGATACTCTATTTAGTATAATGTTATAGAAGTTCTGTAATAGGAGTAACCTGAGCAAACATTCATAGCCAGAATATTGGCCTTTCTTTTTTTCATATCCACTCATGTTCAAGTAACCTGAGAAGAATGACATTTTCAGTGGTATTCTTAATAGAGAATAACATCCTTGCTTAATTTACTTTGGTTTGGTTTTAGTTTGTCACTTTGCTTCTGAGCAGAGAAAACAATGCCTAACTTTAAAGTAGCAGTTTAAGTTTTAACTTGAAATACTTTCTGACATAATGCATTCATTCTTATGACCAATTGCAGTGTCTTAAGTATCCAGAACCAAATTAGGTAAGACTGAAAATTCTTATAACTTGCTAGGTGTGGTGCTGTAACATTAAATCATTATGTTCTTCTGCTCTGTTATTTGAAGGTACTTTAATTTTCCTGCTATCAGAGAATACTGAAGGTAGGAATGTATGGAATGCTTCTGGTTGCTTGTAATTAAGGTACATTGGTACAGCTAAATGCATGAAAATCTCTCACAAATAGAATTCTTACTGTAAGCAAAATATAGTTATTCTTTTGACATGATACGATGGGTTTCTCCCCTTTGATCTAAATGTTAACATTATTCACAAAATACTGAAGTACCAGGCAAGGTAGCACTAAACAGCACCACAAAAATTTCTGTTTATCCCTATATATCATCCTTTTTTTGTCATAGCATTTTTAAATGCTATTTGCTGCTTTTCCTCTGTAACATAGTAGTTGAAGACAGCACAGTGAACCCATTCATATTTGGTTTTGACATAGAATCATAGAATCATACAATGGTAGGGGTAGAAAGGGACCTCTAGACATCATCAAGTCCAACCTCCTTGCCAAAGCAGGATCACCTAGGGCATGTCACACAGGAACACATCCAGGCAGGTTTTGAAAGTCTCCAGAGAAGGAGACTCCACAACCTCTCTGCGCAGCCTGTTCCAGTGTTCCGTCACCCTCACAGTAAAGGAATTTTTTCCTCACATTGAGGTGGAACCTTCTATGCCCAAGTTTATTCCTGTTATTCCTTGTCCTATTACAGAAAAGAGATTGGCTCATTCCATTTGACACCCACCCCTCAGATATTTATTGACATTAATAAGATCCTCTCTCAGTCTTCTCCTCTCATGACTAAACAACCCCAGTTCTCTCAGTTTTTCTTCATAGGGGAGATGCTGAAGTCCCTTAATCATCCTCATAGGTCTCTGTTGGACTCTTTTCAGTAGATCCTTGTCTCTCTTAAATTGGGGAACTCAAAGCTGGATACAGTATTCCAGGTGTGGTCTCACTAGGGCAAAGTAGAGGGGTATGAGAACCTCCCTAGACCTGCTAGACCATATTCTTAATGCAACCCAGGATGCCATTGGCCTTCCTGGCCACAAGGACACATTGCTGTTCCATGGATAACTTGCTATCCACAGGGACTCCAAGGTCTTTCTCTGTGGTGTTGCTTTCCAGCAGGATGACCCCTAACCTGTACTGGTGCTGTGTAGCTCAATCCTATGTGGTCTACATTTGTTCTTAAGACAGATTATTATATAAAGATGCTAGAGAAGCAATCTGAAAATTGCATAGTTAGGTTCTATGTTGTATCACAGTGTTATGTTTTTTCCAGAACAAGTCACTCCTACTTCACCGTCTTGCCACACATTTCAATAAAAAGCTTGTAGGAAGTGTACATGTAGGTATGAAATATGATGTGAAGAGAACAACTGCTTTACACTCAATATAAACCAAAACATTGATATGTAATATATTCTGAATCACATTTGCTGAAAGAGCATTTAAAGTTAACCAAAACTTAACATGGAAACTTTGCTTCCTTATGAATATGTTAAGGCATGTTTCTTTGGAAATCTTTTCTTAAATGTCTCATTAACTCTACTCATAGAATACTTTATGAGCTTGTTTACCACAGAGAATTAAGAGGTTACTTGTAAAGTTTGTCCTAATAAAATTCAGGTCAACACTAGTGATGAAAAATTACATTACACTGGCTACAAAATCTTCTTTCTTTCCTCACAGAACTGCAAAAATGAAAGCAGGTGGGAAAATAAAAAATACAAATTACATGCAGTAAGCAAAAGCTACAGTATAAGCCAATTCCTGGAATGCTATAGTTTCCCCAGATATTTACAGTTTAAACTTCATAGTAAGAAACTCCCTGGAATGTCATCAGTCCCAGGATCTCAAAAGAGTGCCTTGCCTTAGAATTGGTTTTGACAGAGACAGAAGTACTATGATGCACTTGTTTGTATCTCCAGGGAATTGTTTAAATTCTCAACAGTTCTCCCAATATTTAAAAGTACTTAATATTTTTAATGACATAATTCAATATGTGTCTTGACTTTAATTCATGAGCATAATATGCCACTTACTTGACCTAATGAGAATTCTCCTAAAAGAAAATAGAAGATGTAGATAAATGTTAAATACTTCAGTGCCACCTATTGGCTGATATATTATTTGATTTAACAATAAACATCAACTTCATAATTTTGGACAAAAAAGTGAGATAGGGCTACTTATAGTAATATTTCTAATTTGTACTAAATGTAAAACTAGTGTCAGTGTCTATAATTATATTCAAAGACATTATTCCATCTCCAAAGAATTTAAACTCTAATCACATACTTGGTTTTTTTTGTTGTAGAAAACAATGCATGAATACATCCTGTGGGATGCTTCAGACATCTAATGGTGGGACCAATGTTCTAAAACCTGTAGTGAATAAGTAAGATGGTGGGAGACATAGAAAGAGGTCAGGAAGTGATAAAAAACTTGTCTGTTTAGCCTGTGGATGGGTTTGTTTTTTGTTTGCCTGAACATAAAATCTAATCAGGTTAGCTACAGTTAGCTGCTTCTTTATAAAATTTCAAGACAAAGATACTCTTCATTGCATCTCAGATTCCATTCCTGGAATGTAGTGAGCACGAGTGGCAACTCGGAGCATTTAACCATGGCTTTGGCTTTCCACATTTAGGAATACCATTCAGTTCACTGGAACTACATACATACTTAAAGGTAATGTCACAGTGGTTTTCTGAAGCAAAGCAAAGTAAAGTTTGGCACCTTAATGAATGAGACTTGTATACTTTATCACCTTCAAAATGTTCATGCTTCTTAATTCTCCTAATGGCTTTATGTTTAAGATTTCAGGTAAACTTTCCAGAGGATGCATTTATACAGGGAAGGCTTATTTGTTGCATATATAGTTATGAAGCTTGATATTGCATTTCTGAGATGATAACTGAAGACGTACAATTGATTCTTAGTTCTAGGAATTCTACCCTTAAACATGATTTTCACTTTTTCTCTCTGAGTTCTGAGGTTTCTTGTTTGTCCCATGAATAAATTATATCACAGTAAAGGGGTGAAACTAAGCCTAATAATTTCAAAGAACCTAACTGCTTTCAAAATTTGACTTGATTATAGCTTCCTATGTCAGAAAGGGCCTTAAGGTCCCATACCTCTTGATTCATATGTTACTGACACCTTTTTTTAAGAGGTTGTTAGATTTTTTTATTATTATTATTATTTAATATGTTCCAGGAAAGATATCTTTTTAACCAGTGCAGCAAAAAACAAAAGTACTTGGGGTGACAGAGGGTTAGCTTATCTCTTTGATAAACTAGGTATTTTAGATATAAAGAGAGAAAAGCAGAGCTGCATCAGTGCCAAGACAGTCCAACCACTGCAGACTGAGAACAGACCAATTTCTGGCCAGTCCTATCCAGCAAAAGAGAATTTAGCTCAAACTTCTTTAGCTACCTGACAGTTCAGAGTGTACCTAAGCTGGCTAAGTTCATTTTACAGTCAAAGACAAACTCTCCAGGTTAGCAACTTAGAGAGAAATCCTATATATAGGACAAGAACAGTAAAATATCTTTTCAAGGTGTCTGTCCCATATCAGGGACTACACAGGGAATGCAGGTGACCTTAAATTTAAGAAAAAACCTTTTTAGGAGACTGAAATTTTTAGATAAGTCCTACTCTTACTGTCAAATTCTTTGACTTTGAACATGTGTAGGTCCTTTGCAACAATTCCCAGTTCTCTCACTTTCTTTTAAAATAAATAAAATTTGTCAGAGTTATGTTGCAAAATAATCTTTTGAACAATGTTCCTGACTTGGGGCAAGCAGGGCAGGACCTTTCCAGCTGAGGTCCCACAGGCCATGGGACTGTCCCCTGCTGTGGATGTCCACCCTGATTCAAATTCCTCCATTCAGGCCTTTTCTACTCCTGGCATTAATTTTGTTTCTCCTTTCTCCTTATGCCCTTGCTGAATCAGGCAGCCCTTTTCTAGCACTGAAATGCAGCAAAACAGATGGAAAGCTGTGAGCTTTTGGCCACAGACTCAGAAGCCATGACACAGGCTGAGTCAACAGAATGACTCAAGGCCTGAAACACATTTAAAAATAGAAAAAATCATCTGTCCTGTAGGATTTGAAGTTACGTTTTTACTGAATGACAACACAATCTGCAGCCAAAGGACAAAAGGAATCCCAGAATGGGACAGGTGCTTTCTTTAGGCTAACATAGTGCAAAAAACCCCATGAACTCCAGTTCTGAATTGTATCTTCCTAGTGAGGGAAGAATCCCACAGTACAATAATTATTTAATGACAGAAAAAAACCTCTGCCTTAGAGTTCCTCTGAATCCCAGCTTTCAGACCACCTCCACAAGAAGAGAGCTGTTCCCAGTTTTTAATTTATTTCAAAACTCTGGAAATGATTGCAGTTCTTATGTTCATTAATCTGCAACTCAAAAGTGTTACACTGGTTGTTCCTGTATCCAAGCCTGATACTATGTCAGCTGAACAAAAAATGACCCTTAACTGTGGAAGCTTATTTCCTGGCTAGGGGTAAAATCACGGAAGCATCTAATCTTGCAAAATGTGAATTATGTAGGGACTATAAAAAGGTATAGCAGCTAATCTGCAAAACTTTTGAGGTTAGAGGCTTCTGCTTACATAGGCCACAAGATTTTGGTACATCCAAACCAAAATTAGCATTTTAATTGGTCTACTGGATAAAACCAAATGTAGATCTGGAATATAACCTATCTTTTTTTAATACTAAAAAGCCACTCATCACTTATGTAGCTTTTTTTCATGAATGGTTTAATTTTTAATAGATTAATTTATTTAGCTTAATAAGTCTCTAATTTCCCAAATAAGACCGTTTTTAATATTTAATTGTCAAACATTTATCTTTGTGTAGATAAACTTTTACCAGAGAGTTGCCTATGGTATCATCCTCATTTGGTCCTCTCTTTTTCCGAATAAACAAAAATAATGTAAGATATACCTTTCAGAAGAGTTGTTTATAATTTTTTCAATATTTATATAATTTGACTTAGAAACTCATTCCTCCTTGTCCATATTCAACTATTTTTAGTGTCATTACAGTGATTACTATCAACTCATGACAACACACTGCACAACTAAATTGCCACTCTAGAAGAAAAAAAAACCAAACCCGAGAAACTATTTAGCAGTGTTTCTTGCATTATGGTGCTTGTTCAAGTATTACAAAGTTCATTATAAATTATGTCTGTATAGTATTAACTATGTTCAAAGACATAGGTCTCAATTGTGGTGATTTTAAATTTCTACAAAAATAACGTTTAGTAGAATCAGTCACTTGAGATCATGGTAGCACTATAATTCCAGCACTAATTTGTGATCAGAAAGATTGTCTAAACATATGCACTGAGTTGCTACTTTCTTTAAACTGGTTCTGGATTGTGTCTCTCCACAAACAAAATATTTAAAGATATATTTCACTCTTTATTAAAGATCTCTCTCAATCAAATGGTTTACTACTTTGAAATATAGAAATAAAAATTGAATAAGATTCTTTAATGCATGCCAAACTGATAACTCGTTGTTCTCCCTGAAGTTCTGCACAATATCAACTCCTGCAGAAATTCATCTCAATTCAAAAGAAAAAAAGAAAGAAAACACCAGGTTTATGTAATTGAAAATTCATATCTATAGGATACCCATGTCTAACTCCTATAATTCCATGCTCTTTAGGTTCCAGTTAATTGACAAAATAATTCTGTGCCTCCTTTTACTTGAAAATGTGATTCTAAGTCACAGCCTGGTACTTGTATTTTTTCCAGGCCAGTTTTACATCTATCACTATTCATTAAGTAAAGAAAACTCCTTTTATATTTATTCCTGAATGTTGTATAAGAGATTAATTGGAATTCCAAACTTTCAGAAACTGGAATGTGCATTTAGAGTTGAACTAGTCTTAGCTTGAGAGCTCTTTTTGTTCTTTTGTTTTATTTTTTTTTTTTTAAAGTGACTATATCTGAGGTTTACATGAGATCATTCTGATTTTATTGCTAAAGTCAGCTGAAAATTATTCACTTTTTGAAGAGACAAATCATTTATTTCATTTAGTTTAAAACATTAGAGTGATTATAATCTGAAATTATATTCCCTGAATATACTTCATGTGATGTTGACTTAAGTGCATCCTTAAAAAAAGATGAAAAAAAAAAATCTTAGCCTTCTTTCATAAAATAGATAATATTTAATACAATTGTAAAAGTTTATGTCATGAAAAAAAAAATTAAATGTATGAGTGTGTTTCCGGACAGATTGATTGTTATGTCCTGCAGCTGTGTCACTTTTTTGTGTACAGATTTATGTTGCAGATTTTCAAAATAAGCAAGGTTCCAGATCAAGTAAATAAAATATGATGATGCATTCTGGGAGTGGTACAGCTCCTTTAATTGTTTAAAATGGCTCCTGAGTGCCACCAGAGAGACTAGACTTCTTGCTTATTGCTGAAGTGGCACATTGCTTGCAATGTGTCCCTCATGGTGCCATTAGGATGACTTCATAGGGTTTACCATTTGCTATGCCACAAGATCTTTAAAGTAGGAATTTGCTTATTTAAGTAGTAAACAAATAGTCATGAAAAGACAAAAAAAAAAGGAAAAGCAAGCCCTGGGAGGGAAATAAATATATATTAAGCACAAATAGTATTCCTAACTGAATACCTACGTCATACTTTCTATGTTGTTCAGTGTTTTCTGTATAACACTCCAACATTGTCCTGACGTTAATTCAAAGAAAGCCAAAGCAAATAGCTTCAAGACAAATAGCAATATCATTGCATTAGAACAAAATTCTATTACTAATTTGTATCTGCCTTAAAGTTAAATATCTGTCTAAATTTTGCAATACTTCACTCCACTCTGTGCCTGTTTACAAAGCATTTTGGCTAGAACTGGAGTGAAATGACATCTGGAAGTAACTGTTTCTCTATTTGTGTTTGCTTCCCTTGGTGATGGCTAGGTGAGATGTGGAGTGCCTTTCTTGCACCTTCCCTCCAGTCACCTCAAGCTTATTTCAATGAATTGATTATGGGAGAACTTTGTATGTCCTCTTCCTTTTTAATCATATATTTTATAGAAAATCAGTTCACATTTTATCTTATTCTGATATTAGTTATCATTTCCATCCTGTTATATGTGTCAAAAATACATTACTGCTCTTAGAGCCACTTTTTACTAGTCTCTGTGGAAACAAAACTTCTAATATAATCAGAGTTGTAAACAAGAGCATTATTTCAATTGTATAGGTGACTGAAAGACAGGCAAGTTCTAGCTATTCACATTTTAAATTGAATAATTGACAATATAACTTATTTATTTATTTTGCATAGAATTATAAGAAAAAAAATATAAAATCTTATTTATTGTTCTTTCCAAATCGACAATTCGGTCCCTTATTAACTAACTTTTCTACCTTTTGTAATCGGACTTTTATCCAGGAGCCAGTGATGGAGCTTTCGCTCATGATGTTTACTGAAGTACAGCTTGACTGTTTTCAAATTTTACATTGTCTTGTAAAATAAAAGAAGATATATTTTATATTTTCACATATGCTTTCTAATCATTTAAAATAAAATTTTACATTACTACATTTTTTTAGTCTGAAGAGGCATTTGATCATCATAACTGAGTAATAGATATTAGCTACAGTGATTATCAAAATAAACATAGAACATTGCTATAATTATTGTATAATCCATGTATAAACTGAGCATGAGTAAATTGTCAAGGTTAAACAACCAAGCCTCCAGACATATGTCTTCCAAAAATTTAGTATCCCTTTAACATTAAAAGTCTAAATATTAGGTTATGTGAACACTAAACATTTCTTGCCTCATTTCTTGCACTCTAGAGTGACTAAAATTTTATCGTTTCAAAATATTTCAAAGCTTAACTTCTTATTTATAAAAGTATAGAAGGATTAATTTTTATTACTCAGAAACATATTTTCTGATATTCTATATATGCTCTGAAAGTATGCCTTCCAGTATTGTTTGTTCCCTTACAGATGAGATCATCAGCCAAGCAGTGGTAATGTTGTCAATGAGCTTTCCAGTACCTAAAGGGGTCCTACAACAAAGCTGGAGAGGAACTTTTTACAAAGGGTGACAGGACAAGTGGTAATAGCTCCAGACTGGAAGAGGATAGATTTAGATGAGATGTAAGGAAGAAGGTCTCCACTGTGAGGGTGGTGGAGCACTGGAACAAGCTGACCAGAGAGGTTGTGGATTCACCCTCCCTGGAAGTGTTCAAGGCCAGGTTGAATGGGTCTTTGAACCACCTGGTCTAATGGAAGATGTCCCTGTCCATGACAGGGAGGTGGGACCTGGATGATGTTTAAAGTCCCTTCCAACCCAAACCATTCTATGATTCTACATTTCTATGAGTTTATGCAAATATAACACAACTTGCCAGAGAATTTAAAGCTGAAAGTTTACTTGAATGGTGTAGATATAAGAGGAATCATAAATGGGAGTGAAGCAGCATTCTTAAATCTCACAATAGACTTAAAGGTTTTCCTACTAATGGGTCTCCTAGTCTTGGGACAGTCTATCTACATTTATGAAAAAGTCTCTTCAAGAAACTTTATAAAAAATCAAAGCTGAGGTACGACAGTTCTAGAGAGTTATCTTTTAATCTCAACTTCACTTTCAAATGGAGAAAATATTATTATAATTTGAATGGACATTGCCTCTTTAAAGGAAGAACAGACAATGGCATAGCCATTTTGAAGAAAAAAAACAAACAAACAAAAACCCCAAACCACAGAACCTGTTTATGTAAAAGGCTTGCAAATGCCATTCAAACGACAATTAATTTAATATTTTTTTAATGGTATACATATGAAGGGTTAGGATAGGTAAAAGGCTCTTGGAAAATATAATCCCCTAACATTTTGTCCAGTTCTGTAGTTGTGATTAGTTCTTAAAGTTCTGAAAAAAGTGCTGGCAAGAAATTTCACTGATGCAGTTGTTTAAATCCAGTGGACTGTAGGGTTAAAAGAATTTCTAGGGAGAGGCAGTATCATCTATTTATCAATAAAAATGAAAGGACAGAATTTCAGGATTTTTTTGAAACAGAATCAACCATTAAACAAAAAAAAATAGTTCTGCATCTTCTGAGCTGAGTAGTACTAGTGAGCAGTAGTCTAGTTTATGGGTAAAATGATAAATTTCTATGTATTTCCCCAAAATGATTTAAGAAACACATTCTACTTGTTTTCCTGTATTCAAACATCTCCAGAGGATAGGTAGTCAAATATAATTGATACTTGGTAAATTCAAGAACACTTCAAAGTGCATGATCCACTACATTCAGTAAATATATTCTGAGCTTATTTGGGCATCTCTATGTAAACTACTTTGTAAAAACCAAGCATTTGAAATGGGGGGTTGCTGCTACTATTTATTCTCACTTTAATCTCAGAAAGGCAACAAAAAAGGAAGGATTTGGGGTTTTTGAAGAATTTAAAACAGTGGCAGATAATCTGTAAGTAGACTGAAATGAGAGATGGTCAAAAGGTGTGGGAAGAAGTGATAAGTGTTGCTTATGCCTTCTTGATTCCAGTTTTTTTTTTTTCCTTTGTGACATTCAAAATGAAAATGTGTACCTTCTTGCAGTAGGTGGTGTGCTATATTGAACTCCTTGCTTTAAAGTTAGTGTAATTAAGGATGGATTTGAAGAAGAAGAAAAGCTGGGTCTCAAAGATAGTAATTAAGGGTAATAATGGAAAGATTTCCAAGAGTATAGGTCTAGCTTTTTGCCCTTAATAATTTTAGATGTGCTTGGTCCTGCTGAGGAAATATTTGTAAGGATTCTTTTACACTATAGTAAGGTTAACATCACGACATTTTGCAATTATGTGTCTGAGTCTTCCTGACAAATTAGAAAAACACAAAAGAAAGGTTTTTTAGTGTTTTATCTTATCTAAAGATAGCGCTACAGTTTTATACATGTTAAAGAAAGTAGCATCGTAATTGACAAAAAGATCTGTCTGTCATTTTGACTGCCTAGCAAAAGATTTTTTCTCAAATTCCCACAAATAAATAATGATCCTTGTGACACAGATGTACACATGTGCTTTTGTTGTGGATCTCAGATCAAGAGTAGAGAAGTTCGTGGTTTACCTCTCACAGTCCTTGCAATACAGCACTTCTTCCAGGAAGGATCTATAGATCAGACTAATTCAACTCTCTGCCCATGCCTGCAGTTCAAAATGTAATAACTCCTCCTGACGGTGCTGCCTGTTCTACTGCCAAACCTTTGTCACCCTCTTTTTTTCTGTTCAGTAATTGAAACCTGCCAGCCTTTAAATGCCTTCATTACCATTAACTGTTGTTTTAATTTTGGATATTGATTGCGTCATTCAAGATAGATCTTTTTACAAGGCTGATTATTTTTAAATTATTTATTATAATGTATAGTATCTTTACAAAGAGCTTGAGGTTAACAAAGGGTCTTAGTAGCCTAACTGACATTTTTAGTTATTCAAATCACATCTTCCAGCACCATGACATCTGCAGAAATTTCAGCATCAGGGCCCTGAGTGCATCAATGTACCTGAAGTACCCTGGCAAGTCTCATCTGAGGCGTCTACTTGTGCGTTCTATGCTTGAGTTGGAAGCTGCATTAACCTTTTATAACACATTAACCAATTAACCCATTAACTCTTGCCATCCTTGGTCCTTCCTGAACTATGCAGTAAGTATGCTGCCCTCAGCCCTGCCATTCAGGCAGAGAGTTGCAAATGGGTCTGTGCTCAACTGCACAGTAGCTCTAGATTCTGAGCTACTGGAATGAAGTGTCTCAAGAAAGTCTCTCAAGTCTATCAAGAAAGATAGACCTACCTTCTGAAGAGAGCTCACAATTCACAGCCCTGCGTGGAGGATCCAAAGTTTGAGGGGTAGGTATTTAGACTCAAGTGTCTTCTGAAGTTATTACTTTTCAGCCTAGTAAATTTTGTGACTATTTAGCAGCTAATATTTTACCTTGCTCTGTTTCTCTAGGAGTCTCTTTCTGAACTACTCTGTACTCAGTGTACTCTCCCAGTGACTGGGAAATGGAAATCTATTTCCCTCATGCCTAAGAGTATTTAATATCATCTACCACTAAGTGCTCTAAAAAGCTGCCAGCAGAAGTGGGTGAACAGGTGTATACAGAACAATTCAGGTATCTTTTTGTTGTGCAGCACTAATCAAAATTGGAAAAATAGAATGTGTTGGATATAAATTACTAAACTTATTTGATGTGGTAAATTAGCTTGAATATTAAATACCGCACTACGAAGTTTTCCATTGAGAAAGGAAAACAGTGAAACAGATGTATAATTTTCAAGCTTACGCTCTTCTCATTATTCTGCAGATACTTTTTTCTTTGCAATATTATCTCATGGTAAGCCATGAAAATGTTAAGTATTGTGCATTGTTCTCAGAGAAATTTTTCCCAAAGCCTAACAGCAGTAAAGGAAGATGAGAACTCTACACGTCTGTATCTTGCCTATGAAGATTAAAGAATTGGGGACATTATTCAGGGTTATCTGCTCTGCATTCTAAATACTGGTCATTTGGCAGTATTTACACAACTACAGGACTTATCGTGACTTGTGTGCCAAGTAAGGATCTGTAACTGTCACTGAATCTGAGTTTTCATTGTGTTTCTCCTCATAATGGATCACTTTTGGAAAAGCACAGACAGTGACTTCTGCTGTTCATAGGGGACTTCAAATACAAATAGGTTTGGATACTTGCTGACCTAAATAAAAAAATGTCCCAAAGGACACTGTAATGGTGAAGAAGAATTAAGACACAGGACTGAAAATTACTCAGGGAAGCGAAAAGCAGTAATAAATGCTTTCTTATCACCAAAAGCCAGGAGTTTAGCTTACAAAATGGTTCCTTGACAGAAATAAGTATTTTCACCACCAATAATGCCTATAGAATTTTCCTCACTGTTTTTACTAGCAAGGGAAAATCCACATCAGAACTTGTTATCCAAATTTGCCTCAAAGTGAAAAAACTTCATGCTGCAGGACTTGCAGATAGAATAGTAGCCCACACAGAAAATTTGTTCTCAAAATACTGAATAAGTTCTCAAGATTTCTTTGTTCTTACGGCCACAAACATGGTATTTAACCATTTTCCTTGACCAGGCTGAAAAACTCTTAAGAATTAGTAGACCTGGAACTGGAGGTCAGGAGACTATTATGAGGTCAAATATTTATACCATGAAATTAATTTCTGTAATGCTGTTTTCTTTAGCCTTCAAAAGTGATATGGGTTAATCTAGTAGAACAATTGTTTGCATATTTTGTTCTTGGATTACAATGAAAAAAAGGTAAGAAACAGTTGGTTTTCAATATGAAAATAGAAGGAAGACACTTTTAAAGTTAGGTCTGGTTCTGAGTGCTCTGGAATAAGCAACACTAGCCTCTGTAAAATGAACATTAGTCCTGGAGTTGATTTTATAAAAGTGCCTACAAAATCAGCCAGACAATTGACAGCTGGGTGCATGCAAAATTAAGTGAAGTTGGATTATATATGGGCGTTGCTTCAAGCAAGGCTTGACACAACTTAGTTCTATGACTAGTAGTGTTTTGTCAGAATTATGCATTGTAATATAATTATGTCTATTGACTTTATGTACCTGTGACATGTTTGCCTTATCAAAGATTTCTTCAGCAAGTACTATAAAAAACCCAAACAATGGAAAAGTGGTCTTGGGGCTTCATAACAGCCCAGATTTTGGAAAGATATTACTAGTATAGCCTTTTTTCCAAAATGGAACACCACTCACACTAATAACTTAGGGATATTCAGGTGAATGTGTCTTACTAAGAAATAATAATGGTCTATCAGCATGTATCCTCGTCTACGGCAACCTTCAAGATTATACAACCTATAGAAAGGATCACAAAATTTTCTAAATTTTCTCATTTCTCTTAACTGACATAGTATAAAATAAGGTCATTATGTGTGGTGGAATAAATTTACAGTTGTATGGATTACAATGTACAGATGACTGTAAACTACACTTACGTATGAATGTAATGGGGTCCATTAACAAAGTGCTCTGAAAAAATGCTTACTTAGGAACAACATAGCCTTTATACAACAAAGGAAGCTGTCTGAGTTTATGTGACACACTGTGGGTAGTGTATTGCTTTACTTCAAGAGACAGGCAAGAACTAGAGTGTTCCTTCATGTCACAGATAGCACACATTTGGGCAGGACTGACAATCTTCTTCTGTCATCTTTTGTTCCCAAGCAGAGTTCTATGTGGCTATTTTGATAGAGCTCCAGTTTGAATGTGGCTGGAATGTTTCCCAGACAAGGGGTAGAGAATGTTGCAGCCACAATTATGATCTGCCTAGCAGACACAAAAAATAATTGTGCACAAGTGTATACATGTGGGGTCTTTGCTAGGTCCAGATTTTGTCTAACTCATTTATATAAATGCCAGGTCTATGGCCAAGCAGTGCTGGTATCTGCTGGGTATTCCCCTATCCCATTTAAAGTGCCATCTGCTATTTCGTATATCTGCCAAGTATATGGATTAAGTCTGCTGTTTTCCATTTTATGTCATGTTATTAATAATGGTAACGAATGTTTGCTGAATGATAGTTGCACAGGCTGTAGCTGTAAAATTCAACGTCACACTTTTCTGTCCTTTCCTTATTTATCTTATGAGTGCCAGAACTTTGGACATACTTTTCACCTCTCAAACATTTATTTCTCCTAATGATTACTCCTAATGTCCCAACATATCATGGTGCTTTACAAAATATTACTCCCTGATTCATATAACTAACTACACAAGGCTGAGCATGCATGTATTTATGCATTTTTCAACCTATGAATGCTGCAAATACAAAAGTATAACAAGCTTTAAATACAGAAAGGAATAATCTGGCAGGGCTCTCCATCTCACATATCATTTGAAACAGCCCATCCTTTCACAGTCACAGCAGTAAAGATAGCAAATGAATAATCCTTCCCCACACCTCTCCTGACACCAAGTTTAGTAACCCATTACGATAAACAGTGTGCAGCATGTTTTTTTGTATTTTAAAACATGATAAAATAGGATTAATTTCATATTTAAAAGCCTCACACAAGGACACTATTTTCCTTTCAATATATCTTCATTTTAAATGCCTGAGCTCTGAAAGACTCTTATGTCTATGACATAAATGAAGGTAGCATAAGAATAACCTTTCAAAGGGACATCCCACATGTAATGTTTCATGATATGTAACTCAGTTTCATTGTAGCCATGGATACTCATGATGGTTGCATGATATATACTTCACATATTTATTGTAACTGTTTTTCCACTGATATCTGGTATCAGACATCTGCAGTGGGATAATACAGTGTAATCAGAAGTAATCTTGTCTTTCCCATCAGAACTGTCTCTCCCGATGTTCCCAAGAGTATAAAAAGCCACTTAATCACTAGCTGTAATATGTTTGTTGGCAATTTCAATTTTTTTTCACCTTGAGTGTTACAGTGAGGTCAACTCTCATGAGTACAATTTTATACTCTGCTTTAATAACTTGAATCCTACCTTGAATATTTTTTACTTACATACATTTAAGGTCAGTGTGAACTGTAAATATGTCTGTTGTTGAACCAATACTCTTCATTTTGGCCTTGTTTTCTGACAGTTCTAGTAACTTTCAGCTAGGTCTAAAATAGGATTTAGTAGCTAAAACAGACTTTGATAAGACTAAGTTCTTAAATTCAAAACTGTAGGAATAAAAAATGGTCATCACATTCCCTTTAGCCTTGGAGATGTCTCAGGCCCATGAAAGATCCTCTTTTCACATGCAGAACTTTGAAGAGTCTGGGAAATGATCAACAAGTTGTTTAAGTGTGTTTTTTATTTAACTGTTAAGCATTCTCCACAGTTTTGCCTAGTGAGCTTTAATCTAGAGGCTGTTCTAGGGCTTGCCTTATGCACTTCAAAATGAGAAGACACTGCTTTGTGTTGGAGAACAGATAGAGGGAGATGCACTTGTCCAAACTAAATGAATTCATGTTCCTCTTTTGACCTCATTGTGAAGTGCCCTATTTGGCTGGAAACTACCTGTGGAAGAGAAGCTCTTGTTGAAAGCAAAGCAAAGATGCTGAATTTCACTGGTCAGGCTGGTTTCAGTGGTACATATGTCAAAGGCTGAAAAACACAACAGCAGTCCTAAGAGTAGGCATGATTTCCCTAAAAGAACAAAAATGTGGGGCTAAAAGCATAATCTGTCTCCAGGCCCTTTCCCTATGTGTCTGTCTTTCCAAGGTGGCACACAGTGGCAGTAGGTGAGAAGTGAATGAACTGCACCACAAAGCAACCATGAAACTTTGAGCATTGGTGTAAAAGCTGCAGAGGACAATAACTCTGCATCTCATCCATGGGCAAGTCATCTAAAAACTGAGCTGCAGTTGTGAGATCCTCACTCTGCCCTTGAAAAAAAGGCTTTACCAGGAGGGTGCTGGAAAGTAACGAGAATTTTTTCCATGTAGTTTAGTAAGAGAATGAGGTTCAATGACTTGTCTTTGGATTTTCTTGTTGAGAGATGTTCAGTGACAGCTACGAATGTTTGCACACTGCTAGGTCTCCTCTCACTGTGTGGCTCTTTCCATTTTTTCTAAGTTGCCTGGCTCCCCTTTGGGATCTACCAGAGGATCCTCCAGGGGACTAAATGCTTAATTTTGAACTCCACATCATACTGGAATCTGTCATTTTTCTTAGAGTGTCCTTCTCAGAGAGGATGATCACAAACTGGCACAATGCCCTGTCTTCTTTTTAATAACAGAAAAAATGTATAAAGTTTTGTTAAAGTTACAACATAGCAAAATAATAGCTTTAAAGCATTAGCTGTCTGTATCTCTATACACCAAGCATGCACAAAAATTTTTTTTTGTGTTATTTTTCAGTGTAGAACTGCTTTAAGAAATAAAGAATAGTATAAGGCTAGAATTCTTTAGTTTAAAAAAATGAACAAACAAAATTATACATATATAACACTCAATTCTGAACCTTTAAATATAATTAAAAATTTTGAGTCAGAACCTGGGTCTTTTTGTCCTATTTTGGATAAAGACACTGTCAGCCTTACAAATTAAATTCTCTGTGTGCAATATACGTGTATACATCAGGTCATTCTGAAGTAACCAGTGAAATGTTCTACTTATTACTTGCTCTACACTTGAAAATTATATTGATTTGCTAGCTGAGTTTCTGTTCTGCATCAGAATTGCTATTAGAATTTCTACACTGAGTACTCCAAATGGATCATAATGACATTTCTACTTTTACATGTGAACATAGATGTTGTTTCTACAGTTATTCTACATGTAATACTTAATTTAGAAGGTATGCTGGGAAGGATAATTTGTTTGGCTGATTTGTCAGCATTACAGAGATCCTAAACACCAGTTGATGTGTTCTAAGAATTCTTAGAGAAAAAATAAGATAAATTATGCAAGATGACTACATAATCATATTCAAGGATACTGGTAATATTGTGAATACTTCAACATGAAAGTGTTAATTAGCTGTCAAACAGGCACACAAGGAAAGGACGATGGTGAAGACAGCTGTAACTGATTCTCAAAAAAAGAGAGAAAAAAAACCCCTTAGCATATTCTATAAAGGTAACAGAATTTTCCAGTTGTGTCATTGTACCCATAGAGAGCTATTTCACAGCATAATTACAGACTTATATCCACTCAGTCTTACTAGATCTATCATTGCGTGTGATCCTTTACTAATTTTTGACAGCTAGGGTCTGAGATCAATATTCTCCATACTGACAGAGAATCTTGTTTTGACTCCAGGTTTTCTTTATCTCCTTGTATGATCCTTGAATGAATCCCAATGCATGTAAAAATAATTGTCATCCACATGTTTATATATTTAAGTTCTTTTTACAAAATTATTTCTACAAACCCAACTAATTTTGTTAAATACATTCTAAGAAGTATATATACCTTCTATGCCATCTTACAGCTTCATTTTTACAAAGGCATGATCATCCTTCAAATAAGTTTAGAAGACCATTCCTCACAGTGAAAGAAAATGGTAAATATGGCATGTACTCCATGGGTGATGACGAAAAAGTTATAGGCTTTCATGATATCTTTCATCAGGTCAGTTTTAAAATGGCAAATACTATCTAATATGTTTTCATCAAACTTTTTAGCAGCTGTGCAACAATGAGAACAGGAAGAGACAACTTGGAAATTATACTTTTATATTGTTGCACAAGCTTAAATTCCATAAACAACATTGCCGTATCAGTCACCTTGAACCAAAAGTTATTTTTTTCCATTTTCTTCAGTGAAGATTTTTCAGCAGGTGCAGTACTCAGAGTGACATTTGAGTTGAAATTGAAATGCCATCTTTCACCTTTGTCTCCTGCATAGAAGATGATGAATATGGTGTTCTTCCTGGGAGTGAGGATAAGTGCAACCATTGGCTATATGCATGAGGAAAGAGGAAGGGACAATTCTGAGGTGTGACAGCTACATAACTGGAAAGAGAGATGAAAAGCAAATATAAAAAAAAAAAGGTTTTTTTCATTAAATGTTACAGAGGAAGCAGAAACAGCTTATTAACAAAGTTAGCAAAAAAGGAAATACTTCTTGTCTACAGTTCTGGTGGGATCAGGATTTGACCATACAGTTTCTTAACTTCCAGTAGTGTACACTGGTCTCTGTGCCATGGAGAGAGAGAAGGGAGAAAACAAACCTCTTGTACTTTCTTCATGAAAAAAGATGCATTCTATAGAAAATGGTCCTTGAGCACAGGGGCTGGTCTCTGCAAGTCCCATTTCCAGAATGTTTTCTCTGACTACCAAGCTCAGTGATGCTTCACCCCAGACTAACTAGTAACATTTACTGTAAAGTATTTTCAGAAACTGAGAGCTAACATATTTTTTCCCACTTGTCCAGTGGACTTGGTACTGTTGTGAAATGAATTTCTGAACCTATCCTTAGAATAAAAAGGAAGCAGAGCTCATGCTCAGAGTATGGCACAAAAGCTTTTTGAAGAGGGACAACATCCTCTGAGGCACCTGGCATTGGCTGCAGTCAGTGAATTAGCACTGAGGTCCTTGTTCTATGGGCTGGGTCTTCCTGTGATCTGAGAGACGTAGAGAGAGCACTGACCATGGGGCAAGCTGTGGTAATTTTGTACTTCCCCAGTTTTTGATTGTTTGCATATTCTACTGTGGAAAGCTCCCTTACTGTGGAAAACTCCTCACAGCTTTCAGCTGTGAACACCAAGAGTCAGTTGACCTAGTTTTACATAAAGTTAGTGGTCTAGTCTGGAGTAGTTTTGTCAACTACTCCTACATACAATGGAGAGAGAGGTGCTCATCTCATCTTAAAATAATTATACCAGGTAGATAGGATGATCTTCCTGAATGGAGGCACTTCCTTCTCTTTCTTATTCTTGACTACAGAGGAAGCAAAGACAAAAAGCTTCTCATCTTTCAGCTAGAGATAGATGAGTTGACTTCCACCACTGTTAAGGGAAGGCAATTTCCCTGGCAGAGATCCTCCTGACAGAATATTAAGTATACTTGTAGTTCTGTGTTTTCCTTGACATTATTTCCACCTTATTGTCTGAGCAGGTTACTGTCTCCATTTGGCTGCTGCTTTATTTAGAGGAAGAATGCTTCTCGGCTCACATCCTGGGTACCCAGCTCTGTGACCACCAGTCAATGGCCTGACATCATGGAACACACTAACAGCAGAAATATATGTTTTCTTACCCTCTGTTTTCTCTTCTTCTTTTATGTATTCTACAATTTTAAAAAATGTGTTTGTTAATCTCTACTGAGTTTTCATCAGAGGAGGTGGTTGCTTACAATTACATTTACACTGTCCTTGCAGCTCCTATAATCCCTGCAACAGAAAAGCTCTGCCATCAAATGAGTGAAGCTAATTTATTAACCAGGGATTGGACTGACAGCTGGTAAGCTAACACTTCTTTCAACAGTTTCAAGATTCACAAAGTGAAAAATGTTTATTCTATTGGATCCTGATAAAATATTGTTTTAATACTTCATAATAAAATAAAGAGCAAAAAGAGCAATATGCCTGTTGTATCTTGAATAGCCTAAAGGGATGCTTCGCAGGGACTTGTCAAATGGCAAGAAGCATTTAACAGAGCATATCTGGTTCACTGCATATCATGTAACCAGTGCAGAACCGCTAAGCGCAGTATACAAAGATACATATGGTTGGTCCCTTCTGAAGGGATTAGACCAAGGAAGTGAAGTCATGAGTTAATGCAAATTAAAAAACAAACCAAAGCAAAACAGAACTAAACAAAATCAATACCAACAAAATCACCATCAACAACAAGAGAACCTCACCGGGATACTGTAACACCTGTTTGTTAGTCTTTTCTGTAGAATAATTTACTACAAACAATATGAAGTTTTATTTTATTTTCCCTATTGTCTATGCCTTTCAGTTTTCCCTTCCAAAATTGAACAGAGGATTTTAGTTTGTAAGATGTCCTAGCTAATATGATGTAATCATAAAATTACAATTGTTTCTTGCTCCTTCTCATTCCAACTCTAAGGAGTCTTGTAAACAAATCAGGATCACAAGCATTTCTCTGCATTGCTGTCCATCTCAGGGTGAGAAAAGGGAGCTTGACTTTAGCATGCGTAGCATGTTCCCCACGTCATCCCAAGAGGACATATCTTCTAGTGTCACTGCCTTCTTTTATCAACTGCAACATAAATATTTCAATGACTGGAAAATAACAGTCTCAAAAAGAGACAATTTGACAGTAGTATTAACACCTGCTACCTCACATTCAGATCTCACCTTCATTCTAGCTCTGCCATAGATATCCTCTGTGACTGTGGAAATTCACGTGTGTTTCAGTTCCATGTCTATAAAATGGGATTAGTGCCTTTCTCCTCTATTTTTCCTGATTTTTCCTGTATCTGTTGATTGGGATAATGTTGATTTTGCTTCATTTTTGACAGTGAGGCATCAGCTTAATGTCATGCCCAATAACATTATTGCAATTCAAGCCATAGGTTAAGACAGATAAAAAAATTTCAAGACAGAAAGGTTTGGTGACATTTTTTCCAGTGGACACAGAATAAAGAAGGTGTATTATTATGCAGCTACAGATCACAGAATGATTTGGGTTGGAAGGGACCTTTAAAGGTCATCTAATCCAACCCCTTCTTCAACTTCAACTAGATCAGGTTGCTCAGAACATTGTCCAACCTGGCCATGAATGTTTCCAAGGATGAGCCATCTACCTCCTCTCTGGTCAACCTAGGCTAGTGTTTCATCACCCTCATTGTAAAATATTTCTTCTTTATATCTAGTCTAAATGGACAAAGATTTATCTTTTGACTGCTAACCAATCTGATTAAATAAGTCTTGTCTTGGACACAGACTGTGATTTAGGAGGAAGTTTCCTTCCCTGAACAATTCTGTAATTCTGCTCAGTCATGGCCCAAGTCTGAGCTTTCAAAATATTTGATTAGATTTCTGAAGCTAGTATCTTTTTTTCTGTACTTTATAGGTCTTTTTCTTACCTTTTCACTTCATCTTCTTACACTTTTTTTTGTCTTCTGCCCAGCTCTTAATTCCTGGCTTGTGTTCCTAATAACTGCCGTGTTTTTCATCACTTGACTTTGGCTCTTGGCTTCCACCTGGAAATCTGGCACAAGCTCTTGACCTGTGGCTTGCCTTTTGCTAGTGCTGACCCTACCCACAAGACAAATCTATCCATGCTTTTGATCCTATCAGGCATGGATGTTAAAGGTGCAACCCAGAAAAAAAAGAATGGGTCATTTAACTAAGCAGAAATAGCTTTT
Source organism: Todiramphus chloris collaris (assembly GCA_025345505.1). Taxonomy (NCBI): domain Eukaryota; kingdom Metazoa; phylum Chordata; class Aves; order Coraciiformes; family Alcedinidae; genus Todiramphus; species Todiramphus chloris. The sequence continues at coordinate 33,500,590 of JANVCC010000010.1, read as the reverse complement.
ACTATCACTCATTAAGGTAGAATATTCTCACAAATTATTTCGTTGTCTCTACCGATGTATCTTTTCTGCTTGCCTTTCTCTTTTAACTTCCTCTTCTTAGCATCAGTCTGACAAATGTTTGGTAGGTCCCTTCTGTGCCAGTGAGTCATTTGCTGCAGAATTACTCAGCTTCTGTTTGCTTTCAGCTGGGCTCCACTCCAGATACATGGAAATATGTTCCTTTGATGCAATAATGATTTGTTTTTCTGGGCATCTTATTTGAACTATTGGCCATTTGTTTTCTCCTGATTTCCAGATAAATCTACCACATAGCTAAGGTAAGCAACTGGAATTTATGAAGCCTAACAGTAAGATAATAAGGGTCAGCATATTAAAACAGAGGCAGATGCTACCTCTGCAATGCTCATTCTTTGCTGGAACACTGTCTGATTATGATCAGATTCTGCCCTAATCCAACTGCATGTAGCTGATCCAGAAAGTACCAGCTGTTTTTCTTCTCCCTATCAGCTGCAGAATGGATCAAATACAGTGTGTACATCTTTAGGTATGTGGATGGATCTATTCCACAGGTTCAAGGTTAAAGTTTGCAGAACAACTTTAGAAATTTCTAGGGTAAGCCATGTTTACCATTCAGTGTAAACCCCTCTTTTATAGATTCTCCTTACATGGGAAAAATATGCCAGGGTTAGTAATTTATTATGTGGGCAAAGATTAAAATATATTACTGCAGTTTTCAAGGTGCTTCAAAGAGGCCACAAAGATCCATCTTTTTTGTGTCTCCATCAACATTGTGTTTAAGAATAGAAGTACATCTTTTAAATTAATCACCAAAATCTGTATTTGTCTATTTGCCATGTGTTGGTTTAGTTTCCAAAGTGTTTTTAGTTAGCAACCCTAGATTTCTTCTGGAGGAAATTAAGCTAGAATATATTCTCATGTTTTAATATACTGTCTTTCCTTTGGGTTTTGCATATTACAAGTGAATGATATAAAAACTCAAGGAAATAAATAGGAAGTCCAAGAGTATCATTTATACTGACAATTTCCTTCCTGAAAAAGAAGAAAAGACTCTGCTAAGATACCAGTTTTGTTCTCCTCTTCTATTCTTTTGATTTTTCACTGTACTGTTATTTGGCTTTCCCTCAACAACTCCAACTCCCAGATGACTTTTGCAATTGCAGATAGATCCGATGTTTGCGCAGCTCTTTATTTACACATAGCAGATGGAGAAACAGATCAAATGAAGCAAGAGTTAGTATCTTTTTCCCCTGTTTCTGAATGATCTGTACATCCTATCAAAAATCATGATGCTAAGCTGACCAGAACATCAGAAATGATGCTGGATTTATAAAATCAGAAGAATATTTGCAGATGCAATTCTGCATGCAAATGATTCATGACAGTAAATGACAGAAAGCAGTTTGAGTATCCCTTCTCAGAACTATTTTCCCTTTTCCATATATTTTGAGTATGTCCACTGCTTGAGCATCCACTACCTTAATTTTAGATCTGGCAATATCTCTGCTCTTAGATACAAGAACATCCTTAAGGCATGGCTTTGCTTCAGATCTGAACATGACCTTCACAGCTGCTCCCCACCCTCCCCTTTTTTTCCTCAGTCTATGCTAGGTTTCTCCGGGAAGGAATTCTAGATACTTGGGTTGGAAGACAGTTTCTGTGCCTGCCAAAAAGTTATCTGATTGGAGAGCTCAGAAGACGGGGATGTGGCAACATACTGTGAGGCATGGCTGAGTCATGGCTTAAGTGTTGCCATCATATTTCATTGATCAGATATATTCAACAGAGCCTTTGCTGTTGCCCATTGTGTATTTTCTGCACTGTACAGGCATTGTGATTCTTCTCCTGTGGAGCCGAACCCACGTGAATACGGATGTGAAAGATGGTCATGATGTATGTGTCTTCATCAGCCTAATAACAGTTCAGTTGATCAGGTTGTTATACCTGGCATAAATTATTCTTGTAATTGAAGAATATGGAAATAGAAATATTCTTGAATTTATTTCTCAATTTAGAATCTTTTCTAAGTTGGTTTTTTTCAGTCTTTCAGTACAAAATTAAGAAAAACTGAAGGGATCTTCCTGTGATATGCACATGCCTGATGGTTTAGTTCATGCAGTGTATTGATACACTGTTTCTGAATCCATGAAAGATAAATTTATAAATTCAATGAGATAAGTGCAATAATTATAAGTCAGATGTGTTCCATGTTACTTTAAAAATTAAAATATTGAACAAGTCAAGTATTGCAGCTTTTTTATTTTTTTTTTTCTAGAATGACTTCATGTCCTACATGATTCCCTTCTATAAGGAGACAATGTTTTTTTGTTACATCACAGCTGTTTTATATAATCTGTAACATCCATTTAAACATAAGATAAAATGGAATCCCTAGTGAGTCCTCTACTGTGATCTGTCATGGCGTCCCTTGCAGTTGTGACTCCTGCTTTGCAAAACACTGGTTTGCACATCTTTTTCTAATAAAGTGCACCCTGGGTTTTTTTGCCTTAATAAGATTGTTCTTGATGCTTAGACGGTAATTAGAATGCCATATCTGAAGAGTGCTTATAAGTGGCTATTTATCTTTCTGTTCTATTGTGTATTGTAGAGGAATTATATGAAAGGGAACCCTCCAAAAACCAAAACAAAACCACAAAAAAACCCCTAGATAGCTACTTTGTAGTAAAGCTGTAGGAAATTCTGACATCCAAAGTACATGTTTCAGGAGTTGTGCCAAGGAATGAGCTAGATGGTGTGAGTGATGATGCAAGTACTTGAAATGAGGAACAGATTGTGAAAAGAAGAAGAATCAAGGAAAGGAATGAGATTATGGGACTGACTATGTATGCTTGTGTGGCTTTGATTCTTTATGTGAGGTTAACAAAAGGAAATAACTGGTCTAAGAAGAAACACTTAAGATATGAAATGAAATGTGGACTGAAGGACAAAATGCCCAATTTATAGGTAGTTTTACTGTTTCAAAATGTCTGCAGCTTTTCTAACACAGTGGCATTTGTTACTACAGAGCAACACTATAGTTGCTTTATAGCTTCTGGTTCCCTTAAACAGAGATCAATTTCCTGATTCCTAGCTGTGTGAACATTCCTTCACAAAACCCAAGCCTCTCTATTTCCCTTCTTGCTCTAAATGGCCTCAAAAGGAAACCAAAGCCCCTAACCACTTTAGCCCTTAGGATGAAAATTAATTTGATTATCTTTTAATTAACCAATTTAAATGATGGTTGCTATTAACAAGCTTCTTCTCTAGCAACAAATCACAGCATGTAAACAAACAATGCACCTGCTGCAGATGGATGAAAGATCACAACACCTTTTAGCACTGACCAGCCCTTAGATTAAATACAAGTATTGAGTCCAAATTGTGCTATTGACCCACCTCTACAGTCATTCAGCTGGATAATTTCATCTTAAAATTGACAGCTGTTCATAGCAGAAACTGAGTTGACAGGAGTAAAAATAAGAACAAAAATAACAGTAACATTGTGACAAATGCAGCCTGTATGTAAAAAATATCTATAGATCAAAGCTCATTTTCTACTTAAAATAACACTCTTTAAGTATTTAATATCCAGTTATGAAGAAATGTGTGTCTTCCAAAATTATGGTACTTCAATAAAACATTTTTCACCTGTAAAGAAATCAATGTTATCCCTTATTACCATACAGTCAAATCATCTCACAACATCACTCTACAGTAAGAAAGTGCTGTTTTCTTATTTCAGAGGGAAAGAAGTTTAAATTATTTGTTCAAGATCACACAGACAATCTGTGGCAGTACCCAGACATCTTGGGTCCTGCTTTAACACTTCACCTTTTCTAAACTTTTTTTTTTTTCTCCCTGCTCTGACACTTTGAATACCCAAGGCACAAAAGAAAAAAAATGTACTGCCAAATAATCCTACAGCTGATGCATTAGTGGTGGAACAACTAGTAATTAGTTCCTGAGGATTTGCCCTCTTTCACAACAGTGAGGGGGCAGATAAATTGATTTTTTAATTCCATTAACATCAAGTTTATAAATAAATCTACCTCTAAAAGTGTGGCACTAATTAAAAGGCTGGCTTGTGTTTTCTATTCTACAATTCTGTGTTGTATTAAGGGCTCTTATAAGTACTCAATGCTTGAACATTTTAACTGTTTCATAAGATCTTATTTGAGCACAATTTGATTCTGTATGGAATTTTAGCAGTTAGCAGCCTAAAAACTCATGAAGTGAATGACCATATGTTCTCTTGCTCTTCAACTTTTAGTACAAAATTCAAAGTATGCATTTGAAAAATATTTTTAGACTCCTAAACAAATGTTGTTGCTATGCTATGAATAGTACATGAAAACACTGACTTCTTCTTTTTTTAAAACTAAGATTTTCATTGCAATAAAGAAACCACAATGAAATAGCAGAAGGCAAGAAAAAAGAAACTTATTTTCCTTCACTTATGCACCATATATTTTTCCAATTTTCACACCATTATGAACTATTATGATTATATCATATTCAATAAACTAAACAGCATCAAACTCAAACAAGCCTTCAAAGGGAACCAGCAAAAGAGCTGTAAAAGCAGTAAAAAGTTTGATAATAATTCAAGATTTCTTATTCTGATTTGTATTGATCTATTACCTGGCACTACTGTTCTAGGCCGCTGACATGAGTATTTCATAAAACCAATGTCCAAATCACTTCAGAATACTAAAGATAATGTGTTTGTATATACCACCAACAGATTTGTGCAGGACACATTCTACCTTACATCATCTGTATTGTCTAGAGATTCTGTTTATTCTGTGTTATATAATTTAAAAACAAACAAACAAAAAGTACAATTGTCCTATACTGATGGGGAGAGCTTTCATATTATGTTAAAAATCACAAAAACACTACTTCTAAAACAGGTGTCCAGCCATATGTCAGTTAAAAATATCTCCACCTAAGCCTTAGAGTTTTTTGATCATTATCTGCATATATATTTTTTTTTTCCCTTGATTTCTTTCATTATTATTGTTCTAGATACAGCTAGATGCTTAAAGGAATTATGGTCTGTGGAAGGCTGATGACATAATTCTTTCATATTTGCTGAGAAAACTACCTAGAGAAAAAAAAAAAAAAAAAAAAAAAAAAAATCTCATGGATTACTTCAAATTAAATCAGAATACCTAAGAGTAAGACATGGATAGTATAAAATCACGTTTTTCTTAGAGAAGAAATGCAAAACTTTTGTCTAGCAGCAGAGTCCTTTTAGCCTCCAATTTTGCATTCCAGCATCACATTCTGGAAAAAAGAACAGCAATGGGAAGAGACTTGCAGCAATGTGCAGGAATCATGGTAGAGGACACAGCATGCACCTACACTGAAGCACATAGGTGCCCATGTTCCCCTTACTAGCCTCACAGTAGATGCACACCTCACCTAGAAGATGCATGCATGTCTCTAGTCAAAATCCCTTGTGGAAGCAGTATCATCATAAGCAGCTAGACTTCAATGTAGACTTGTCCACTACCCTTCTGCCAGTTCCCCACACTTCTTTTCCATTTTTTACCCTACCAAAATATTTCCATCTCCCTGTTTCCTAGAAACTGTTTGGCACTGTGTTTATTTTCAAAGCAGCTTGCTCTAACCTGTTAAGACACTACTAACAGCTCCCTGCTGCCTGAAGATGATTCCCTACCAAAAGCTAGATGACCAGGAGACTCTTACAATGAAGAAGTGAAATACGATCAATAAATGTATTCATTGTTGTCTGTGTAACCAAGAGCATGGTTATAATTCTATTTCAGGGAATGTGATGTTATCAGGGATGTGTTTTTACAAAGCCAGTACAAAGCCAGGACTGCCTGTCAGGAGATGGCAGTCTGAGATCCATCTGCAGATACAGTCTGTGCATATTTTTTGAGCTGTTTGATTCTGTTTGATTCATGAAGCACCCTATGTCTTCAAATTCCTTTCTTCTTTGAAGAAAAATATAAAAAAAAATTAAAAAAAAAAGACAAAAGAATGAGTTTGAGGTGGTATTATAGGATCACATTTGGACCCATTACATTCTAACAAGGAGTGATCTTTGAAGAAATCTGGGTTTGGTGAAAATATACTCTCTATTTGCGTCTTTTCTGCTGAAAGTTTCATGAACAGCTTTTTGTTCTGTCATGCAGGTTTACATTTATCACTACTAAAGCTCATCTGACTAATTTCTGTGGAAGATAGGGTAAAGGAGATATTTATATAAACTTTCATAGGTAAAATGATAAGTCAAAAATCATGTGTCATAAGATTCCTTGCCCTCCTTGACCATTTGCTTTAATGGAAACAGTGTTTTGGCTGGATGACAGAGGAGGAAACAAAAACCTAAAGCCACTAATGTCTGGTTACTTTTGTTACAGATGTTCTTGATGTTTGTAGACCCCTGAAGATAGAGGGTAATTCTGGAATAGATTTGTAATATATATAATATTTTTATTATTTATATTTACACAAATATGTATGCTCTTGGATTTGCAGTTAGATTATTCTTGTCAGTGTGACCAATTTTGCAAATTTCATTCTTTTGTTTCTGACCCTACTTCTCCGTCCTGTGGCCTATTGTTTGTTGTTGGATTTTGTGGGTTTGTACATTGTTTTTTTAAAATACGGTTATCAGGACATATTGATGAATCCTGATTCGGATTTGAAATATCTCAACCTTCTCCTTGTAGAGCTTCTGCCACACATTCTTAGTAGGTGGACAGGTTAAGAAAAACACAGAACCAGTGGCAGGATTTCAACAGTCATAAACTTCATTCTACCTACTGATTCAAAAGAAGATAATACAATAACAGGCATGCATAATTTTACCCCTGTATAAATTCTGATCTTAAAATCTCAAAAATGAAAAATAGAGGCACAATGGAGGAAATGTTGATTCAATGTTGTTGAACTGTTACGTAAAATAAAATAAGATTTTTACATGTTTCCAACAGTGTGCCACCATTCAGTACAAACAAGAGAGGACTTGCAAATCTCTGGAAATTGCTGGGGCTGATTTGCAAAACCACCATTATCTCTCTTTTACAGCTTGTGCTAGGCACAGAACCTAGGAGAGGAAAATGAAAGGACATCATTAGCAGCTGTTACTTCTTACTGTTCTAGGGACAGTTTGTGTCTAGGTGTTGGGTTTTCTCTGTAATAAGTTATTAGGCTGTCACTGTATGGGTGCATATTTCAGAACTGAAAGTATATGCAACTCCACTGTGTGAAAGAAAAGGAACGCGGTTATATTCAAAATTTTACTTTTTGTTGTAATGCAAAAAACATATTGCTTTGGAATTTTGTTTTGCTCCTACATCATTTCCTCCCATCATTGTAAACATACAGAAACTTAGAACTTGATATTTTCTTTGACTTAAAAATGTTTTAAGTCTAACCATAATGAAACAGCAGATTTAAATTAGTACAAGAATATCTACATTGAAAAAAATGACTTTTTTTTCCAGAAGATTTTGGAAGATGGTGAAAACTCAAAGAGCAGTCCTGAACTGAGACCAAATTCTTCTTCAGACCTACAGAAAAACAAGTATTCTGAAAACCTCTCAGGATAGAATGTTAAATGCTACCTTTTTGTACATTAGCTAGATGCAGGTAAACTGTGTCATGCCCCACTTAAAATAGGGAAATGAATTAATACAGTATGATCTAGTACTGGAAAGTATATTAGAAACTTTCAATGTCTCCATTTTCATTCCTACAGAATCAGGAAAACTGAGTCAAGCAAAGGTTTGGGGGGAAAAAAAAAATCAAATAATGTTAAAACTGTTCTTGTTTTAGACAATTATGAAAAAATAGAGAAGATGCCCTTTTGGGGAAAGGAATGGAGGAAAGGACTTCTACAACCTGAGAAATTTTCTAAACACCTTCAGTAACACCTTGGGCTTCAATACTTCCAACAAGATAAATAAAAGCAAACCAGCTTTCACACTGAATGATCTCAGAGAATAGTGTTGAGATAGAGGAAAAAAAGGAAGCATTCTGAGCAAAGAATACCTTCATTTCAATAATGCATAAGTCTCAGTCTTACTGTTCTTGTTTGTAACCTATTCTTTCTCAGTAATCTTAGGTTTCAGTGGTGCTTCTAAACATTTATATTCAAACGTAATACATTTTAGAAGCTCCCTAATTTATGACTGTTAGCACAAAATTTTTATATTTATATATTTTTATATTTAAATATATTTATTCTTTATTTTTGTCAGGAGGACTTTTTCTTTTTTAAAGTTACAATCCATAATCCTCCACTATTTTTTACTATTTTCAGTGTCTGGGTGATTTTTAAGAATGATAAGGTGTGTAGGGATTCAAACTTGTATTTTTCTTCAAAATACAGGAAAGATGCTCTACAGAAATAAAAGGTCAACTGAGAAAATAAAGCCTACTAACAATGAACTCTCTCCAACAATAATTATTGTTACAATAAACTCATTGGAAATGATATCTAGGTATTCACAGAGCATGTTTGAAATTAACTAAGGAATGACAACATGACCAATGATTTCCTTAAACATAAGCACAGCTAACCCAAAATCCAGTATATTTTTCATTGCTATGTGGTATCCCATTAATTTTACGTTTCTGAGCTTAACAGGATAAAATCAGCTCAACTCTACTGAATGTACATTTAACCTTCTTTGAAGACATTTCAAATGTGTATCCATGATCACCATGTTGAATAAACAGTATAAAATACAGCTGAGATTGTTGAATTCTAATGTACTCTGAAATCCTTTCTCCTTCATACATAACTGCTGGCTGACAGCTGCTACTACCATCAGTCAAAGATGCCAGTGAAATACCTACACCAAATACAGTCGACAAGCAAAATAACCATGATGAACTTTAAACTCCTTTTGCTTTTTTTTGCTGTCTCTTTCCTAATGGCTATTCTTAAGAGGGTTCATGCCAGACTAAGATATTGGTCTCATCTGTAAGTAACCCAGCTTCATGAAATGTTTTGTGTCCTCTTTTTGGAGCATAAGCACAAGTTTTTTCTGTATTCTGTTGAAACGATAAGTAACTTATTTTCTGTTTGGGGGTTTGGTTTTTTTTTTTTATTTGAGCAGATGATACAAAGATATGGTTTGCTGGGCTTTTTTTTTCCTTTGCTCTTCCGTAGCTACCTATTAGGGTATTCATTGCAGTTTCTCAGTTACTGTGCTAATTAATAGGAAAAACTCTTACTAGTCTAAGGCAGACTGACCTCAGTCAAAATTGGACTGCAGTATATTTCAGTCATAACAATTATAAAAGAATAAGGTATATTTTTCTTCAAGATCAGAAAACTATTTGAACATAACTTACAGAGAAAATAACATATGGTCATGGCTGTATAGAGGTTCATAAGATCTGCTGCAATCCCAGACAGTGTTAGAGAAAGCATACCTAGTGGAAATGTCTGTGAAAATTTCATGAATTTGTTGTGAATATACTTCCTTTATTTAGACAGAAATAAGAAGCAAGAGGACATTTGTGCTCCCCCATATAGCTGCCAGAGGCTAATAAATGCCCAGTGAGAAGAGCATAGTGAAATGTACCCACATTACCATTTCTCCTCAGGAGTGCATTGCATTTTCTTTTTATATCCACGTTCACTTTACTCATGTTCATTACAAACACTGTTCTGTTCCTTTTTTTATGTTATGGTTCTCTTATACTCTAGAAAAAAAATACCTAAAGTCAAGAGGGTTAAAAATTTTATGTTATTTTAGACTTTTTTACTACTCCTGAAAGCATACGTGTAGCTTGCAAGTAACAAGAGTGTTTATTGTGGTAACTGTCTCTGAATAAAAGAGACACCAAGGTTACATTGAGACATTGCTTTACAGTGCTATTGAATCACGTACCAGTCTGTAAGGTATGAAAGCCTCCCTTCTCAGCTTCACAATTCTCTTGTACTTATGCTGGGTCAAACTACCTTATTTGTAGAGGAGTGAAAGGAGACACAATTTAAATAATCACAGGGTAATGGATAGGTGCAGCTTTGTGGTTATCTTTGACCCTTGGTATTGTGCATCTGCTGTTTATTTACTCCACTCCTGAGATGTGAGGTTTTATGTATTTTGTAAAATCTAAGCTTTGGCTGTGGTTCACAAGTTTCTCTCATCTAGTTTCTCCAGACTACTTTATAGCTTGGGTATAGCCTCCCTTACTACTACTGCATTTTTAGTACTGTCAGCAAATTTTGGTTATGGTTGAAATTTTGTCAGCTGGAGGCATTTGTTCAGCAGACCTCAGCTACTGTACAGTCATCCAAATAGCCAAATTTACACCTTATGAATAAAAGACAGCTGTACTTGCAGACTGTATGTATCACTGAAAATGCATAATGTGGTGACCACTTCCCGCTTTATTTGAGAATTCTTAGGGGTTTTTTACCCTGTTCCAAAGACATGCTGGAAATGCGCTTTAAACCACCCAGCTGAACATTGATAATCTGACCTTCACTGGACAGTGGACACCACTCTTTATTAGGTTTATTCTGAATAATAAAAACTCTCAGGAGTCAAGTTTGGTGCAGGATTGTGTGATTTTTCTCTAATGGAAGATACTGTGCCAGAGGGAAGTGTAGCAAGACATTTAGAGGATGAAAATCACCCTTTATGGATATTTTGTGCTTTTAGTCATGAAGACTGCTGAGTAGTCTTAATGGGAATGATTACAATGTTTCCTTCAGGTGCCATGAGATTTTTCAGGTCTGTACTGACCAGAAGAGGAAATGCCACAAGCATAATTTATGCTGACAGGCTCTCATGACCACACTGCACACAGCTTGTCCCCCACTGCTCTATGGCAGACACAGCTCAGGGACAGTCAGTCTTAGGACAATGCTGGAACAACCCCCAAAAAGAGTCAAGAAGCAAGCTAATAATTGTGCAACAGAGGCAACCAAGCATTTAGCTCTTCAGCTAGCTCCTGGTCTCATCAGTGCAGACCTACAATAGTGCCTGTAACAAGATGTTCCCAGACCATATTACGATTTGGAAACCAGCTGGCAGCATCTGTGCAAACACAGCCCCTAAGCCTACATTGGTTTTGCAAAATCTCTTACTTAATTCTCTTTTCCTGAGACTATTCCGGCTCCTGTACTTTATAACTGGTAATAAGTCATTTCATTTATCTCCCTGTCCTTATAAGAGGAAACCATGGATGCAATTGTGACTCAGATGGTACGTCTGAAATGGCATTCCGTTACAATTTTTATTCAAGATCCAGTATTACTGTTGTAGTTATAGTCTCTCAGTCAATCTGAAATTTTGGACTTCTGTAATATATTTTTTTGCTGACTTTTTTGTTTACACATCCCAGTGTCAGTCCTGGAGAAGGACAGATCTTTTTTTTACTTCTCAGAATCCTTATGAACACGAAGTTTGTGAGAGAACAAGGGGGTAAACTTCATCACTCTTATCAGATGGTAGACTGACCATTTGGCATTCTGCCTGGAAACTTGCAAACTCAATTAAATGCACATATGGTCCATAGCAGGCAGAATCAGTCTTTGCCAACACACATCCCTCTTACGGCACTTTCAAACTTTACCCACGCTAGATAGTTTTTTCCACATAGACCTTTTTTTCCACTTCTCCAGCAGCATCAGTTCAGCATATTGTCTTCTCTTCCCTGGAAGAATACAGGGAAGAATGCCAAGATGAACATCAGTTTGAACTCCACAGGGGTGATTTTGCTATCGAGGAGCTTTTGTTGAGGAAGACAGGTATGGAGATACCTAGATTTAATGAGCAGTGCTGGTAGAATTAATAAATCTTCTCAATACTCCCTGAAGCAGCTGCTCTATTTTGAAATAATGAGCATATGGTTTCATTATATTTCATTGATTTGATCCCCTTCAGCTAAAGAAGTATTTCAGGGGAATGCAAACAACTTACAGAATTTCTGCATATTTCTCACGCCTTTTATTTTTCCTGGCTAAACAGAAAGCTGACTAGCATGCAAAAGGAAGAGCCAGAGGCAGCATTCAGATTTCTTAATAGGGGTTGTATTAGGGGCAATGGGGCCTCTGACAATAATGACGACTTGTGTGTGCCTTGAAGTTACAGTGCTTGGGGGTTCCCTTAAAGGTTTTGGTTCTGTAAAAGAAACTGTGTGAAAGAAACAAGCTCAAGCTGGACTAGCCTTACTTATAAGCTGTATTTTTTATTTACAATTTCTTTGCAGAGGTAGGAGATGGGTAGGAAGGAGGATGACAAAGCATCAAAGGAGCTTGTTAATCTAACACATTCAAAATTTATAGAAAGGAAGTTGTGGGATAATTTTAAATTGTCTACAAGAACAAACCTTTCAAAGCAAAGCAAAACATGTTTCACTTTCTCAGTTGCTAGAGTAATTTCCCTGCCCAGCTGTTTAGAGGAAAAATGGTATCCAATATTTTATCCACTCTGTATCCTGCTACTGACATTAGAAAAATGAATTCTGAAATGAAAGTGAGGTGAAAGTCACTTGCATTTTTTTTTATAAGATCTTTCTGGAAACTGATTTGTGGCAGCTGCAAGCTCACAAGCTATCTTTTTTAAGGATCCAATACAAATAAGAAAAATTTGCATGTGTTTTCATTAGGTAACTGGATAGTCTTGGCAGCTCTGGGGTCTGGAGGGCAGGAGGCATTCCTGGAAAGGCTGCTGACTGACAGGGAGGTACTATGTTCTGCTCTGTCAACTGCAGGGAGATGTACATTCTGCCTCTGGTTACTCAGCTCCCTTCCTCGTCCGTTGCAAGTACAGTATGCTCCATTATACACATATCAGTATGTTCTAACTGTATGTGTATGTTCTATATGTGTATATACTTATGCAAGTTAAGTATGTGTAGATCCATAGCATATATTATAGCTTTTGTGAACAGCAAATCATGCAGTAGCCATTGACAAGATAGTGTTTCTTTATCCTGAAAAGCATTATTTCAGCAAATACTGCTGAAAGTAGTTCAATTTTCCTTTTATATTTTAATTTTAACAAAATTTGATTTTAAGACTCCCCTTCAGACTTACAAGCATTTTATTACATTGCTATTTTAGAAAGTAACATTTTTATTTGCTGCAAATGCCTAGTGTTGCATCATGTGATTATTGACATTGTGAAATCAAAGCAGAAGGATTCACTTCCAGGTCGTCATCACATTTGAACCAAAAGTCTCTAATTGTAGATTCAGGCCTATAAACTATAAGATCAAAAGGAAACCCATGGTGGTATGTTTTCAAACTTAAGAATTCAGTGCTTCTAAGGACAAGAGGCTATATAGTTCAATTTCTTTCCAGAAGAAATAAAAGTGGTCTGTGTTTTGATGGATTGCAAACTGATACTAGGATCAGTCAAAGCCATCTTTTTCTCTCTTAGTGCAAGCAAAATGAACTTGAACATCACAAAATGTGAAACAATACCATCACAGAATACCAGTCTTTAGAAAGCAAATCTATGTACCCAGTCCGTAAAATGTATCGGAAGTATTACCTTTGTTATCAAGCTAAATTGCAAAATTTATTTCAGCCTCTGTGGTCCTGCAGAGATTGTGGCACAGTGATGTTTGCTCCTTATTTCTGACATGCAAGTGGCAGGGAGACAGATGAATGCAGCACTTCTCTTTTTGTGACATAATCCATACATTATTAATTTTTGTTGTTGTTGCTCTAAAGCTGTGAAACAGATGCCATTCTGAACTGAAAATCACTGTTCCGATATGAGCAGACGCAATCCCTGAGCTACCCAGTCAACTAATTAATGCTGCATAATTTAATAAAGGATGGTAATTACTCAGTTTTCCCCATCTTGTTCCCCTCTCTGCTAATGATAACATTATCAAGCTTAGGCAGGAGGTAGTGAGCATATGTGTGTGTGCAGGGAGATAATTTGCAATGAAAGAGGATGAGTAAGCAGATGAGGTAGGTAGTGGTTCAGTCCAGAATCAGACTTCTGAAAACTTCTGATTTCTTATTTAGGGGAGATCTGCAGAGTCAAAGTGTTAAGCAGAATAATAGTGATGATGACAGAATCATTAAAAGGGATAGAAGGAAAGTAAAGAAAAAAGTTAATCTTCCATACATTTGTTTATCAAATGTTGCTTTAGATTTCAAATCTTGATTAGGAAGCAAATGTACTTGTGGACAGAAAGGAAAAGTCTCATCCACAGGCTTTTTCCTCTCTCCCTTTTTACCAGTGAGGTATTCCACCCCATATATGTCATATTCACTGTAAAGATGATGGGTCATGAGGGTCAAGCTCTCTTCTTCAATGACTGGCATCTAAGGAGGACTCTGTCTGTTCTGCTTTCAATGTGTTCTTGAATCCAGCTCCTAAGTCCAGTTCTTGTCTGTCACTGAGTCTAGTCTGGGATTTCCCCAGTGCTTGTTGCACAGCATCAGTGGTGACAGTGGTGTAATTGACATCAGGGGGCTTGGGTTTGATATAGCTTTTTTTTAATGTATTTGTATATATTTCATTTTAATGTCATTATATTCATTACGGCTGGTTTAGTTTTCTTTTACAATCCCTAGGTCTCTCTCCCTTATATCCTTTATCTTCCACTTGGGAGAGAGGTTTATAGAGAGTGTCTGTCATTTGTCTAGTGGCTGGCACAACTCTAAACCTTCATGCCTAGCACACCTGTATATCCTCTGCCCAAATTAAGAGATTCATTAAAAGATTCATTAAAAGATGATAACATATTCTTTTCATTTGATCAATGCTCAAAGACTTTGCAGAATAATAATAATAAAAATATATATATTTTAGTACAAAGATGTTAAGCAACAGCAAGCTATGTAAAATGAAAATGAAGAGGCATTATTGTTTTTAATGTCTGAATTTTTAACTTGACTTGGAGCCTAAATGTCTTGTTGAGGAAAAATTGTTAAATAAGAGTAATTGATTGAATTTATTTATTACTCATTTGTAGAACTTCTTGAACAATACTTTCTGGTGATAAACTTTAGAGATTTTTTAAGTGGCAAATTTAAACTGATGAAATGATGTATGAAACTTTATTTTTTCTTAATTTTTCCATAGATATAAAAATATTTTTCAGACCACAAGATAGACTGAATCACAGATGAAACTGGTTTCAATTGGGAGGCAGTAAACCTAGACTCATAGATTAACCTCTCATGTCCAGCCTAATTCTGATCTCACTTAACTGTTTCCTCAAGGAGGAACAAGAACTATAAAGGATACTTCTGTTAGCAAAGAGATAATATCTCCTCTTAACTGCATCAGGTTTTTGGAGGCTTTGTCTCCTGGGCCTCTTATTTGTATTCCTGTTGAGCCTACTGTTCCCTCTAAACGTTACACTGTCATAAAGAACTACTTACAGAAATGAAAATTCTTCCCTATATCTTATCTACATGGATATGCTTGGCAGGTTGATCTGAGGTAGAGTCTGTAAAACCTCTTTTTAATTTTTCTTTCCCTCTTTTCCTGGTTCTAGTAATTAGGACTATGATGGCCATGCTTAGCATCCATTATATACACTACACATGAATCAAAACTCCACAGGTTTCTGGTTTTGTTAAACTAATCTCTTGAGACCATAAATGCTTGGAGTACCATAGTAACAAAGATCACAATTCTAGTTCCTTATGTCCAGGAAAATAAAATTCCATTACAAACAAAAACCCCACGAATGTTGAAATACGTATATAACATATTTCCATGCAGGATCTGGAAATCAATATTAAATTTAAATTTTGTAACCAGTAAGTGATTTCTGTGGCATAAAGAGAGTCAGAGTCTTTATCTGACAGTCATTATGGATGTGATGGTAAAATTAATATTAGACTAAGCAAATATGTATTAATGCATTCACAGTTATGAACATGAGGAATATAAGTGTAAATCACCTCATGCTTCAGGAAGAACCTGGAAAGAAAGCAGGTTAAAGCTTCTGATAATGGAATGTTTAAGCCAAAATACTAAGTTCTTAAAAGCACTCAAGTTTCACCAGAAGGTTTAACGTTCCTTGTCACTGGGTGGTTATTAGAAACCTGACAGATGAAATGTGCATATAATGGTGGTCTCAAACAAAGGGAAGTTTGAAACAGGAGATATAAAAAGAACTCTGAAACCAGCCAAATAATCCTGGCTGAAGATGGTGAACAGCTCTTTAAAAATGAGCAATGACAATTTCCAAAGACTCGGCTAGCAGGAGCTAGGTATACACTCATAGGAAAAGAAGAAAATTCTCTTAAATCATGTTAGGAATTAAATTAATGAAGTGTTGCATTGACTCTCCTGTCAGCAAGTGGGGAAGTCCATGACTGGGCTTAGACCATGACTTTCTTTTCATAACAGGAGACACTCTGACTTGTTCATCAGCATATATATATATATATATATGTATTGGAGGATAAAAACCTGCTTAGTAACTTTCAAGTATTTGCAAACAGATTCTCAGCAGGCAAGCCTGTCTGAGATCCCTTACAAAAAAAAATATAACTAGTAGAGTAGTCCCACCTCACAATCCCTGCAATTTGGGGGGGGGGGGGGAGGGGGGGGAAGTAATATATCCCTTTTACTGTACTGTTACCTTGTCATGACTATACTAGTACACATTCTGATTCTACTGTCTCCAAAGGGAGCAGGCATGAACTTTTATTATGACATAGTATGACAGGACGATTTTGGTATATATTAAACATTATGTTCATCTGTCATGTTGTATATAGATAACACCGAGAACAAAAGATTACATTTCAGAAAGACTTTCTGGTTTCAAGTCATATTCATTTTGTATGAAATCTAATGTATCTTTTGTATGAAACCTAAAATATAAAAACTATTTGTCAATATTTTAAAGATGTTTTGGATCCACCAAAACAATGAAATGAAGAAAACCAAGATATTTTATTATGAAAATGTGAAAAAATGTTTTGTGAGTATCAGAACTTTTTTCCTCCTTGCTTCTTCTTCAGAAGGAATGTATCAGGGAAGCAGACATATTCATTGACAGATCACAATTTGCTATCAAGGTGCTTCTGACAAGCTGTAGTATGAAGATGAATTTGCTTTACTTTTTGTCTGCCAGTACCAAACATAAACTAGAGAAATGCAATTGCATTACTAAACTATATTGATTAACTTAGACTTCTCATCCTTAAAGGCTGTAGATACGTCTTGGTAGTAGGATCCATGGTTATGTGCAAATAACTGACCTAATTACTCCTACTGATTTACAGGCAAGGAAAATATTGTCCTCTTTCTACATTTCCAGTAGAGTCATTTGTGCATTTTGTGATTACAGTGTTCCCCCTCTCAGGCTTGTTACTAAAACCTTCACTTAGAAAGGATTATTTTTCATTGCTAATATGTGTTAGTAATTAAGAATATTTCTTAATTTCTTCCTTAGTATTTAAGTATGTCTGTCACTCTCTCATTATGCTATTTGGTACTTTAAAGTAATAAATGCAAATTTGAAACAAGATTGGTCTGCAACAACAATACAGGATAAAGCAATACAACAGTACAAATAGTAACAAAATATAAAGATAATATTCATGCAAGCAGAATCTTTTTGGGGATGGTACTATTATAATAGTTCAAACACAGTACCAGAGTTTGTTATCCCTGTAAAATAGTCTCCTTTGGGCAAGACATTTATTAATAGAAATAAATAACATCTTGGCCCAAGAAGCTTTAAAGGCAGATTAAGTGCCTGTAGACTGAAGTAGAGCTTTCATAAACTCTGAATTCTTGAGCCAGGAATCTTTCTTCAGTTTTATTGCAAGTGAATCTTGGATGTTACCTTATAAAATTGCAGACATAAAATACAATTTACAAGTTGTTTCATGGTTACAAATTAATATGTAATATGTTGATAGTCATTTGATAGCTCTGAGTGAGCAATAAAAAAGGTTTCAATGAAACAAAGCATCACTATTTCATATTATGAGTCTGAATAGTGAAAAGCCTCTTATAACAAGGCAAAGAATGTATTAAAGTAATAAATAGAGTGTTATCTCTCAAATAGTTGCGAACCAAGTTAGAAAGCTTAACTCTATTCAGACCAGAGCAAGCAACATTACATGGCTAAATCTCTGTAGGACTTGGAAGATGGCATGTCTTTTGCAGGAGATGTGTGTGTATTTTGTTTGTTGCAGGTTGTAGCTCATTTTTAATATGAAAATATTGCAGAAGGAAACAATTCACTCTAATACTAACACTTATTTTGATAGCACCTAAGGTTATTATGAATATTATTGCTTATGTATAACACAGCAGGAAAATACATAGAATCTGGTCATAATAGCCAGCAGAAGATGACAGACTTCCTAGTTCTGCTGCTCAGTTTGTCCCTTCATATCAATTGCCATTATAATTCCTATGAATCTATGCTCCTATGTTCTGACTTACACCCATCTGTTAAACATGTTCTGTACTTACTCTTGAATTACCACTTAGCTTTTTCTTGACACAAAGCTATTTATTATGAGTATTATGGCAATGTTATAATATGATGGGATTTATTAAAAAATAAGTAAAAATATTACCCTACTGGGAGCCCAGGTGTTGTGTGATTCAGTGAGCAGATGGTTTCAAACATGGCACAATGCATTTTTATACTGCGCTTTTAAAAGCTTAGCATTCCATACTGCTTTATTGTGCATAAATTTCACCTAGTCGTCTACCCCTAAAGGCAGCTGAGTGGCAGTTCTTCAGTTCTTGAAACAGAGGATGACGTGTTATTTCATCTCATTTACTCAAAGAAAGTGTAGAAGGAGGGGGGGGGAAGTTGCTATGGACTTTAAACACCCGCCAGTGACAAATTACTTCAGATCCCTTTTGGAACTATTAATAGCTGCAGCTGCAATTTCAGCACTTCCCAAGTGAGAGGAAACATTTTAAATGAACCAGTGCAGTGGGTGGTGAGAAACTCCTTGACACATCTCATGCATTTTTCATCATTATTTTTTGTAAAGAAAGACTACAACAAGAAGTATTCCATGCTTTTCTATATGTTTTGAGCATCTTATCTGGAGATCAAAATTGTGATAACAGTCACCCTGAGTTTTGCTGGGGTGGGGAGGCATAAATCTGTACCTTCCTTCCCAAGATGACTCAAAACTGCTGTAAGATAGAAACTTAAGATAGTCTCAGATGGCTCTGTAAAAGTTGTTTCACAGAACTCAAGGAGTTCTGGTCAATCTTCCTCACTTTAGCATTTTGCTCTATTCAAAGTTCAGTTTGCACTTGAGACTAGAGAGGAAACTGCAAAAGAAGCCAGAATGATTGTTGGCAAAACAAAAATGACATTAGGTCTGATACTGTCTGCCAGCAACAGATATTGTTCTATATGGTAAAGATATTTCCCTGTAGGTTTCCTATTGCTATTTTATTACAAATAGTAATAATTTTCATTCTGGTCCATACAGCATGTCAGCAGTAAGAATGCTTAAATTAAATAATGTTGTCGGCAAGGTCCATATTAGCAGGCATAACTTCTGAAAGCAGAATAGTCATGCCCTTGCTTAAAACCTTGCCATTTAGTTATATGAGGTAGCTGCCATTACTGTGGTATTTCAGAGCTCTTCCTGGGGCAAAAACTGATGCAAGTGCAGTGGTGATTTTATTTAGTTATGAACAGAATTGGAAAATGTTCAGTTGCAGCCAACAAAAATTTTAGCTAAATGCTGAGAAAGTATCAAGCTGGTTTCCTGGCAAATCCCAAAAAGTCATGGAAAGTCACTTCCACAGGTGGTGTTTTTGTGAGGAGAGCTAACTGTTAGAAAAGGGTGGAAGTGATTAATTGTATATGTTGTGCTGTATGTGAATGTCTTGTTTTTGCAGAATTTGTGTGTGCATTTCAGGAGCGGAACCTCTGAGGCTGATACGATGAAGGAAATGATCCATCTTGAAATGCAGTTACACATTGCAAAGCTTTCCTAGACTATCATGCCTGTCAGTAAAGAAAGCACCCATTACTAAAACTGGCATCCAGATCAACTGCTATCCTTACTACAAGATGAGCTATATATGCTAGGCACATGTCAGAAGAGGTTTATTTTGTGATCTTATATACCTTGTAGTATCCAAGATGTGTGTGTATAAAGAAAACAGATATAATAAAGGATCTGTTATCCACCTTAAATCTTCTGGAACAGCAGCTGGAAGACAGCTGGGATGCTTTAAGGGACAGAAAATGACGAGAAGAACATGGGTTTAAGCCAAAGAATCCCACCCAAAGTGTCTCACTGTTTGACTGTAAAAGTTTCCATCTCTCTGAACAATGAGTGTGCTATGTCCGGGATTCCCCAGTGCTTAGTGGCTCAGTTTCTAGTCCTACCTATGCTCAGCTGGAATTCAGAAGAGATACCAAAAAAAAAAAAAACCCACAAACTGCACATTCTAACATATCCATGTTAATTTATAGTGGTCTCCAAGTTGAACTCACCTGTGAGTGGCAAAACCAAGTTAATCCCTCATTTAGCCTGCAAGAACTTGTATCTACCCTTTTTCACCTGCTAGATAGAACTAAGGAAGATCAAGTCAAGCAGCACATTTATCTTTACAAGTCCTAGATTAGCAAGTCTGCATCCTGACGCTGAAGCAAATTTGTCATACTTTAGATTATTTAGTTGGTCAACCCCAGCTACCTACCTTCAGCTACTGAGTGCCTATACTCCATTTCTTTTCTGCACACTTAGCAAATATGTTCAGTTTAATATAATTTGTATTTGCATGATTGACATCTTCTTTGAAATGTATTAAGGACTCTGAGACACACTGAAGGAACATAATGATCTGTTTCAAACATCTTGGTGGAGTTGCATCTTTTAAGAGGATTGAAAAAGGATAGGAACAAAGGAGGTAAGGAAACAAAAGCATCAAAAAACAGTGATAAGCAGCATAGCAGGAGTCCTGGAGATGTTCAAGAGGACCCCATAAGCTGTGTGCCTGATAAAGACACAAACACCCTTCTTTGGAAGTGGATGAAGGGAAATATTAGGGGTATGGGCAAAGGTAGGATTTAAAACTTTCTTAGCCGCTAACCTTTGTATTTGGACTTGGTCAAGACCTTAACCACAGTAAAAGCATAATTACCTAAACTTTCCTGCATTAAAAAGAAGTCTGTTGCATACTTAGTTCCCTTTTCCTTCTTATTTCTGTCCTCTGCTTTATCTTCAGCTGAATATTTTCCAAATACATTTTAATTTCCTGTTATAATCTCAACAGGATGATTATTGAATGACCAGTGAGGTAGAAATCATCATCCAACATCTGAAAACTTACATTTACCTTAATGAAGACTTACTGTTACAGAGATTAATCTAAGGAGAAGTTACAAGGGTATGAAGAGGATCTACAGTGCTTATTCATGAAGTAGAATCATCCATTTCTATTGTGCACATAATTAATTTGAAATTAATTCTCTTTTCATCAAATAGCACATACTGGAGTTTGTATTCCATGTATAAGGTAGAAATAGCATATGAAAGGCCTGGGTCTTATTGAAAGTTTCCAGACCCAAAACACCAAAACCAGCAGGGCACAGTGAAGGGGTATTGTCTTGGAAATTGGATTGTGAGAATCAAGATGTCCCTGGAAAATGCAAACATGAGAATCAGGTTGTAAGTGGCATTTGGAAATTTCTATTATTCTGGTTATATCCTAAGTTTCAAGAACAGAGGTGAAAGACTCAAGAAAATTAGAAGGTACAATAGAGGTTATATTGCAATATCCACTGAGATACACTCAAGGAATATACCAGTCTACTTCACACATCTTGGTGGAAGTAAAACCTTTACGAGGATAGTACAGTAAATTTCAGGGATGGGATCAAAGAACATAGAGGAA
This sequence comes from Todiramphus chloris collaris, assembly GCA_025345505.1. Classification (NCBI taxonomy): domain Eukaryota; kingdom Metazoa; phylum Chordata; class Aves; order Coraciiformes; family Alcedinidae; genus Todiramphus; species Todiramphus chloris. Next base: position 33,478,739 of record JANVCC010000010.1, on the reverse strand, counting down.
CAAAGACATTGAAGAGCAGATATATGAAGGGCATGATGCAAGGGTTTCAACTATGTCCTCTTAAATGTACATCCTCAAGTTTAAATAAACAACATAGATTCTCTTTTTATCTGCTGGAGAGAGATTCTTCTAAACAGTGATTCAATCTGCTGATCATTTAAGATTTGATTTGATTAAGATCATCTAGGCTTTCTATATGAGGGATCTAGTCACCTGCTGGAGATGCCCATTGCTGTTGGGATGAAGGGATTGGAAAAACACATCAATTTTAGATAGAAAAATGTTAAAAAGTAGAAAAAACTACGTGTGCACTATACTCATTGTAGTAATAGTAGTATAAGTAGTATATACTTTTATGTTTAGCCAGTTGCTACTTTGAAGGTGGGTTGCTTTTCATTAGGATAAGAACACACATTGCTTGGTAGGTTAAATGTAGTGGGACTCCTCAGGCACTGCTGGAGAATATCTGCTGGCAGCAGAAAAACAAGACGAAAGTGTTGGGATGAAAGGCTGTACATGGAGAAAAAAGTACTTTTTTTTTTTTTTTTAATTTAAAATAATTGAAAAAAAAAATTCCTCAGTTAATTTTAAACCATGATTTTTTTCTCAGATGACACCTACAAGATATTACTCAGTGTTTGCCTTTACAATTATTTCCACTTACTCTTTGATTATAAAGATTCACTTGTCAGTAGGTGCTTACTTAGCAGTGCAGAGAAGTAGGATTTCTGTAGTGGCTGATATATTTTGGATTGATGTACATGAAGTAGGGAAACTCCATGAAAAGTAATACTGAAATCTGCTTTAGAATATCAAAAATGCTGCATGAGATGTCTAATTTAATTTATATTCCTTTTAGTGTCTGAATTTCTAGGTGACTGTCAAGACCCAGTAAGAATTTTCCTTTTAGTAAAGGACCTGAAAGAGAGAAATACATGAAAGTAACCTGTTAGTTATGTACACCAACAGTGCTGTGATCAGATAGATGTCTTTGGCTTACCATGCCTTTACTACTAAGTAATGGACGTAGATCCATTTCCTAGATGTGTGCAAAAAAAAAGAAAAAAAACCAAACCAAAACAAAACCAACCAACCAAACAAAAAACTAAGATCAAAACAAAAAATCAAAACCAAACCAAAACAAAAAAAAACCACAAACCAACAAAAAAAGAACCAAAAAACCAACCAAATCGTGACAACCATATAAGACTGAAGGACTGGCTTTGTGCATAATAAGGACCATTTCAAAAGTACTGAAATTACATCCTGAAATTGTATTCATCTCTAATTAAGTTGAAGGTCTTAGTACTATGGAGATACTAAAAGTTCAGCAGGATTCAGTCTTCTGTGTGTCATGTTTGTGTGATTGCATGTCTCTTGCAAACTGAGAAAATACCAGAATACAGTTTGTTCAGTCCAAAGAAAACTAAGACATGGAATAAGTCTTTAAAAAGCAAAATGTTGTTTCAAAGAGAAAATGAATAATCAGGAATAATGGTAGGATATATTTGGGTTCAATATTAGGGAAAGAACAACCTACACTATGAGGATAATTAAAGACTATAATATGTTGCCCAGGGAGGAGCATAGTAAACACTCTGAGGAACATAAGGAATGTCTATGGAGGGTTTTCTCTTGTTGTGTTTTTGAAGAATAGGTTAAGCAAGGTGCTTTCAAGAATGGTTTGAAGACAGCTGTTCCTGCTGTGGGCAAGCAGTTGAACTAGACTGATCTCTGAAGGTCTTGCCGAGTCCTATATTCTACAGTTTTATGAAATCCAAACAGTTTGTTAGCACAGAACTGAAGAACTGTGTTAACATAGGTGGTGCTTAACACATACATAGTTATTTCCATGTTGAGTTTGAATAGATGACCTGTTATTTAATGCAGGCACAGAGATATAAACGTGTGCTTGCCTATAGAGAAAATTGAAAATGGGAATTTTGGAACTCTCTTAGGTGTAAGATATTTTTAGGAATAGGCTGATAAAGCCCCTTTTTACTTATATGAATGAATCTACTCATTTGTGCAACACATAAATGCATTTGATCCTGATACCTGTCTCAGAAGCAAACTCTGAGCTGACTGGCAGAAAGGTGCCATACAGTGTATGGATCTTGGAGCTGAGGAAAATCTTGCTTGGCCCTTACAATATTGTAGATGCATTTGCTAATCTTTCCATCTGCAACTCTCTTCACTTCTGAGCTACTATGGAATTGCAGAGTCTGGACATTTAATCTGCTATATTTTTGCACAATAGATATGAAGGCAAAGATAATTATAATGTTCTTTTGCTCAGGAAGACAAGCAAAAGTCACAGCCATTTGCAGACCATTCTGACCTCTGCCTTGCCAGGATTTTACCCTATACCTGTCCAGCTTCTTCCTGAATTTCGTTTTCATTCTGTTTCATCTAGTGTATGAAATTTAACATGTGAAATTGCAGTAAGATGTTTTTAATTTGTGGAGAAAAATGACAGAGGGAATTGACTTTGTATGGACATCATTTGGAAATAACTATGACAACCTTTTTCTCCAAAATAGTGTGTATAGCAGACCTCATTATAATTTAATGAAAATTATATTGTGTTTATTAACATGGCTGTATTTTATTTGTTATGGCAGTCTGTAACTTCTTTGTTTCCTTATGTCTGCCAAAAGTTGCACGTAGAACTGAAAGTAAAAACTGGTTTATATACCTCCTGATCTAAGACACAGTATCATTTATTTGAATTACATGGAGCACTCTATCATTTGTCAGTGAGTCCATAACTTTATTCAGATGGTTCTTCAGTAAGGCCCAGTAAGCACTCATATCATGGTTATAAATGGATATTTCTCAGGATTTGGCTTCAGTACAGAAAGCATTAAGACAGGATTGTGAATTAGAGTTCCGAAAGCCTTTCCAAAGCTGATATAACTTGATAATTACTGAGAAACTGTATGAGAAATTGTCCTTCATCAGCTTCTACCTTGTTTCACATGCTGAAATGCCAGGGTGTGCAATTCTGTCTCTCTCACTAAGAGTCAACAGTAAGTGGAATGTTGAGCAAAGAAAATGGGGTGGCAGCAAGGATACACTGGGAACACAAAGAGGTACTATTAGCAAACATGCAGCTGTTGAAGTTAGAGATTTAATGAAGCCCAAAGACTGACTGGATTGTTGTATTGTGCAGCAGAGAAATGAAGAGATAATGCATCAGGCATGAGTAGCCCTGCTCTGTAGCAGAGGAGTCTTCACATTTTCTTGTGACCCCTAACTTTTCTGAAAGGGCAAGAATGTTTTGATGGGAGGATTTTTCATTTCATTTTTAAAATCCTCATTTAGTATGCACTATAACTTGAAGATAAACCCAAGAATTTCTGTGCTGAATTACAAGCACAGATCAAAAGATTTAATGATTTTTTCTCAGATACAGTCCCAGACTGGAAATCTTTTGGTTTTCTTATTTATTTTTTTATAAATAAGGATTATACCAAGTTCTTCATAAGACTGTGACATATCATATGCTTTGTGAGACTATTTTGTAACTTGTTGATATGGCTCAAGTACTTGAACAGCTCAGAAACTTTTTTGAAATAGTTCTGAGTAATTCTGCCTGATTTTTAATACCTTCCAGGATTTACTGGACTGTAAGAAAGCACAGAAATAACCTCTCTTGTGGAATACTTCTCCTTCTCATGTACTAAAGAGACGAAGTACAGCAAACTGCACACATTAATCATCTGGAAAGGTAGGAAACAGAGCTTAGCCCAGCACTGGGAATTATGAGATCTGGGTCATATAACCTTTGACAAATTGTGTTCCTGTTGACAAAACGGGGACTTAACTGCTGTTTTCAGGGTGGTAAAATAGAAAGGAGGGAATATAGCTGATGTATCACCTGCTTTCCAACTCTTATTTTCACAAATGATAATCACTTGAAAGGATTTGAGATTATTTTTTAAAACTGAAAACTCCAGGCCATACCCCTTAGGGTAATACATAAAATATTAAGGGGTCAGGTGGGGTAAGCATATTGTAAGTGAACAGAGCAGACTGTGTCAGGATTACCAATAGAGGCTCAATTATGCTTCCAAGCACCCCTCCTTCTCAGAACCCACAGTTTACCCAGGAATACCTGCAGACACCAGGTCCTACATGCCAGCACAAATGTGAAAAGGAAATAACTGGGCTAAAGCACTAGTACTAGACATAGGGTGTGGCCATAATTTGGAGGAGTTTTCTGCATAGAAATGAAACCAAAGAAATGCAGTGGAGGTGGCATGAGAGACATGTGTGTGGCTCTTAGTCTTAAGAGTGGAAGAATGAAGCATTGTGCTTCAAACCAAGCAAGTTTAGGGATTAATTTGCTTTGGTTGGTTGGTTGGTTGTTTGGCTGGCTGATTGATTTTTTTACTACTCCGTTGTAACTTGTGATGACAAGACAAAACTGGCAACCTTCATAAAAGTCCAAAGTAATAATCTGTTTATTCAAACAATGAAAATTATTATGATAGTAGAAGACCTCAGAAATACTTGGGTTTTGTTTTGAAATACAGACTTGGGGAAAAGCACTAACTCACCAAAACAGTTCCCATATCCCACTCAGAATATAAATAAAATATGCTTTCATACTGACAATGGGGTAGACAGGTGATCAACAGGGTTGGCACTTTTTAAATAGAATCACTAATGGTCTTTATGTTGCAGTGATGTTGCAGGCTCATTGGAATTGCAAAGGAGATGAAGAAGGACAGGAGAGGTGAACAAAGTAATAAAAGGTTTAAAATGGTCCCTTTGTGCAATATGCAAACTCCTCTTCACTGTACTGCATTTGTTAGGCCTAGCTGAATTACTTGGGTTGAATAATTTATGCCACTACTTTTGAATTTATTTCCTTCAAAGAGATGAAATTGAGTAATACTGATAAATAATTTTAAAATCTTATTTTATGTTTACAAATTCCAGCAAATAACACCAAATTATTTGCAAACATATGTTCATGTGACTTGGACCAATCAACAGTAGAAAGTGTCTACAAAACAATAAAACCTCAAAATGTATAAATAAATTTTTAAAAAGCTATTTAAAAACATTATTTGAATTTTAGAAAGCAGCTATAAATGAATTAATGTTAAGAAATTTTTTATTTTCTTTTTAAATACCCTTCGGCGAGTGTAGGAGACAAGGTAAACATAGTGAAGGTTTCTTCTGAACTCCTACTCTTCAAAGTTAGTTTGGGATTCAAAACTAAAATATTCTTCTGATTGTACAGATTTTATAGTAAAGAAAGTACTGACAGAATTTAGAGCTGCATTTCAAATGGTCCACAGGAGAGACAATTTCTGGGGCTCTTAAACCTGTATGATTATATAGAAGTCATTGCTAGAGGTGGAAGAATTGTCCCTCCATGAGTGATCTAAATGCAGAAGGCAAGACAGAAACAAAGCACATACACCCAAATGTCCCTTATCTCTTTCCTTCTAATGTCCAAGCAGCATGCATTACAGTCCTGCCACAATTTGTCTTCTGCAGGAACTATACAGAATTAATGTTCTGTTTAACATGAGTTTCTCTGGGGTATCCTGAAAGAGGGGAATGAGAAACCACAAAGGTCCACAATTTGGAGACCTTTCAACTTACAGCCTCAATATTTGTAGGTAAAGCCGTCTTGCAGCCTACACAACCTGAGATAAGTTAAAGTGTCCTGGCTCTAGTTGCTCACTCTGCAAGCTTGATTCTGTGGGTGGATATGAATTCAGAATCCTTGGTGGTGCTATATGGATAACTAAACATCTGTATCTGCTCTTATTTTATGGAAATATCATTATCTTAAGAAACAGTTTACTGATAATGAAGGAACTGATAATGAGGGAATTTTGCTCTTCCACAATGAATCTCCAGCGACATGAACTGTAAAACTGAATAATGCAACAGTAGGAAAAGAAGTCCCTGACTAAATCCAGAACACTGACTTGTTAGCTGAAATGACACTATTTTATAAAAGTACTCTTTAAAAAGTTACAATTTCTCTTTGGAATAGGTGGAAATTTTGGGTTGTTTTGATTCTTTTATTGAAATAATGATCAGAGTTCTAGAGTTGACAGAACAACTCATCATTCGGAAATGTCAGAATTTGTATTTATTATTTCTATACTGTTTGTTTGTACCTATTTGAATTGTACTTAGCAGATCATTAATATATTTTCACATAGGTTTTAAAAGAAAGGCAGTAAAAATTGTTTAGATGTAGGAAAGTGCTAAAATAACTTAAAATTCAGTGTATCCTTCTTTTAAGAGATTTGATCCCTCTGTCCCTATTTGAAATAATGGTTAAAAAAATTAAACATAAATCAAAACCTATCTACTAGTTACATTGTTTTTGGGAAAAAAAAGATAAGTTCAAGTATGATAATATTTCACAACTAACTCCATTAACTTCAGAGAAGAATGGCTTTGAAAGCCTTGTCTGAGTCTTTGCATAAAGGGCACTACATTGAAGAGGCCTTATATTCTGTTATTAGACAGCTTTGTTGTTAGAATTTTTACATTAATTATACATTCATTTTGCTTTGTTCTTCATGTAGATAGTTCACTGGATAAGAATGTGCTGCACACAGAGAGAAACAGGAAATATATTATTTAAACAATTGCAATAAATTGTGTCATGGCTTGCTTGGTACTGTTTTTCTGGAAAGAAACTCATATCATGGGCCCAAAAGAAGCAGTGTTCATCATAGTGCTTTAAATACCAATGGCTTCCTATTGTTATTGTAGTAAAAACAAATCACCATTTTTGGTTTTGTTTTATCATTAAAGATAGCATCAGCAGGACTGAGAATACAATATTCACATTTCATCATTGTCCTTAGGGCAAACAGGTCTTTCTTTAGCTAGGGGTGGTGTGTGATGGAAATAATACCATGGTAACTCTTGATTCTGTGCATAAGTGAAGTTAGGCTGCACAGGGATGGTCTGTGTGTGACCAGATGTAAGACCTGACCTAATTCTTTATGACCTATGTCCAGAGGTTTTATGCCTCTTCTGTATGTAGCAAATGCCTGGGGAGAACTTCACATTTCTTTACCTGTTTTTATGCTCTCCATGTCTTTCTACTACAAATATTATTTCTTGGGGGATACAAAGACAGAAGAGTTATCTGAGTCCAACCAACTTGCTCCGTCTAGATATACACCAGTGCAGTGAGACTGTTAATTAAAAATCTTACTGAGACTTGTAGTTTTTATCTTTGTATCTTGGTTACTGTTACATTCTCACCAACATTTATGTTCAAGTTTACAACACCTTAAATTTTTAATATTTTTCCTTTCAGTCTTTAGCCTAAGTATCTGAGGTTGAGGATGCTTTACAGAGACCATCCGTTTTAAGATCACAGGGTTTTGTTGAGAAATTTTTAGAAAGTCTTTCAAGAAAAAGGGCAAGAATTGATTTTGCTTTTTAGATTTGGATGTACTCACAGGAATGAAAAGACCTGTAACACTTGAGTTGCTTACAAGCTTTGAATCATAACATGTAATCACATATTACATGTGGCTTTCTGACTGCAAGTCTTCTTACTCTCTCTCTCTCCACCCTTCTCTTCAGTCAGATTGCATCTGTAGTCATTCTTGGATATCACATGAGATCATTAGCAGTGGGTGCTTGGGAAAAGAGCAAAAGAGTAGTAAAAGTGCACTTCTCCTCATGTATTCTCAATGATAATTTGAGTGTTAGGTAGTGATAAGTGTTACAGTCATCTTCAAGACTACTGCACTTGCTGTCTAACAATTTTTAATGTCTTTTTCTTTTAAAGAGCCTCTTACAATTTATCCTTCACCATATCCAGTGCAAAGAACTTCACAGATTAATTTATGTACATTTCCCTTTGATTTTACATCTCAGATGTTCTCCTTTTTAAAGCTCTTATGTTTTTAGATATGTTTTTGTAGCTCTGGTTTAATCTTTTGTCCACCTCATAAACCCTAATATATTTTGTTCTTGTACAGAAGCAACTTCATCTATTCAATTATCGATTTCTTCCTTTTTTTGTATTGTTCTTAGTTCTGTTATACTTTCTTGACCAAAATAAACCATGCATCATTCAGGATTTGGATGCAAAATGTATTTTCACAGAGGTAGGTTGTTATTTTTGTCTCATTTTCTATTTCTCTCTTCACATTTTCAGCACCATTCCAGTGTATTTGTACCTCTGTTGAGCAATAATATGATGAACTGTCCAAAGTGCTTCCAGAATCTCTTTCCTGAGCAATAGGGCCCAGTTTGGTGTCCATCAGGGTACATGTGCAAGCAGGATGATTTTCCTGCATAAGTTTTTTGGATTTCTTCACATTTCTATCAGAGAAACCAACAGGTATCAGCAGGGTAGTAAGCCCTTCTGTTATTATTATAACTTTATTCATTGTATACCTACAATGTTTATTCCCTTTGTATGCCCAACCAGCAAATACACTGACTTCAGTAGCAACTCTGTCTTAAGCTGTGAATAATGTACTTGTCTCAGAACATTCACTCCTAAATCCACTGGTTTGCTTTGTTTTTTCATCATCAAAGACAAACCTTATCCCACTCGTTCTAAGCAGTGTATATCCCCTGCAGCACCTTTCTCTTTTTGAGCTGAACTGCTTTATTGCTTGTAACATTGCATCTTGTTTGCTGCTTTCTCAGTTTGCCTGGGGCATCTCAAACTTATTACAGCATGTTAATAAATGCCATCTGCCGTTCTGTATTATATGATAAACGATGGGTCTTCACAGTGTGTCTGCCATCAGTTCTGACTTTCAAAGACAGTACTTTCTCTTAAGAATATTCAATTAGATTTTCACTAGTATTTTTTGCAATTACCTGAGCCTAAATTTATCTCATTTAACTTTAGAGACCTACCTGAGGTACCTATAAGAACACAGATTGCCTTTGGTTCATTGTGGAATCAATGCAGAGGAAATATGTGTAAGATGACTCATCCCATGTAAAAGTTGGCTTATCCTCTGAGAAATGCCTGTCTTTGCCTAGCTGAGAATCCATATGCAGAGCTTCAAAGAGCTGTACTGGTAATTTAGATGCTCCAATTACATGCTGATGCTGATGTTAGGTGAATTAATTCCAGGCTGTAATAGTCTAAAATGTGAATTCTTCAGAGCCACAAATTATTTAAAATCTTGTTCTTCAATAAAGAAAGAAGGGGGGGGGGGGGGGGGGTGGGGGGGTAGAAAGTGATTAAATTTCCTGTTTTATCAAAACAGAAAAAGTATAACATATTTTTTGAATGATCTTGATAAAGATCAGTGACTGTTTTTGTGAGCAGCTTCTACAACAGTTGTTATTGCTAGTACCTCTGGACAAGACAAACAGATGCAAGTATAATTACGGTTGCTGTGGATAAAAGAGTACAAAAGGAGTTCCAATGTCATATATCATATATTTTTAGAAGATACTTAAGAAGAAGAGGAATAGTTATTTTGCCATGTTCTCCCCCTACTGAAAGTCACCATTCTCACCTGACCCTGACTCCTGAAGAGAAAGATAAAAAGCAATAAGGAAGAAAGAGCAAGTTTTTCTAGAATGCTTCCTTCAACAAGATGAGAAAATTGTGTAATTTTCCTGCATGGAATAATAGGAATTTTTTCATTCCAATGCCCTATAAGGTACTTGTGTATGTATAACTATACATATTAAATTATTCAAAAGACTACTATGAACTGTCACAAGCTCTCTAAACACTAGCTGATGATACAGAACTGAGAATATTCCCAGCCACACACTATCTAGCCCAGAAAGGTCTGAGTCTGTGCTAATGAAAACTCTTTACCTTAGTAACGGGAAACCCACAGGAATACAGTCCTTAAAGTACTTCTGTTGTGGCCTGGATGAAAACTCTGATAATATTACAAAGGGTCCTAGGTTTCTATAAAAATTATTTTCTTTTCTCTTTTGGAATTCTCTGTGCATACTTAAAGGAGACAATAAATAAGTCACTCCTGCCATTAAAGCAAAAGGGGATTTCATTAAATTCCTAAGTAATTTTTTTCCACCTTCCATTTAAAATACCTTTGCTGATCTACTACAAATTCAGCAATTACTGACTTAAAGGAGATACAGATACTGTTAGAAAGAGTGATTCAAATCACCTAGGACCTCCATTGTTTTCTGGAGGTGCCAGCCTCATTTCTTACTTAAAGCTAAGCTAAGTATCAAAGATAAAATGCTTCTTTTCTTTTAAAATTAAATGTTTCTGGGAAAGCTATCCTTCTGCCACTTGTGTAACCACAAGGTATGAGGTAGGTGTTTGTCCCACATAGTCTCTATCTGAGTGCATAAAGGGGCAGAAGAACATCAATGCTGGTAAGTTTTACGTTTATTTTTTGTGGTAGTTAGCATAAAAAGTATATATATATATTTGAAGACCAGAAAGAGTTTCAATCCACTGAAAATGCACAGGATTTTTTTATTACTTTCAGATGAGAGAAGTCAGAAGCTGCAGAAACATATAGAACCTTAAGAAATTACTGTCCACCCATCCCAGGATTAAAAGTGTGGAGGAACAGGAGCATTTCAGCAGGCCTCTGTAAAGACAGTGTCAAATCAGACCAAGGCTGAGATGGAGAGCTTGGTATTGAATATGATTTAGTGTCTAAAGTTCTGAAAAGAGCTATTCTGTTTCAAATAATTCCTTCTGAATGTACAAAAGATGGTCTAGTCAGATGCACAATAGTGTACAATAGCCTTTTTATACTGGTGATACTAGAAATAATTGATATCTCTTTAGCATCAGGAAAATGGGCCTTATTGAATGGTCACATAGAAAAATGTATGGGAACCTGTTGTGAGGGAGAATCTTCAACCATTGTGTTATATACTAGCAAAGAACCGGGTGGTGCAAAGTGATTCTTGCCCAGATCTATTAAAAGTGATTTGGCACGAACTAGGCTAGACAGAAGGGAAGGAGGTAAATTTCTTTCTCATCACTCAGAGCATCTCAGATACTAAATAGGGAGTCTGAATCCTCAAGCTCCAGAGACTTTATGACTATGCTGGACTATATCCAACAGAGTGTTCAGAGGCCATTTCAGCAGTAAATGTGCACATAAACTCAAACTTTCGTGACAACTCAAGTTGTGAGGGAGCTGGACTCAGGTGAGACAATACAATTAGAAACATATGCTTGATTTTAAACACTGCAGGCACCTTCTGTAGTTGGGAACAGCTGTTGTTATGACTGTTTTAAAGATCTAAGCATACAAAAGGACAAGGGGTATCTATAAAATACATGACAATAATAAAAACAAAACCTTAATAGAATTTTCTTTGTTTTATTTATTTAAGGGTGTGGGATTAAGAACCAAATGTATTTTAACATTTATTACCTAGAATATGTTTTATATGTTTTCTCCTGGTCAGCTCATGAAGAAAATTAAATACAGATGTTTAGTTTTACAAAGACTTACAGTTAGTTCCTAATCATGTCAATTAACAGAATTTATTTTAAAAAATATGTTTATTTAAACACACCTCTTCAATATAAGAATCTCTTTCAATATAAGAATTATGTGTTACTATGGATGAGAACCACAGGCTACAAAATATTTAGGTTTTTTTCTGAATGGAGTGTAAAAAGCTGTAGTTTTGGTTCACCACCTGTCCATTAAATCATGTAGTTTGTTTTCTGTTTTGTGAATTACATTATCTGAAAGAGTCCTGAAAGGATAAAATAAGATTATTAAGGTTTAGGACACAAAAGGGTGCAAGAAGTTCTTATTAGTCCTGACCAGAACTGGAAACTGAATCCAAGACAGTAAAATGTTTCAGCACTCACTGGTATCTAATACATGCAGAAGTAATACTTTGTGTTTAGTGGCAATAGAAAACAACTCAGGGAGCATTTGGAGACATACTCAAGTGGTATGGCTCACATTGTATGCCTAAGCTTCCTCACATTCCTTCTCCAAAACCAGAGTAATTGTGTTAAAATCGCTTGGTGGGACACTTTTGTGCTTTTTCACAAACTGAACCTGGTCATTGTCTGGGAAGTTTATTTCACCAGGATAGATCAGTGGATTTAAAAAATAATAATACAGGTTCCAGTGCCCTGGCCTTAATTTGTTCACTAACATAGATTTAGCCAAAGGTTCCTGACACTGACAAAGTACTGGAAATGACAGTGTATTTTTATATAAAGGAGTTTTTCTTTCTGTTTTCTTTTTAATATCTATAGGAAATTGTGCAGTAAAAGAGCTACAAATTCTAGATTATGCACTCAAAAACTAGAAAGTACAAGATAGGGTTCGAGTTGGGAAGGTAACAGAAATTGCAACAATTTACGCATTTCTCCATCCTATGTGTTATATGAAGCTAACGTTCTTTGAAAAAAATCCTGAGGATGAATTGAAATACTGCTGTAGAGACATGAATTACAGTTGCGCAGATAATCTTACTAGTCGTGGTTTACTTTAGACATTATACTTTTACATATAAATAAAATATTTCTAAATCAGTCTGAGCCAAAAAGCTTGACTAGTCTCCATATGAACACAAGGAAAGTTATATAGGATTTTGAAGCTCATTTTCTGTCATGTCTTATTCACCAGAGTCATATTTTTGGCAAAACAATATTATTTTTTTCTCATATTTTTCTCATAATTAAACCAATTTTTGGCTGCCTTGGTAACTTGCTTGGGAAAAAACTATGTTTTCTGATGTGTGGGTTTCCATCTGTGACCGAGTGTCTGCATCTGTGTTTAACCTTCATTGTAGAGCTCACTGGAAGTCTAGTTAATAAAGTCACTGGAATCTAGAGAGACCTTATGCTGACCAAGCTGTACAGAGGGTTCAGTTTCAGAGATGTTCAACAACATTTTTGACATTTTGGTCTCTCCAAAACATCTTGTGGGAGTAGTTTCATGTGTACCAGAAACTATGATGGGGTTTTTATGGCACTCTCAGTCTTCTCTAGAGCTAGTTAGAGGCCAGGTTAAATACTCTTAGAAAATTACACTGGACAACAGGCAACTGAGCTTAGCATTTCCTTAGGGGTCATGCAGTCCTGTCCAGGAGTCACTTGACATCTGTAGTCACCCGGTGACTAGGTTTCCATTGATGAGGGGGAACCATATGCCCCTTAAACTGCATATGTAGATGCCACAGATCCAATTGAATGATGCCAATTGAATATGGAGATAAATCACAGCCTCTGGGCTTGATTCATCTGTCAATACAAACACCTAATATCATATGAAATGTTCTGGAGTATCCTGTCTAGCATTTGCTGATATTTCACAGGGACTTGGGTCTCCTGTAGGTCCTATATCATAAGTACTAGCTGTATGTAAATATGTCTTATAGTTTATATCTCAATAACATTAGATGCTTATATTTAGAAACTCACTGTATCTGAATTAAACACAAGTATCTTTTTGGTGTTTCCAGATTCATTCAGAGTTGAACAGTTAAGAGTAGATAAAGATAAATATGGCCAGTTGCCTTCAATAGATGAGGCATATTGTGAAAATGTTGTTTTTGCTGATATGTTGCTGTTCTAGTGTGATAAGAAACCATTTCAGAGGACTAAGGCTCTGAAATGGTTGCTAAAAACTCAGGACACTTCATAGTTCAACCAAACCCAGAAAATATGAAAAGCCTTAAGCTTTTCATAAATCATCAATATTTAGCACTCTCAAACATTAATAGCAACACTTGCTGATATTTCATTGTTGAATTCTCATGGGAAGGTGACAGAGGAATTGTAATAAGAAGTTTCAATAAATATAATTTTATTTTTAAAAAAAAGTCAACACATACCAGACCATGTCTTTTTTTTTGTTTTTTGTAAATCAAGATAAAAGAATAGCTTGTTTTGATCAAGTTTCATACAGCCCTGCAGATATTCATTGCTTCCTTAGGCAGCCTGACTGGTAGAGTCAGGCCATCTGGACAGCAACCTATCTGGACAAGTGGTCTTGACCTGACATGATGGTGACTTGCTCAGAGGTTGATAGGCACAGAAGCTAATTCAAACTAAAAAAGAATAAAATGACACAGTGATTTCCCATTGCGAAATGCAATTTCATCCCATAACCTGCTGGAATGTCTAATATGGATAATATTCCTGGGGAAAAAAATAATTACCTGATCACTTTGATTTTCCTATAATGATAGTGTTAAAACATATTTTACTATACAGTTCTAGCTTGCATTCAGACCATTTTGAATTTTAGTTAATATTTAAATAATTTTCTTGGCACATTTTATTCATTAAATAATATATTGTTTATATGATTATTTAATGTTAGAGAGTTTTGCTGTTGTCAGCATGCAGAGTTATGTGAGGCCTAAGCTCATTCTTCTGGGGGACTGAGGGAAGTCCTCTTTTCACTGATAATTACAGAAATCAGGCCTTTGTATTAATTTGGAAAGAAAACAAATCTTAAATGCTGGATTTCCCCTTCAGAATATTATATTTAGTTGAAATGTGAAAATATGCTTTCCAGGCATCTATGTAACAATTAACATTGTGCCCTTGCTACTGCAGGTAAAGCAATGAGACGAGGGGAACCATGTCAATATTATGTTCTCTACTAATTGTCACTCCCCTCTACCAGCTCTGGATCCAAACCAAATTCTCTACCACAGTGTTAAAGAGAGAAGGGGAATGCTGAACAGCTTGCAAGTTTGTAAAAACCACAATCAAAAGTGATGTATTTCCATCCTCTTTCACACAACTTTGTTGCAAGTTCTACTCATACCATTTTATTGAAAATATATACACAAGAACTGGATCTCATTTTTCATTACATTTTACTAAAAGTGGTATGGAAGTGTAGACCATTTTGATTAGTAGCTTCTAACAAGGCTAAAGTCTACTATTTCAGGTTTGTAAGAAATAAATCCTTTCACAGTGAAAACATTAGAAAGAATTACAAAATCTATTGTCAATCCATGTGATCTGTGTTGAGGTGTATTCAGTGAGGACATGTCTTTCATCACACCACAGGGAATTTCATGCTAGTGTATTAATATTCTTTTTTTTTTTTTTATCCATACAGCTTTTGGTAAGAATTTATATGCACTGTCACATACTGGAGTGTCTCAGTGTATGTTCCATGGTAAGTAGAATAATGATAACATAAACCTGAGGTACAGCATAAATGTCAGCATATTCCCTCAGCTATCGCACATAACCAGTTCAATTTCTTAATGTGTCAGCTTAAAAGTAGCTGCCTTACATCTACTGTATTCACCTACAATAGAGAGGTATTCACCTCTCTATTGCTGCTGTGTTAGAAAATAACTTACATTGACAACAACTGTTTTCCTTCAATAAAATCCTTGAAACAAAATGGTCATATCTGTTTTTTTCTTGTCTAAAATAAGTATCTGTCATTTATACTGCACTAGACCCTTTGAAAGTGCTTTTCAAAGGCTAATAACTATTTTTTGCAACACTCAATGCATTAGGATTTGCTCATTTGTCAGCTGTGAAACTGAAGATGTAAAGAGTATAAGTGACTTAATGCTGTGCACAAAGTTGGAGATAGCAATAGGCAGAGAGTACAGATCTTTTCTTTCTGCTGATCTGCTGAGCACTCTTCCACTTTGTCACTAAAACACCATTTCATTTTGATTGTTTTTCTCAGGACCCAGGAACTAATTCATCAGTGGGGAGAACTGATAAGTTGTTAATTTTGTTTGGGGTTTTTTATGTACAGAAATTTTCTCAAAGCTTAAAAATTCCTGTCTAGTTGTACAGCAATCAAAGGTGATTTGCTGTGTGCTGTAGAGATGGCTGTTTACCTGCTCCAGATTAGGTGACAGACTCCAATACAGCTTTGTCCAAAGGAGTTCCTGAGATTTAGGGTGGGAGGTCACAGACTTTCCAAAGATGAAAACTTTCCTTGCCAATACTCTTTTGCTTGCTTCAGTCAGGAAATAATAGCTTGTTTTATAAAACCCATAAAACCTGGAGGAGGATTTGATTATATTAATTTTATACCTCTGTAAGGTAGAACTAATCACTTTGTTTTGAATTCAAAAGGCATAAGTGCATGTACAGTGATTAATCTGGACGAATGTTTAGATCTGGTTTAGAGTTGATAATATTCACATACTAGAACTGACCATTTTAGATGTGGCAATCCACACTGAGAAATCTGATTTTACTAAGATTAATGTTGCCAATGCTGCTTTCTGTTAGGTATAGAAATTTAGGATGATTTTTTCTTTCCGGCTTAACTAAAGCATATGCATTAGAAAGTAGATTTTTTTTTTCCTGGCCTTCTCATGAACATAAAGTAGAATGTATGGAATTCCAATGGCAAACAGTTCGAGGAGGAAAAAAACCAAAACCAGTCTAAAAGCAGGAGAGTGGTGCTAAGTCCATGAGGTGTTCTAAAGAATGATGGGTGGTGAACTCTGGTTGAAGAAGGTGCCATGAGGTATTTCTTAGTAAAGTCACAGCACAGAGGTGCATCTGTGATCTGATTGCTTCATTTTCGTTTCCGTTAACTGCCGTATCAGGAGGAGAGAGTATTATTAGGAGTAGTCTTATTGTCATGTTTTCCCCCAACTGTCTTGAGTATTGTCTGGAAAAACATGAACAAGCAGAGGTAAAACCATGCCTGCCAACTTGCTTACAAATAACACCATAGATATTACCTATCACAGAACCTAGCTGTCACACAGCCTTGTTTTATTTAATAGGATAGACTTAGTCTAAAAGTCTAAATCCACCTTTATCAAATACAATGTCCAGTGAAGTCAAAATCCAAGGTTTTGGTCAAACTGAATAGCCCAACTTGATTTGTAGGTTGTTATTCTTTACATTATTTGTAAACAATCTTTCTACTTTTCACTTCCATGTAATCCACATGCCAGAAAGAAATTTCTGTACAAAGATATTGGTGAAAGTTGAACCTTGTCTTTAGATTATAGGATTGTGCTGTTTTCTAAAAGTTAACTCTGTTTGATCTTATTTTTCCATGCTATATGGAATTTCTTCATTTCATCTTAATTACATTGTCATATCCTTTTGCTTTGTAGAGCTTTTACATATGTCTATTTGATTTCTCATTCTATTCCAACCTCAGTTAAACACATCTGTATGTATTTACGGTTCCATAAATCAGTATTCAAATGAAGGCTGACCAGGCCTACTGTGTAGTTGTGAATAGGTTATTGTGGCCATAATTAGCAGCACACCTGCTGACATTGATGGTTATTTCTTGTGCTATTGCTATATTGTGTCAGAAGAATCCAAAGATCATTTCATTACCTAAAATTCCTGTCAAATATTTGATAGACAGCAGTAGAAAGGGCAAACTCATATGAATTTTATCTCACTTAGCAATTACCATTTTTTTAAAGGGCAAGTTTAATGCACTGATAAAATTCTTAAGATAGACTCTACATTTGTGTTCATTACTTAAAAGGGTTGTTTGATAGAAGAATTAGTTTACATTATTTCAAAAGGTAGAATATTTCCCTTGTCAGGTGCTAGTCCTGGTATACAATTACATTTAGGTTAAAAAAAAAAAAAAAGAAATTACATTTTTCCCAAAACAATTCTGAGATGTGCAAAATTTTCTAAGTAGTTAGTGCAAGCGTTACTGTCAGTTTAAAAGTTACTGGAAGTGTAAACATTGTAACTTTTGTATACTGATATTCTTAAATTGAAACTAGAAAACACTTTAAAGTCTTAAAATACTGTTACTAATACAGTCCATTATGCAGATGAAGGTTAACTATATACTGGACTGCATTAGTTATAGAATGACAGCATGTCAATGGAAATTACTGTTTTCTTCTGTTCAGCACTTGTGACATTACGTCCATTCTTTGTCCAGCTTTGGAGTCCCTCCTGCAAGAAAGACATTGAAAACTGGACTAAGATGAGCAAAGAGCCACTCTTGGCTATAATTTAGGGGACTGGAGAACTTGAGAACCAAGTGGAGACTGAGAAAAATGGGTTTATTCATCCTGAACACGAGAAGGCTGATAGGGCTGAAAGGCTGTTTTCAGTTGTCTAATGCAGGATTGTGGAGGAGGATTCAGACTCTTCTTGGAGGTGCACAGCAAATACACAAAAGCAAAGAGATGCAACGTGAAGAAAGGGAAATGTAAGGAAAAAAAAATCACAGTCATGGTGGTAAGACACTGTATCTGGGGCCCAAAGGCCCTGAGGAATTCATAGAGATACTGAAAACTTGATTGAGCAAGATCCTGTGCAACCTGCTGTAGCATAAATGTCAGTCCTATTTTGACTGAGGGGTTGAACCAGACAACCTACAGACTTCCAGCCTAAATTATCATAAGATTCTATGATGCTTACTAGTTATAATTTCCCCACATAATCTCCTTAAATCATTCAGGAGAATTGATAACTCTCTCTTCTGAGAACCTGCAACTCATATCTTCTGAGAAGTGTAAGAGTTCAGAAGAATTTTGTTATCTGAATCATATTATATACAGAATCACACAGAATCACAGAGTGTTAGGGGTTGAAAGGGACCTTGGAGATCTTTGAGTTCAACCCCCCTGCCAGGGCAGGATCATATAAGCTACCCTACAACCTAATCTACCCTACAACCTAATCTACCCTAACACAGGTCACTCAGGAACACATCCAGGTGAGTTTTGAAAATCTCCAGAGAAGGAGACTCCACATCTCTGGGCAGCCTGTTCCAGTGCTCTGTGACCCTTACTGTAAAGAAGTTCCTCCTCATGTTAAGGTGGAACCTCTTGTGCTCCAGCTTATATCCATTCCCCCTAGTCCTATCACAAGGCACAACTGAGAAGAGGCTGTCCCTTTCCTTTTGACACTTAGCCCTCATATATTTATAAACATTTATCAAATTCCCTCTCAGTCTTCTCTTTTCCAGACTAAAGAGCCCCAGGTGTCTCAGCCTCTCCTCATAAGGCATGTGCTCCAGTCCCTTAATCATCCTTGTAGTCCTCCATTGGACTCTCTCAAGCAGATCCCTGTCTCTCTTGAACTGGGGACCCAGAACTGGACACAATACTCCAGGTGAGGTCTCACCAGTGCAGGGTAGAGGGGGAGGAGAACCTCCTTCGATCTGCTGGACATGCTCCTCTTGATACACCCTAGGATACCATTGGCCCTCTTGGCCACAAGGGCACATTGCTGCTCCATGAAGAACTTGTTGTCCACCAGGACTCCCAAGTCTTTCTCCACAAGACTGCTCTCCAGAAGATCACCTCCCAGTCTGTACTGATGGAATTTATTATTGTTACCTAGATTCAGGACTCTACATTTATCCTTGTTAAACTGGTTCTGATTAAAGCAAAAATAACAGATCTGCATTACTACAGCCTCTTGTTTTCTGTATTGCAATGCTTTACTTGCTAGCAAAGACAAATTCCTATCTTTCTGAGGTAAAATAGAGATGTCTGTACTTGGGATGCTAAATTTTAAATGGAGTCTTGTGGTTGCTGAAAAGCTGCTAGTAGAGGGATTTTCTCAGGTTCTCACAATATTTCGTGAGAATCCTGCCTTTCTCACCAGTGTTATGAAAAACAGTAGGATGTTTTTTGTAAGCTGGACCAACACCTGGTGTTTTGCTAAGTTCTGTTTATGGTACATTGGAAAAATATTTTGAAATAGGTGTTGTAGGACTTTAGCCAATCACCCTAGGAGATGGGTGATCACTGACCAATCGCCCTATGGGGCTAGGGTATATAAAACAGGGTTATAAACTAATAAAGTGTCTTCTTCCTCTCCTGGCTCTGTCTTTACTGATTTTGTGTTGCTGCATCTCTTCACTCCCAGTATAAACAGTGACAGAGTCTGATATTAGAACTAATGCAGTCTCAGTGGCAGTCTCACTTTACTGTGCAATTGCAAAGAATGGGTGCATATGTATTGATACAGGTGTTGTCCAGTGACATTATCAAAGCTACTTTCATTTTCATGCAAAAGAGAAGACAGAAATTGACAATCTATGAAGATTAATACATACTGTAGTATGGGACATTTTGTTTTTGCTGTGTTTTGACTGAATGTTGCATTTAAGCATCATGAAAAGGAATCCCTGGAGATAAAATTGCAGAAACAAGGAAGTATGTAAAGGTATTCTAAAGCCTGAATAGTGCTGCAACTATTTGAAACTTTATTAGCACAACTGATGTTTCTATATCCTCATCATGTCTGCATATCTTATGAATTGTTATTCATATCAGTTCTAGAATCCAATTTTCACTTAAGTAGCTCATGTGATACTTGAATAATATCCTTTTTGTTGATCACTGATAAGACTGAAGAAATTTCCCAGAGAAGACAGGCAGTCATTTTTTATCTGAGAATGTTTTTTGTAGTTCCCAGGGCATGAGGGATGGTAGTTTATCCCCAATCTAATTTCTAGACTTAGGATGCTAAGACAACATCACGTTAGTGTGACTTGATCAGGATGCCTCACCAGCAATCTCATTTTATGAATAAGAGTAAAAGTTAATAAAAGGAAACAAAAAAGATAGTTTAAAAAAAAAAAAGAAAAAAGAACTGGAAGATGGATAGGGGAATTTCCAGAAGAGTCTTCTAGAAAATACAAGAAGCAGCAAAACTAAAAGACTGAGAAGAAAACTAGGGAAGAAAATACATTCTGCACTTGGGGATCAGTGTCCTACATTGCAGCTTGAGAAGCCTGGAAGAGAGTCTGCTGTGCCTTACCTGCTAACCTGAAGATATATTATTCTATTCTACAATGCAATGTCAAATGTCTCTTGGAAACCTAAATAGATTATGTCCACTGCTTCATCCCTATCTGCTCCCTGCATTCTCTCCTTATGATAAGACAGAGATTTATATTCTTATTCTTCTCAGATGGGTGCATCAATCTCTGCTGTCAGGTTGACTGTCCGAATAACAAACCTGCATATCACAGAACTGTTTTAAATGTAATGTTGATAGATGTTGTTTGTGTGCACTTGGCATCAACTTGCAGTCACTTCCCTACAAATCACAATCTTCTCAAGAAACCCTTATTTTCTGTGTGTTCCACATTCTCACCATGAAGAATTAATTATTGTCATGGAGTCATTATTTGGGACATTTCTTGGAATTCTGTGTTTCCCTGTGACTAGCCTGAATCACTAAGTTGTTTGTAACACCCACTGTTGCCATTCTTTTTCTGGTTGCAAAAATCCTGGTTTGCATTTTGGGGCCAGAAGAGTTGCCAACACTGAACAAAGGTGAATGTTGTCAGTGAAATCTCTGGTCAGATAAAGCATTGCAAAACGTTCTCCTCCCTCCATAACTGCTGCTACCTGCCATCACTAATGCCTCCGATAACCACTCAGGGACCTTGTCCTCCACTCCCTACACTGCCAGTCACTGTCTCAGCTCCAGGCTGCAGCTCCCCACTCCTCCCTCCTGTCTATAGCACATACGTACTTCCACTGTTCATCTACTCCCAGATAAATTATTTGTCAAAATGACAGGGTTTTCCCCACTTTCATACTCTCTTCTGCTCTTTACCTTTCTCCCCACAGAAACAGTGAGCAGCAACTA
The DNA here is from genome assembly GCA_025345505.1 of Todiramphus chloris collaris. NCBI lineage: Eukaryota > Metazoa > Chordata > Aves > Coraciiformes > Alcedinidae > Todiramphus > Todiramphus chloris. Next base: position 33,457,225 of record JANVCC010000010.1, on the reverse strand, counting down.
GATCTTGATCTAGTAGTTGGCTTTGGACAGTATAGTCAGTGGCAAAAACCTGGGTCCTTCCAAGATGTTGGTTCAGGTCCTGCCCTAATGGACCTACAGCAAGAAAATGTAAACATCTCCCAGTATGACAAAAACCAAGTTGTAATCTCTCTGGATTGCTGTACTGGCTCATTATGCAAACAAGATACACAAAGAGCATTTTTTATGCTTCAACTTTATTAAAACTCTCAGATTATTTTTTTTTAAATATTATTCTCCTCTGTATTTTGCATATCTAATTTGCGTCCCTCATAAATCACAGGGAAATGATTTCACACACTGCTCAGTACATTGCATAGGAGTCTCGTTCTTTCTTACATGAGCGACAGACACCATCTGTTTTTCAGTTTCAGACTTCTTGCAATACTCAGTGTTCAAAACTGATATTTTACTAATATTCTCTGTCAGTATAAACTCACAGTGAAGTGATTGATGTACAAGACAGTGACTATTTCTTATAAAGGTATATTCTAAATGTTATTCCTTGTATTTTTCAAGTATTTATCCAGGTACTTCAGTATAATCATATTAAAACTCACAGTCCTGTGGGATCAATGTTTTTATGTGATTACAAGGCCATATAACTTTTTAAAAAATATATTTTAATATTAACTAATGTTATTTGATAATATTAGTTAATATAAAATGCTTTACTTTGGTATCTATTAAACATGCTACTTTTTTCCTTGCTGTTCTTATCACAAGGAAGTCAGTAGGAGACTTTATCACAGGTCACAGCAGATCTTTAGGTCAATCATAAATCTATGGCATTATTATTAAAGTTAATGCTTAATTTAACAATGACCATTTTAGAATGAAGGTGGCCTCAATTCTTATGCATAGTGAACAGAATAAAAAAATGGAAGCACTATGGATAAGCTTCCTCTAAGAAATGTTTGTTTGTAAATGAATACCTGCATACCAATTTCTAGCAGAACGCTGCTTAAATTTCTGTTAAAGGACATCTGATGGACAAGTTCTGTCTATTGCAACCAGTGGAAGGATTTATTATCAGTATGAAAATGGAACTCACACTACATATTACAGTAGTGAACATGACTTGGAAATTTCCAATTAAAAACATTAATTAATAACTTTAACAATAACAACATGTAAAACCATCAAGAGAACTGTTTCAGACTCAGCTAGGCAATGACGTTAAAAATTCAAATCTAAAACTCAATTTTTCCATTTCATTCTATCTTCTGCTATTTCAGTAACTTAAATATCAAATTAACTAACTCAATATTTATATACATTGAAAAAATCCAGTTGATCAAAACTAGCCCTTTCCTGAATACAGATAGTTTTAATTAATCATCCTTTTTTCCAGTTGTACATTTCCAATGAAGCAGTCAGACTGTTTTTTCATTATGTATTGATTATATAAATTTTTTTTGAGGTCATGAAGCTTACGATATTTTGTGTCACTTTTTCAAATGATTGAAGAAAGCAGTAGTTTGATTAAATATTTTTTATCTATGGAGTTAAATATGACCCAATTTTTTGAGAAAAATCTTAATTCAAGGGGCTTTTTTAGGACACTTTAAAAGGTATATCAAATGTAGATGTCCAATCCCAATGAAATTCAGAATGGTCCACAATTTCATTTTCTTTTCTAACTTAAAAGAGTAACAGTTGCATATTGGTTATACAGAATTGTATTTTACCACAGTGTTAGAGATTGCTATATTTTATTACTGTATTTCTGAAAGGCTCTATGTTTTTCAAAATTCTTTGATCAATATTGCACATCCTCTTTTTTCCTCCTCTTCTTTTTGATGTAATTACAATTACAAAATTTAATCAGGGAGTTGATTCTAAAGGTTAAATACACTATTGCTTAAACAAAGACCACAAGGACTAATAAAAATAAATAGATTATCCCAACAAATAACTTTGTAATGTGACAATAAATATATTGCAAACAAAAGCCAAAACCATACCAAAACCAAACCAACCAATCAAAAAACAATGAAGAACAACAACAAAACAAACCAATAACAATAACAAATACACAAAACAAACAAACAAACAAAAACAAAACCTAAAAAACCAAAAAAAAACCAAAAAAAAACCCAAACTCTGAGCATGGAAGACCAAATATTACTGTGAGTTAAACCAATATCTGGAATGAATAATGGAAGGAAACATCTATTTCATTAAAAACTGTTCACTAATTCTTAAATGAGTCAAGAAATATGCTTACACCAGATCCTCATCTGGTATAAATTGTTGTCTCTGTTACCTTCTTAAACATTTAGGAAGGACTGTTCATGTAGGTATCATGGAAAATTTCAATGAGTGAGGGTCTGCCTGCTGAGCAGGGCAATTATATGTATTTTGAACTAATTCAGTGAGTCAGTGACTTGATTAATCTTATTCCAGGACTTCTAGCTTTGTGTCTCTTTGATTCAGCTGTAAAGTGAAGGCTTATGCAAGGTGAACTACCTCTTATCAATCAAGAAGTTCACATCTTTGGTGACTGCAATTCTTTGAAGTGCTGGGTGAAGCAGAAATATTTATCATGTTCTCAAGGTGGTTTCTGAACCTTTCAATCTTATATCTAGATCACGTCTCCCTCTTCAGCCCTTTCATAGACTGTGAAGTCTGCAGTTTAAAAAGACATTCTCAGCACAAGAAGCACAGGGGAACTAGGACACATAATCAATCTTCAGATTCCCATGAAATTTGCTAACAGGTTTTTATTCCTGTAGTCATCCAAAGGATTAGACTGTTCGGTAAAATAACACTCTCTCTATCTCTCTCTGTGTACCTTATACTTTTTTCCTCTCTCTGTGATACCACAACATGTTGCCTATATTTTAATTCTTTTTGTAAAATATCCATTACTACTTTTTTACTCAGGCAAGCACATTCTGCAATGAGATCTCAGCTGCTTATACACACTTGAAAAATATACTCAGCGTGGTATCCTCAGAAAAAAAAAGGAAAACAAAGCCTGCTATAGGGTTTATTTTTGCTGTTCTAAGAGTTCAGTCAGAAAAGAAATAGCAAGAGCCCAGCTGGTATAACTTTCATTAATGTTTGTGAAATGCAAGGATCATACTATAATAGAACTAAATGAGTTAACATTATCTTCACAAGGTGGTGGTGTCTTGATCATTGGTAAGTAGAAGCTAGTATTTACTGTGCAGTGTTTTAATTCCTTATGGCATCTTACAAATTCCTGAATGCATAATTGGGTTTACAAGTATTTTTCTACTTTCTTACATGCCACACTGTGCTCTCCCATTGTTTTTTTGTTGCTTCCAGCCATTTCCCTGAGATCCTGTAATAACCTTGATCTCTTCCAGTCACTTTATTAGGCTCCCCTGGCAGCCATCCTCATAGTGAGCTCTTGACAGCACTCATCAATTCTGGGTGCTTCAATTAATTGAACCAGCTCCTATCTCCTGGCTGCCTCTGTTAGCTCTTTCCAACAGTACTTCAAAACCTCCAGCAAAGCAACAGTGTGGGATGGCAACAGCTCAGTGACTTCAATGCAGTGTGAATGGGCTGATTGTGCAAGCAGAAGTTTAGTCAGAAATATCCCACCATATACCCCTCCCCCAAATTCAATTTTCAGCTTTGTTTCTAGGGACTTGTAATAACATATAAATCAAGAAAGACTGACGAAACAGTCTTTTTTGGATTCTTTTCTTCCTTCTTGTTAGTAGGGGTATGTTGTTTCCTTCACTGATGAGATCATGAAGGAGTGAATTCAGAGGCCTTAAAGACAACACGTAGTCCTTTCCAGTTGTCCTCTGGGATTCATTTGGGATCATTGTGTATGTGTTTCTGTATGTCTATGAATGTCTAGTGTGACCTGCAACTTCTACAGACACTGAGTGAATTGTTCCACCCGATTATTCACTGTGAATTAATATCTATGTAATAATAAAAAATAAAATTTACATGTTTTTATGGAAATTCACATGAACTGAGAAGGAAAAAAACCTTTTTGATGTAAAGTCCTTGAAAGTATATATACTTACTATTGGAGTATATACTCATTAGTAAGTGCTTTAAAATACGTATTTGTGTATTTACACATCAGTTTAGGAGTTTTACAATCTTAACCTTAACAAAATATTTGGGATCTGTCCCAATAAAACTACAAATTATATCTATTGTTCTTCCTCATCTGTTCAGTACTGATGTCACCGTTTAATGTAAGGTAGTAACCTTAATTATGTAGTTTGAATATTTTTAAATAATTAAATGTTGAACTCAGTAGGCTAAATACACAGTCCATGCAGCTACGTCTACAAGAGAAAAAGATATTAAGATATTGCAGTGACATGGACAAGTACTTTCTTATAGGAAAAAAAAAAAAAAAAAAAGAAAAAAAGAGTACTCTTACCTAAACTAATTTGTTACAGTCTGCTGTTAGCCCAGGCTTGGCTCATCTTGAACTTGTGCACACATGTGTTTACATGATGTATCACAACCTTACCTTTCCACATAATTTGTAAAACTGAATTTGGTGGAAATATTCATCCTCATATTAAAGCTCAGATATGCAAGATATAATCTCATTTTTGTTGCATGTTTTGAAAGCATTTTTTTACAGTTGTTAATCTCAGTATGCTGTGAATTGAGCTATATGTATGTTTGGGCTAAATTCTACCGAATCTCTCTAGCACACTTTAGTTTCAACAAAGCTAGCAGAAGTTTGTCCAGGAGGATAATTATGGTTTTAATGAATATACTTGCTTAGAAATGTTACTATTTAATTTCTTTCCTGTTCTTCATTTGATAGCAAGAAAAACTATTATGGAAGGTAATATGGTGAAACTGAGTGCATTTTGCATTTGAATGGAGACCAACATTTTTCCTGTAGTTGTGATGGTTGTCTTATTGCAAAATGTTCTGTTTCTCTAAAGGAGACAGAATCTAGTAAACAATGGAGTTAAGTGCCTTGTATGCAGTTTGTAACTTATTGATGGTGAAGGAATGATCCAATTAGTGAGTGATTAATCACAGGTTTTTGTAGGTCTCAGACTGTGTATTGAAAATTTGAGAGGTAAAAGAATATTTCATGCACATGCCTTCACCTAACAAGTAACCACCACCTGGGAATTAGAACTACATTAAAACAAAGAACAACATGGGCAGCAGTGCAAAGTGCTAATTATTTGATTAATTATCATTGTCACCGAGAAGCATACTTTTACCAGGCTATCATAATTATAATGAGAGCACCTGTGTTGTTTTGTTAAAATTTTAAAAGTTAATTAATATTTTATTGTCAACAAACAACAATGAAAATATTCAACATCCAGCTTAAATGACTCTTTGATGTTTCAACAACATCGGAAAATAAAATTGGCTATACAGAATTTATTTGTGAGATATACAACATGAGAAATTGTGCAGTATTTCAAAGAGGATTTAAAATGTTACAATGCTAATTTTTAGAGAAACCTAATTAACATGCAAAGTGACATGGCTTATTTTGTAGCAAAACCAGTGAAATAGTAAAATAAACCCACAACACTTTGCATAAAGTAGAAAATCTTCACATTTTTATTTTGTGGATTAGTCTTAGTAAATAGATGTACTGTAATAATGAGTCTTATCATTGCCTGAGGCATGTACATCCCACTATGATTTATCTTACATAGGCCTGTTATATGGTTTCCAGTTTTCATTTGTTCATTCACTGAAAGTACCTGTCAATTTTTTTTTTATTCCAGGATAAATAATCATGACTAAGTTTCAGATAGGTGAGGATCTTATGATGCTTAACTCTGACTTTCATGTGGAATATCATAATGATGTTTTGATAAGGTAAATGATTAAATAGGATGAAAAAAAATAGACTTGTCAGTGCTAAACTATAATACTCAAACCTTTTTTAGTTTTGCAGTAAAATAATTCAAATTATATTCAAGATAGAAAAAATGTGCCAGTGTGAAAAATTGCTAAATTCAAAGTTAAAAATAACAGTTTTCAGGTGAACATCATGTCTAAGTGTTCTCAAGCCTAAATTTGTAGACCAGTACCTTTGAGTACCATACTAAGAGACTGAAAAGGAAAACTTTAAGGCAAGTATGGAATCTTCATGCATACTTCTAAAGACCATATTTCATACATTGCCTGTTTAAAACAATGTATTCTTAATCTTGGTGTACTATCTGCGGCTTAGCTGAAAGACTGACCTAGGCACCCTGGGTTCCCTTCAGAGGCAGTAGAGAAAATTAGGACTGCACTGATGTGATTCTTTTTATCCCAAAGCAGATAGCAAAAATACATGGAGTCAAAGTGCATATTTCTCTGAATTCATATTTAAGAATACCTTAAAGCTAGCTAGGTTTCAAACATATTCCTTTTGTCTTTTACACTCAGGATAACATTATGGTTTTGTCGAACAAATTAGCTTGATCAAGCATGATCTGCCTTCAGTAAACCAGTGAATATAAAAGTTAAAAAGTATTTCTTCCTTAGGAAAACTGCCCTCATGTTCCTGTCTATAGTTATCTTTCACAGGTGTGATATGTCAGAAAAGACAGGGATCTAGTAGACCTGATGATTTCTTAAATCATGTAGTTACTGAAGAGCTGGTTGCTCAGTTTTTATTTAATATATGATTCTTCTCCTGATGATTTTCAAACAATAAAATTCACCCAACTAATTTATCTGTATTCTGCACTCACAGTTAAACAATATACACTGAGTTACTTGACAGAAAAACTCAACCACAAATAACTCTGCTGACCTTTGTGATACCAGAAAGGATCAACTTTTTCTGTAATTGTTCTTCAGCTGGTAACTGTTACTAGCCTTCTAAAAGTGTTGGAGTAGTTTTAGATGATGAATAAAAGGCAGCTCTGATCTTGCTTGCTGAATAACAATAGAAGTAATAGTTTTCTTGAATTTATTCAGACAGCCTGGATAATGGTGTCATAAATAGAGAAAGTTTTCAGGTAGAGCAGGAAAAAAAGTGTTTTTCATGTTGATGGTGTATTGACCTTTCATTTTTCATTCTTCCCGTACTTTTAGGGGGACAGTATGTGAGTGAGGAAAGGCAATTCTTCTAGAGTTCTCAGAATTTATTGAATGCAGGCAAATCATTTATTGTTTTGTGACCAGTTTGGAAACTGTGCTAGAGACATTTAGTCCACTTTTAAGAATCATCAGATGAAAATAATTAAGTTTTTGGTTATGGATATTCCTATTATTTAATAGTGATGCTGAAACACAGTGAACAGTTAGTAGTGATGTCCAAAGACAGACCATTCGTAAAGGTAGATCTCCATGGTTCTTTTCTTTCCAGGGATCTGGGTAAAAATTCATTTTCATCCAGGGAATTTTTGCTACTTTCAGTGAATTTTATTTCAGTTACAGATCAAAAAATACCCAAACAACTGGATTCACCACCACTGCTAAATTAAAGGAAACTTACAAGGTGTATCAAGAAAAAGCAAAAGTGATGTTGGACTTAAATATCATTTGAATGAGATATAAAATTCACTTCAAACAAAACTGAGGTAACACCATTAAGTTGATGATTAGCAGGGTAGGAATTATTTCTTGTGTCTCATCTGAAGATCCTGTGTACATTTTTCACGATCCTATTTGTGAGTATCATAGCTGAAGTAAAAATCATGGCAGACTTTCCTTACTCCTGTAGCATGGGCTGATCTGAATTAACCGTGGTGTAGAAGATTAACAGATCTTATTTTTATTGTAGACTGTAAAGCTAAATCTTTTTAATGTTAAATTCATTCTATTGAAATATATTTTCTATTGACCAATTACTGAAAATCATTGAGCAAACACAGGTGGTTCAAAATGTAGGTGACTGCTTAATACACAGTGCTAAGAGTATGCAATAGACCCAAATTACATAGACATGATTGGCTTTCAGTTGTTTTCTGGGGACATGCACATTCTGCAGAAGTGTTTTTTCAGAGTGTGACAGAACTTGATCTTATGAACTTGTAGCCTTTCAGGACTTCTTGCAAAACTTTATTTCTTACATTTTGGGTTTGAGGGTGTTTTTTTTGTTGTTTTGTCTGGTTTGGGTATTTTGGGCTTGGTTTGTTTTGGGTTTTTTTTTTGTTTTGTTTTTGGGGGTTTTGTTGTTTTTGTTGTTGTTTGTTTTGTGTGTGCATGGTTTCTTTTGTTTGTTTTGGGGTTTTTTGGGTTCTTTTGTTTGTTTGGTTGGCTTTTTATTTTGTTTTGTTTTGTTTGGGGTTTTTTTTTTTTTTTATGTGAAAGGTTCAAACCCTTCAGAAAAGAAAGGTTTTATTGGATCAGTGACATGGTCCCAATCATACTCAGGCATTTTAAGATGAGAATATTTGTGTTTTGTTTTTTTTTTTGCATGGCATTTGGGTAAAAATTTAATATCCTGTGTTGGAGTACAGGAACACTGTTTTCATTTAGTGAATTTAATAGATTTAGCATGTTTGTTCCTGCAAATTCATTGTTTCAGAGCTTGTACCTCTGTCTTCACACAGAGTACGCATCATTAACAAATCTCTACCATGAAACTACTATACTGTAGTCTGATTCTGGTGTGAGTCTTTAGTGATACAGATAACCTAGACTGCAGAAAGACATAGATATTGCATATATCATACAGTTTCACATGGTTTTGGCTCTGTGGTCATTCAAGAAAAATACATATCTTACTATTTCATTTACTTGCACTATCACATAGATCTTGTCATTGTGTAATTTATTCTTCAAAGTATTCAATGATAAATAAAGTGAAATTATGGCTTAGATTTATACAAGCACACCCTCCATCCAGTTCAAGGTTCCTTGAAAATGCTTAGAAACAAAGGACTTAATATGACTGCAGTAGTTGAAACAGATTTTCAAAATTTTGTTGCTCTAACTTATAGAAATACAACAAGACAGATAATGGAAGAAAGGGGGAACTCCTTGACTTGAACCTCAAAGGACTGTCACTTTAAAGCTTCTGTTTTCATGAGTTGTGTTGAATGAAAAAGCATTTCAGAATGTGGATGATGCCCCAGAATGTTATTTGAAGTTCTTCTCCTGACTGTCAGGGAGAGTATAAGCAAAGAGACATGGAATATCAGTTTAGTCCCAAAGAAAATATTTAATTCCACCTTTTTATTGAATATTTAAACTGCACAGACTGATTCAGATCACTTTAATTAAATTCCCCCCAGGCAGGCTTTCAGGTGGTTACTCCAAACTTACCTGATATTAAAAGAGGAATTTGCCAGTGAAATTAAGTCTAAGTGTGTAAGTTACAGCAGCCTCAAGACAGCAGCTAATTCCATACTGGAAATTAATGTAAATTTATAATCATGTTTATTCTTATTTAGTGGAAAAGCACCTTGATATTTACCCTGGTAAATCTTCATCTTTTAAAAGCACTTTATCTAACAGCGGATATAGAGAAATAATGTAATTTCTTCATTGAAGTGTATTTTTCCCTTTCCTTTATACACTATTCATTTTGTTTCTCTTCTGCATTTTTGATAAGGATGACTTTTTTACATAGCAGAAAGGCTGCATCACACAGCATGCCAAACTCTGTGTATGTCTAAAGTAGACTGAAGGTTTCCACAACAGACTCTGAAACATGAATTTCTGCAGTCATTATAGGTAGGCAGTCAACATAGAGACACAATTCTACTTCTTTTGTTTCTCTTCAGATCTTTTAAAACATTCTTTTTAAAAATAACTCACAGTATATGTGATTATTTATATGGTTTATTTTCTTTTTCTTTAAGTTACCAAGATAAATCAAGTAAAATGGGTTCTATAATTGGAAATGTATCTCTTTTTTTTGTCACTTATTCCTCACATGATGATATGGTTTATGGGAGAAAATGCCTCTGAATAGAAATAGGTTGATGTATTTCCATCCCTACACTAGGAGACAGTTTGTGCTAAAATGTGGGAGGAAATGTTGGATATTAGCCTTGAAGAATTAGAGAACAGAGTGCGTTTCAGGAGCATGCAACGTAATGCTACAATTAATAAGTAAATTGAGTTGTTCTGCCTGTTTAGTTTAGTTTAGTTTAGCTTAATCCTGTGAAAACAATATAAATTAATGGGGGTTTTTATATGTTCCCAAATATGAATCTGGCAACCTAAGCCAAATATTGGCCTGCATACTCTACTCAAACTTCACAGAAAAGGTATTTACACCACCATCCCCTCGCTAAATACCTCATTTAGAAGTAAACAGGAAAGGTATCCTAGTAAAATAATTCACAATAACAATAATAGTAGTAGTTATAGCAATAAGATTCTGGAGTTCCTACATGCCAACATTTCTTTTGTAAAAGGCTTCAATCTGACCCTGAGTATGAAGGATCATTTTTTGTGTCTGCATTGCAAAATTGCTCAGTTCTATTGAAATTTCAAGAGACAATGCTTCTAGTTGTTTGGTTTGGGGATGTAGTTTCTCACTAAATGTTTACCATTGCCTTTCATACTATCATTTAATAAAGGTATGTATGTGAAGTTATTTGGAGGTGTGGGTTTGCATATGCAAAAGTAAAAGACCTAAATTGCATGATTATTCATTCTTGGTCATAACACAAGTTTGTGCTAACTTGAGATACTACTTCTACCTAAATAAGACACATTCAAACATGTCCCTCTTCATCTAAATCCATGCTCATCTGGTCTCCATTCAAACAACCTAATTTTGCCACTCTCCTTCTGTCCTAACCGCACGAATTTGCGACCAAGCATTTAACACTGTAAAATTATCCTACAAAACATACAACATCTAAGTAGTATACAGATATAAGTAACAAAAAGGCAGGAAAACAATGTCACTACCTTCAACTTCTAAAAAAAACTGTAGCAATTTTAATAGTAAAATCTTCATTTCTCTTGGTCAGTGTGTCAAGCCTTTTCAAATTTTAGTCTTCATTGGAATAAGCAATAAAACATACAATATTTAATTACTTAACCAATAAATAGCTTATTTTCCTCATTATACCCATGGATATGAAGGAGGAAAAATACAAATAAATTTATTTTCATTATGAACAAAATTTTTTTCAAAGAAAAGTATTTCCATGAATCATCGTTAGAACTTCAGCTTTTATGACAGAATTATTCAGCCTATGACCATCTGCTTAAGAAGATTTTTTTCCATTAAAGGAGTGATGCAGAATGGTTTTAAAACTGTCACTTTAGAATAATTAAATGGAACATTGAAGTCACTTCATAATGTCACTCTGCAAGCCTTCACTAACAGATCTTCCTCTCCTGTTCCAAAATGGGCAATTAGAAGAGCGACAGCTGTTGAGGTGGTAGATGCCAATATCAAACTAGTGATAAAATTACTGATTTTTCTTTTCAAAAAAGAAGCCTTTTCAAATAGTGTGGTGGAAAAGATACAAGGAGTCATCTTGGCAGGCTGGGATTTCTTAGCCTTTCAGTTTGAAAAACTTGCTTTAGTTTTGTGATTGTATCTAGGGACCCAGAAAACCTAGACTCAGAAAAAGGGAAGGGAAGACTATTTTAGTTGGAAGCGACCTACAACGATCATCTAATCCAACTGCCTGAGCACTTCAGGTCTGACCAAAAGTTAAAGAATATTATTAAGGGCATTGTCCAAATGCCTCCTAAAATTATGATAGGCTTAGGGTGTCAAACACCTCTTTAGGAAGCCTGTCCCAGTGCTTGACCACCCTCTTAGTAAAGAAACGCTTCCTAAGATGTAGTCTGAACCTCCCCTGATACAACTTTTAACCATTCCCACATGTTTTATCACTGAATCCCAGGGAGAAAAGATCAGGACCTTTCCCTCCCTTTCCCTTCCTCAGAAAACTATAGAGTGATGAGATTGCAAGTCAGACTTCTTTTTAACTTAGCTGCTACTCATAGGACATGCCTTCCAGCCCTATCACTGGCTTGCCCACTTCTGAATGCATTCAAGGATCTTACCATCATTCTTAAAAGATGGGGCCTAGAACTGCACACAGTACTCAAGGTGAAGATGCAACAATACTAAATACATTTGGGATAATCACCTCTTTTGACTGTCTGGTTATATTATGTTTGATGCACCCCAGGATGCAGTTTGTCCTCTTGGCTGCTAGGGCACACTGCTGGCTCACATTGAGCTTTCTGTTGACCAGCACCCCAGATCCCTTTCTGCAGGGCTGAGGAGCAAAAACTGAAAAGACAGTAGAAGAAAAAAACATTTTGGTCTTGACATACAAATGAGATACCCAATTATATTTCAGTGATCAGTAAACACATGTAATAGATTCAAAGTAAGTTGAGTGTTTGACCATGTTGTTCAGTCTCCCTGTGGGCAGTGAAAGGCAGGTACCATGCTTGTACTTCTCCCGTGGAGTCTCACCGCTAACCCTATCTTGGGACTAGGTCTGTGTTCACAACTTTCTTGTTCTTCTGACAAGTCCCTGACAGGCTGAGTTGGGTTTTCACCCTGATAGAGACTCTTCTGATCATGCCCAGTTGGATGCATCTCTATCAGTGAATGAAATGATCAAAGAACTATTTTCTGCCCCTGGGAGCAAGTGGTACAACACATCACACCTGTGTGGTTGAAGTCTCATCTTCCAAAATGGGCTGTCCACATCTGTTCTGTTTACTGGGAATAATACCTTCTAGTCTGTGTTCTGTGACTAAGAAATGTGACATAAAAGTTACCAACTGGCACAGGCTAGCAGAATGCAATGGAGAAAGTTTATGGTATCACAATGGTCTGCTCAAACTGTATCCTGCCTTGAGGCCTTATGCACAAACATAACTACTGTGAATTTCTTGAAAATAGTATGAAAGAGGACAGTTAGTTCTAAGTCAGGATTGAGGGAATTTTTACTTACACAGACAAATGAGCACTTTTAAATGCTCACTTAAACCACAGTATGGTTTTATTTAGAAAAAATATGAGGAAAAATTTCCTAGCTATGAAGCATATGAAATGAAATTGCCAGCTATGATCCTGCAACGAGCCTAAATAAGATGTCCAGTGCATTTATACAGGAGAATATGAGCTAGAAAATTAATAAAATAACGAATTCTTAATATTGGGATAAGATCTGAGGTGCTCTTAATATTTGGACCAGCTTCCTTCCAGGTTCTACTTCACTTTATAAACTTAATTCCACAAGTCACAATCAGATCTTATGTTTATTTTTAAAACCTTCCCATTGACAAATTGTTTTGCTTTCAGGCAAGAAAGCAAAGGTATAGAATTACCAGAACTCTCCAAATAGGTGTGGTACAGATACAGTGTTTAGTGTATTTTCCCTCTGAGCTTCTCAACTGGTGTTACAGCAAGGCAGAGCTAAATAAAGCTAATTAACTCCTTCTTACCCTTTTAATCTCTTAATACCTGGCTCACAGCAGTAAAATATTGATAAAATAAATCCAACTAGATCTGTGATAACTTCTTAATAACTTGTCAATAAAATGTTATTGAGAACATACATCCTACCTCCTGAGATCTTTGGATTAAATAGTCATTTTGCTAAGCATTTCAAACAACTTTATAGGTGAGGCTATTTATATGAATATGAGAATATAAGAAGTAGTAATAAGGGATAAGATCAAAGATGAATTTAAATAATTATCATGTTCAATGATAATCATATATGTGAATAGCCATTACTGAGTGCCTAAAGAAGAATAAAGGAGAAAGCATTGTTATTTACCCCAAATACCCATGTTGTAGCAGATCTGTGGCTCTGAGAATTTCTGAGCTAAAGTGGTTTATTCTACACAAATAACTTTTTTATTATTATGTTTTCTCATTACTTAGAAATATGTATGGTTTATGCATATGTCATCTGCTCAGACCAGTTAAGGTGATCCACCAGTTTCTGGGGATTTTTAATCATTGCCAGCTGATGCCAGTGCAAGGGCACCATCTTCAGCAGGTGAATTGTCTTCATTTTGGTATAGTTGTAATTCTGAGACCCAGTCTCAGAAATGATGGACTTTTTGGATAAAGACAGCAGCAGTAGGATATTTTTGGCAAGTTCTTCACATCTTGTGGTGGGGAGGGGTGTTGCAGGTTTTTTCATATAAGAAGAAATGTAAACATTTTAGAGATGTCAAAGCAATTTAACAAGTTGAAATTCCTTTACATTTCATGAAAAAAAGTTTTTAACACCGTTTTGTTTCAGACAAAAATAACCATGAATTCCTGGTTTGCCTTGAAGGTACATTTTTCAGTGAATAAAAACCATCTTTCCCACTGTAGCCATTATTTGACTTTTTTTCCATGCTTAGAGTTATTAGGACTATTTTGAAGGTCTAGATAATGATATCATGATGTGTGACTGAAACAGAGAGACTGCTGTTACAACTCAGAAATAAAACAATTACGTTACCTCCTGAGGCACTAGTTTATATTTTAGCAAAATCTTCACTTGAACATTGTCACTTTCTACATTATCTATTGTAGATAGATAAAATCTTTTTTTTCTTTTCTGTGGATCAAACATAGCATAACCAGATAGCCAATGAGGTGATTATCCCACTGTATTTAGCATTAGTTCAGCTTCACCTTGACTACTGTGTGCGATTCTGGGTCCCATCTTTTAAGAAAGATGTTAAGACAAAAAAAATCTGTTCTACTATCCACACTACTGTGGCCTTCCGGCAGATAAAGGAAATCATGACCTGATATCATCTACCATTTAAGATAGCACACACGTATGTGAAACAAACAAGCATATAAAAAACAGTAGAAAAAGAGATTGATCTCACACGTGACTGCCTACACATCTTGCTGAACATGTCATACTTTGACAGTGAAACACATTTATTTAAAATAAACAGGTATGATTTGGAGAGAAAAGCCCTCATGATCAAAGGAATAAGTTTTGCAAGTATGTGAATTGCCTTTCAGTTTATTCATAAAGGTTGGGTTGCTAAGAAGTTTAATTAATAAAGTATAAAGCAGGTTCTGTCATGATAGTCTAAAGAACCTATAATTCAATTTTGTTAGATTTTCCAAATATGCTAATGCCTATCTTCTTTCACTATTTTAAGGATTAAGAATTGATTCTCTTTTTTTAATGAAAATGTTTCTTTTGTAATTATGGTCTTCTAGCCTTTCTGGCCTTCGTCATATTTTAATTTATATGAATCCTTTGCTTTTGAAAACAACTCAATCCTACTTTTGGGAATTGAACAAAAGCAAAATTATCTAGCTACTGACAATACTGTGCTTTGATTTTTCTTCTATTTTTTAAGTTCATAGCATGTTTATATCCATGAGCAATGAGTCCTAATATTATCCTGACAAGCTTATTTTAACATTTGTTAAAGCCCAAGGAAGTTTAGTAAAGAAGATCACTATGGCAGGTCTGCTATCATGGACCTTTTCTGTAGACAAAGACACCCCACAGAATGGCAGAACTCACATCTGTCCAAAATTTCTGTCCTCTGTTACATTTGTATTGCTCTATTTTTTCTACTGCTTCAAACTGGTGGCTGCTTATACTGTTGAATAAAATTTTCATTTTATCAATGTGTTTGTTAGCTAAATGCATCTTCTTTAGTCAGAAAAGAAGACATTTCTTCCCTATTTCAGATTAACAGGGAAATTTCAGCATTTCCAGTCAGCCTATTAGACACCATGAAACATTTATGCCTTCTTGTGTTTTTCTCTAAGAATTACTATATATACTGTTCAGAGTAAGAACTCTGTGGCAACAGATCAGTCACACAATAAAGTCATCAGAGTAGGCAAAAATCTGCTGAATTTGCTGATAAGAGAAATGTACTGTGCGCAAATAAACTTCGAAGTCAGGTGTTTGGAGAAACACGTCTCATGACACTTCATGTCTAAGAAAATGAGGTGAAAGAAAAAATGTTTTTAAAGTCTTCAAAAATCCATTGTTGAATGCTTATCCATTCTTTCAGCAGTTTTAGAAAGCCTTAGATGACCTTAAATCCAACCTAAAACATTTATCAATGTTTTAGAAATCTTTGAATTTCAAATGTGTTGTTGGGTGTCAGTGAAACTGACTGTATCCTTTGGTTCCAAGAGAGATGTTCTCATCATTATCATGTGCTGCAACAATCATAAAATATTCTGGGTTTTACCATTACCATGTATATTACAGATAATTGGTACATGCTTAATCAGTAACTTCCCAAAAGAAGTGTAATGACTTTTAATTAGGATAGTTGTGCCATCAAGCAAAAGTTGCTTTGCAATTAAGGCACAGAACTTTGCAATTCACTTCATATCTCTCTTTTTCTCTCTGCTTCACACACATACTCTATCAGTCACATTTATGAACCTGTAAAATGAGGTGAATACCAGCTTCACCAGGAAGCTCCTTCTCAAGGTGTAGAAAACATACTCTGAAGTTGTACCATGTAAGGCAAAGGTGTTCTAATACCTTCAGGATACTCCTGTGCTGCAGAACAGAGTTTAGGCCAGGAATGACCACAGTTGCAGAAAGCACATTGGTTTACAGGTCTCTGCACTGGCACTGCCAATTTTCTGGTTTTGCCCTGGGATCATAAGAACAAGATGCCAGACACGATCGTCTGTCCTTTCCTGCCTTGGCTTCAGGAATAATGTCTTACATTAGCAACAAATGCTTAAGGAAGGAAAGATGAATGGTTGCAACAATTTATTTTTCTGTGTAGCATAGGCAGGGCTAGTAGAGCCTGTAGCCATTTAACAGTCTAGTTACATCCTATTAATTTTTAGATTCGTATTGATCCCTAGGCTTTTTAGATCTTCTATATCTTATTTGTCCTTGATGGTGGGTCATGCAAGTAGTGACATCAAGAGTTTCACACCTTAATCTCCTTAAGAAGTAAGAATGTTTCTGCCACACTGTATATCTCTAAACAAGGTCAAGGTCTAAATTCCTGTTTAGTTAATGCCACTCAGAAATGTCCTTTTAACGAAGAATTCAGAACAACAAATAAAGTGATGATATGCACTCTTTCAAGAACAGTGAACATATGACTGGAGGATTTTTATGATTTGCACATTTGTGGCAAAGCTCTTGTGTGACAATAAACAGTGCAAAGACAAGGAGGCTCTTGTTGTGAACTTTCTAAGAGGTGTTAAGTATCAACTTCACTGAAAGGCTTAGACACAGTTGCCCTCTCCAAGTTAAAAGTGATCATTGATATCTAGCATCTGGGAAAGACAAGAACACATATATTTTCTTTAGCTAAACAGGAACATTTTTATCTTGCTACTCAGGGAAAGAACTTGTCTTCCTACATGAATACTCAATAATACCAGAATTGACATGCACATGTTTTCTCTACATTAAATTGTGGACACTATTTTTTTTGAGAATCTGGAAGAAATTTAGGGTTAACATATTTTACAAAACCCAAAACACTTGTCAGTACGTCTTGCTCATTATAGACTCATTCTCCTAGCACCACTGGTAGCCTGAGGATGGCAATGTGTAGCCTTTCATAATTGTCTGTTTATAGCTGGGATGAAAGTCATTTTCTCATGGTGTAATTTATGGCCAGTGGCAGGCTCCCCTCGTCCCTGTTTTAAGGAACAGTGCCAAGAGCAATATGCCAATCCTAACACAACAAATCTTATGGCTGGTATGCACTTGTGTTGAAAAAAATCACAGGAAAAAAAGCTTCACTGACAAAACTTTATCGTGTAGCTTCAACAGATTCTATCCTGTGATGAAATCAGTCCCCAGGGTGTATGAACCAGTGGTGAAGAGGAAAAAAAAAAGCTAGAAGGTCTGTGTGGTTGTTTAAATAATTCCCCGTATCCAGAGAAGCAAGTGATGCAACTTGGCACCCAGCAAAGATGTCTTTTTTGCTGGAGAGTTTATTTTGGTTCACAAGATAGGCATGGGGAAACTTGTGCACGCATACATAAATATATCTCAAGTCTCTTTCCAGTATGGCCAGGTGAACTTGTGCTTGGGAATAAGGTTGAAGGTGTTTAGAGAAGGTGTCTTCCTAAGAATTTTTTTGTTACTTTATGAATCTTTCCATAGCAAAATAATTTAGAATAGTATTATCTGAGCTCTAGGTGAGACTAATCAGTAGATGCAACAGACAAGCTTTAGTGCAGTGGACTGAAAACCTTGTCTTTCTTCCCATTCTTCCCTATGCCCAGCAGCACATCAACAGTTTCTAAAGTTCCTTCAGTGCATTTTTTAATTTATGGTGGGATATTCAGCATTGATAGATTACTGAGTTCCTGAAGGCACAAAAGTAGTAATTCATAATAACTATGAATTGTAACCAATAGTAAAGTGCACAATAACACTGCTGTTATAATCTCATGATATCTGTTAGAAAATTTTGCATTCTAGAATCTCTAATTTAAAATTGCATCAAATGCCTTAAATAATCTACAAATTCTCACAGCTCTGACCAATATGTCAAGCCATTCTCTATGCTGTCAATAGTTATTATTTATAAATTACTATTTAAATTAAAAATTCTGTACAAAGACTAGATCATCAATTTGACATGATAGGAAGGAACATATATTTTTGCCAATTTTAGGTATGTTCCTGGAGGGCATACTGTCTTAACAGCAGCTGACCTGAGTGTTAACTGTTGGATGTCTATAAAAATAAATGCCCATATAAATGAATGTCCATATATAAAAAAAGTCCATCTTCACTAGGAAACAGAGAAGCTGGAAAACCTGTCTGTAGCTATGTTACCAGGAATTCCTGTACAGAAATTTCCTAGTGCAGATTGCTTCTCCAGCATTGTTGTGAATGTCTGTGATGAGCTTATGGGCATGAATGTGCTTTTAAGATCTAAGGTACTTTCAGAAGGAGTGAATGATGAATGAAAGGCTCATGACTGTACACAAAAGAAAGGTACTTTATAAATGAACAGGGGTCTCTGCATGCTGATCCTGCAAGTCTCACATGGCCTCATGCTATTTTTTCTGCCAGCACAGCTAATGTTATACATTTCACTGCCTCAGATCTGAAGATCTTAGAGTATTTTATTTTCACATGCTGAGTTATCTTTGTGTAGTTTTAAAATGTTCAAATAACTCACTGGTCAGATGACATAATGAAGGTAACACTGATGACATAAAGATGCTGCTCAAATATAAGCAAAGGTTTATCAAAATATATAAGTGTCATCTGCACTTGGTTGAAGTGCTAGACAGTTTGTGACAGGTTTTTAAGAAAGAATTTAGTTTTTTTCTCCACAGATTTTTTACAAGTATGTAGGAAGAATATAGGAGAAACAGGTGCTGTTAGGTATGATGTGCACCAGAAGAGAAAATATGAATTGACAAATAACCAATTTAATTTCTATTTTAATTCACAATAGGTAGCACCTACATCACATGACTATTCTTTTTGTGTTAATAGCTATTCATCTGAATGGCATTTGTGAACATGCACAATAATCTGCACAAGACCAATGAAATCTAAAACCATATAGGTATAAATTAGGATATTTTCATACATGAAAACTTACTTAGAAATTGTTTAATTTATTTTGTTTCTAGAGAATATTTTCTCTTTCCTGTTTCACTCTGTTCTGTTTTCATCTTGCCCAGTATATTCTCCTCCTGTTGCTTTCTCTATTTTTGTTTGTGACCAAATGCAGTATTGCAACCTTTCTTTAGTCCCAATAATTTTGTTCAGCCACAATTCTCAGTTAAATAGTAGAATGGGGTAGTGAAGCTCGTGGACATTTATTCAGAAATTGAAAAGTCAAATGCCTCTAGTCATCTGGCTTGGGGTTATAGTTTTTAGCGTGTCTGGTTCTTATGGAACCAAATTAAAAATTACAGTTTAATCCAAAAGTGAAATTTTCTGTTACATGCCAAAATATGCCTATGTACTCCTGCAAAATAATCATGCTGCATGAAGGTAAAAAGAAAAAATAATAAACAGTTTTAATTGGTAACACAACAGATGTTTCATCTCACCCTGAAAGACAGGTACTAAAACAGCATAAATCCCAAAATAGGATGATCCCCAATGAAGTCATCACAAATTATTCATACAGAGTTCTAGGCTCAAGACAGAGGTTGAATTCAGTGGCACAGCAGCATCTATTCATTGCAAAAAATGAGGCCTTTCTTCACAGTGCTCACCGTGGGCTTGCTTCACCCCAGCCACTTCAACTGGGGTGGCTTCTTCACTTCCACTGCCTGGCTGCATTGACCACTCCTTCAGTTCAGCACTCTTCGCCCAGTGACCAACAGGTCCCAAGGTTCCCATGCCTCCAGAATGTGAAGGTGTGGTAGTTTACTGACTCTTCACTTTGTTGGGTATATGTTTGGGGTTTTTTTTTTATTGTGCATTTTTCTTGGAATCCATGACTGAAAAAAAAGATAGGGTTGAGGCCATGATATTTCAAATGAAATTTACCACACATTTTTCACTTTAAAACAATGATAATGGAATTTAAATTAGACTAAGTACTTACATTTAAATAGTAAACTTTCAAATAGATTCAAATAAAACAAAACAAAATATGTGTTGTAGATAATGGGTTTATGTACCTAATACTCACTTAATGGTTATGTAAACATAACTAAGTCAGCCCGCATATATGATTATCTGACACATATTAAATCATCTGTAAATATCATTCACTGTTGCTTGTCTGTCTCTTCCTACAAGAGGAAATTCTATTAATGACAACAACTGCAAGACAATAATGGTTAATTATTTTTCCACAAATACTGATTCAGATATTTCTGTAAAACAAAGAAAGGCTCCTCTGTTGATTTTATTTGGGTTGGAACATTTTCTCTTGAAGCACATATTTTCTATTTAGCTCACCCTGATCAACAGTCCCAAAGTTTTCACTTCAAATAGTGAATGAGGGCACTTGCTGAGGAGGGTCCTGTGGGAGCTTATTTAGGTCAACATCTTGTCAGGACCTGTAATCTGAAAATGAAGAAAACTCATTTCAGGACAGCCAGAGTCCCATTTTCTCCAATATTAAATACAGACTAATGCTAGTCTATAACATCATATAGAAATTATTTGTTCATGAATATTAGCAACTAAATTTTTCGCGCTACTTGGGGAGAGTTATTTGGTGAAAGGAGAAGAATCACATCACATCACTCCAAGTCAGATGACCAGAGGCATTTGACTTTCCCACTTCTAAATAAGTGTCCACTACTCCATTCTACTATTTAACCAAGAATCATGGCTGAATAAAAGTACTGGGACTAAAGAGAGGTTGCAATACTGGATCTGGTCACAAGTCCTGTTGCTATTACTGGTAGCCATATTATTTCTGAAACACAGGGATATTATTCAGAGATGTATACTGTTCAGACAATAATATAAATTAGTAGACAATACAGTAAAGCACAATTTACTGCTCTGGTAACCATGTAACTCTTAGCTTAGTAGCTGTAAATCTTTAGCTTACTGTTTCTTTCATGATATCCAAGTTAAATAGCATCAGGGTGAAAACTAAGATACAAATCCATCTGGATTCAGCCAGCTTCAAGAAAAAGAGCCAGGTTCCTACTGTCAACATTTTGTGATCTTTCTACCATAAGCAAAGCCCAAGCTTATATACTCTATTACTGTTTGTAATGTACTCTGCATTTATAAAGGAAAAGAAAAAAAAAAAAAGAGCTCACATATTAGTTTGTTTGGTGTGTTCTCCTAAAAATACTTTTTCTGCTCTAAGATAGATTGGCAAGGGATAATATAAGACAAGGATTTTTTATATTCCTTTCCTTTAATATTGTACTTGGTCACTAGAAACAGCAGAGCATGTGGTTGTAGTCAAATATATTCATGTGTCACCAAAGACTAATCTCACTTCCCCTCAGGTCAGCAGACACGTCTTCAATGTCATCAACACAAAATTAATCAGATGCCATGTGCACTGTAAAGAAAGACAAGTAAAAAGGAGCATTAGAAAACCACTGCCTCTTGAATTTATACTACTAGCTTGATATGGTCTCACTTGAAAAAAAAAAGGCAGGAAACAAGAAAAAAAAAAAAAAAAAAAAAAAAGAAAAAAAACCCTATTTAATGCAAGGTAAATCTCTGCACAGAAAACAGACCAAAAGAAAATACTGAGTGTATTACTGGGAATCTCTAAGAAGGTTGAAGGGAACTGCAAGGCTCCCGTTATACCATGTATAAAAGGGAGGCTTCAGCTTCTTATCTGAATTCTGATATGGGTTAGGTGAGTGGACAGTGAGGTGGTTTGTAAACACCTAAATAGCCAGGCCCAAATGGTAGTGGTCACTAACACAAAGTCCATCTGGAGACAAGTCACAAGTGTTGTATCATAGTGGCTGATACTGGGGCCTATATTATAACCTCTTTATTAATGATCTGGATGATGGGACAGAGCAGACCCTCAGCAAGTTTGCAGTTGATACAAAATGCAAGGAGTGGTGGATACACTAGATAGATGTGCTGCCATTCAGAGGGACTTGGACAAGCTGGATAACTGGACAGTCAGTAATTTCATTCATTTCAACAAGAGAAACTACCAAGTTCTGCACCTGGAACAAATAACCTCAGTACTAGTACATGCCTACAGACAAGTTGGAAATCAGCTTCGCAGAGACTTGAAATTGCAATGTCACTCTGATCTTGCCCCCAACACTCCTTGCTCTATCCTCTTTTAGCCAGCATAGACCACTGAATAATAAGCTGAGGTACTGATCCATCCGAAAAAAAAAAAAAAACCAACAAAAACTCACATAATTTTTAAAGTTTATTTACATCTAGATACAGCTACTTGCTTAGCCACTGAAGAACCTAGTACAAGGGTAATGAAACCATCAGGAAGGAGGAATAAAGGGGGAACATGTGTGTTCAAAAACTTGTGCTGCATCTAAGTGACTGTGTAATTATAGATTGAATGTGAATGCTGTGTCAGAGATAAATTTTGAAAGTCATCTGCAACACATTCTTCCACACAAACAATAACACTATGAAATTTTCTTTTGCATAGAATTCTTGAGTTCTTCGTCATATAGCTCCTCAGTCATAGGTTTTTTACTAAAAGGTGATTTAAAATACTTTTTGGTTTTTTAAGACAGAAAGGCAAAAGCTGAAAAGCATTCTAATACATGATCACTGTTCTAGCCTATACACTGGGACCATTTACCCAGAGGTTAAAAAATTAGCCAAGGATTAGAGCAATTTCACTTTGTGTGTCAGCTTCTTTCAGACTTATCTGCATGATTTGAGATTTTTCAGTTTGGACAGGATCTATCTCACATGAATTTTGCTGTTTAAAAGTTGCCCAGTTCCACAGCTGCCATGTTAATGACTGAATAGACAGTAAAGAGTCAAAGAAGTCAATGTCTTTCAGTAGGTTCTGCAGCATCATCATTAGAAGAAATATACATTCTCACATCATAGAAAACTTCCCAAAAAGATATTTTTGGTGGAAATATCTTTCATGATGCAGTTCACTGTATGGCTATACAGGCATTTGCATCATGCCTGTTCTGTGTACCAAAAAAATCACAACTCTTCACATCTGTCTAATTTTGCATGGATAGATATTCTAAATGTTCTGCATTTAGGAGATACCATGGTTCAGTAGTATGTATAAGAAGCTGTAAAATCTGTCAGTGTTATTTGAACAAGAAGATTAAAATCTTCAATCAGTGTTATTTGAACAAGAAGATTAAAATCTAAAATCATAGCAAAAATATTTTTCAGCCATATTCAAACTACCACAAACTACTACTTCAATCATGGTAATCAAAGGTTCTATGTATCATAAATATTTTCTAATGTTGCAATTTTGTTTCACTAATACATTAAATTGGGCTTGCAAAAAGTCTCTTTAGTGACAAACTATTTTATTTGCATAGGAAATAATTTTTTCCCCTATCATCTGCCACCATTGGTGGTTAAATCTGTAATTTGTTTTATCTTTTTCTTTATGTCTTGATAATTCTAGGCAAGTAACTTAAAAAGAAAGGCCAAAAGTGCATATGAAATTTGCCTATAATATTTTATGATCAACAAAAAAAAGGCAGTATTTTAAACAAGTGCAGTATGCTTGAACATCTCAACAGTTCATGATCAAATATGTCGCTGTTTATACCAGGAGCGGAGAGATGCAGCAACACACAAATTCAGCAAAAGAAGGCAAAGAAGCAGCTTTATTAATTTATAACCCCATTTTATATACCCTAGCCCCATAGGACGATTAGTCAGTGATTATCCATCTCCTAAGGTGATTGGCTAAAGTCCTACAATACCCATTGCAAAATATTTTTCCAATGTACCATAAGCAGAACTTAGCAAAACACCACGTGTTAGTCTAGCTTACAAAAACCATCCTACTGTTTTTCATAACATGCATGAGAAAGGCAGGATTCTCATTGAATATTGTGATAACCTGAGAAAATCCCTCTGCTAGCAGCTTTTCAGCATCCATATAAATGCTGACACTGAACTGCTCTAGGAAGTAAATAATTTTCATTTCTGTGTATATTCAAAAAATGCTGAAGGAAAATGAGTGGAGAGATGCAAGGCTCTTCCTAACAGGCATTTTATTAACTTTCTCAAGCCTTTAACAACTGCATTGAAATGACTCCTGGGAAATACAGTTAGAGCTTCTAGACCTCTGTCAAATGACTAATCACTAGCATGATATCAACAGGTACAAATAATTCCAGCATGCACATACGTCAGAAACCTATTCAGGACTCTGGGGATTCCCTGATTTCCTTGCTGGAATGGGCATGCATAAAGCAGGAGGAATGGGTCTGGGTCCAAGACAGATGTATATGGCACCTACAGATTGAGATAAGTTGAAATATTTAGACTTTGGTGGATTTAGAGAGCGATTACCTCTGAAGTAGGTAACTTGAGAATTCCATGGACTTCTAGTATTACCTGAGATGTGCTAGTGTATTGCTTTCAGACTCCAGAGGCTACTTCATGAGTGCACAGGTTGTCCAAACACCTTATTTCATAGCTACAAGCCCTGTGCAGTTGTCTGAGGAATCCTAGGATATGTCCAATGGCACCAATGTTTAGGTCACCAAATCCTGCTGCTATGAGCTGAATCAGGTGTCTTCCTGTCTAGATTCCACTGGATTTACTGACAAAAGGCTCCCTTCATCTGCTTGGGCACAGTACTTCAGTGTCATTTTAGGTGCTGTATGAAATTTCTTCTAACTTTCAGGTATTCCTACAGAAAAGAAATTATTTTCTGTAGATCCTGTAGTTTAACTGCCAGCTCCACAGGAAAACCTAGGATATATAAACCAGAACTGAAAGCTTATGTTTAGGCAGCTGAATCACTTCCTTAGTGTCTTTGCTAGGCACCAAGTGCCCTGACAATATTTAGGATTTCAAGGTCTTGTTTTTGAATATCCAATTTAATAATTTAAAAACTTAAGACTTTACTCAAGTTTTTTAAAGTTTTTTTTAAGTTTTTTTTAAACTTAACTTTAAGACTTGCAGTTGTTGGTCTGAAAGCCAAGCCCTGGGCACTAAGATGAAGGAACCTTCCAGGGTAAAGCTTGAAGAAGCCTAATGTCCCTTGAGGTTGGCTGTCCCAGAAACACAGCTACTGAAATCATGTGTACCTTTGCAGAACACTGTTAACTGGAGGAGACCAAGGCAGTGTTCCTACCTCAGCATAGCTTCTCAATGTAGAGAATACTGCTAGAAACAATAATTTAGAAGATTAAAAAAATGCCAAACTAAAACGAAAAAAACAAATCAAGTGCATCCAGTTTTATCAGTGGCTGTTAATTGTTTTAGCAACACTTATGTTTCAATAAGGTAAACCCCAGAAAAATAGCTGCTTGTACCTTATCCTGTATTATGTCCTGCTTATAATAAAATTTCTTAAATTATTCGCTCTCTAAAGCATTGACATATTAAGGATGGAGGAGATACTATCTTCATGGTCAGGTCTTGAACTCCAAGACTTTTCACTTCATGTCATTTTACTGTTTTTTCAGAAGTTTATGAAAGTTAACAAGGAAAATAGAAAACAGAGGTACAGTAAAGATATCCAGTAATAAAAAGCTACAAAACTACAGATGCATTGTTTTAGTTTCAGCTCTAATAAATCATGTTAATTGAAGGGGATATGTTCAGTCTTTTGTTAGTATACGGTCTTTTCTTTCCTGGTACAAGTACCCTTAGTTCTGTTTTTTGGTCTATGTGTGGAAAGACAAATTGAGAAGCCACAGAAGGAAAATAAAGCAGAGAAAAAAAAAAAAAAAAAAGAGAAGGGCAAATCCTAATCACACAGAGTTGCTAACCATTCCATAAATCATCATATCCAGTCTGACCTTGGTGGCATTACCTGCAGAAACAGCATCCTGATCTGCATTCCTTTCACTCCTGATAACAAGCACACAAGCAAGAAAAAAGATGACTTCAGCTTAGAGTTCATTGTCTTTTCTTCCTCACATGAACATTTGAAGAAGCAGTTACAAAATGCTCCGAGAATTTTACCATTTTATCCTCTTTGTACTAGAACTGATTTCTCACCACTTTATTTGAGTTGCTTGTACAGATCCCCAAAGTCATTATAGCATGGAAAGGGCACAACAACAAAAGTTTTAACTCAGACCAAGGAAAGAAATTGAAAGACTGCCAGATGAGTTACCAGGCAGGCATCTGATACCAGAAATAAACTAATTCTTGCCAAAATATAGCAAACATATTTGGGGTTATGCCGAGTTTATTTCAAGGCACATGGATTGGTGCTTGCAGGCTTCCCAGAATAAAATAGCGCCATAACATTCAAATATATAGATCTTTAGCTTGTTTTGTTTTCAGAACCATCAAGTAAAAGACCTGATCAGGGCAAGCAACTATGCTAGGTTTTCCCTGAAGACAGATATTATCTAAATTTTTGCAAACAGAAGCACAAACAAGGACTTATCCCATAAGATGGGAGCATTACAGTAAGCATGAAAAAAAAAAACCAAACCAGTGTGCATACAGTAAGAAAAAAGAGCCTTGTATGGATATTTAGAATGTCTAAAATATATTATAAAAATCTGTTGGATCAAACAGTGGAGTATACCTATCCTAACTTAAGCATCCAAAAGTTAGATAGATCTAAGTTTAACTTAGTCAAAGTGCTTTTGCTTTCCATGACATGAAAAGTAAGACTCTCCAGAAGGCAATTCATCTCATTCGATGATTTTTGTCTAAAGGGTTAGAGGATTTATGCTCTGGAAGTGTCTATTTCACTCCATGCAATGTAACAGCATTTCAATGTCTTGTTCCCTGATTCTGAATCAATTTTCACAAAGGATAACTAAGCCAGTCCTAATGAATCTCTGCACATACAAGGGCAGCAGGAGGGAAATAGAAAACAGAAGGCAAATTTAGATAGATACCTCTTCCATTGCTGCTCCTGGGATATGAAGGTTTTTTGTACTGCAGTTTTGCAGTTAATTTCAAAAGTACAAAAACCCCTAGCAGATTCCCTTGTTATTAGCAGGCAGTAGATCCAAAGGCAATATTCCACTTAAGTTTCCATTTAAGTACAGTTGACTTCTATAATGTCTTATGTTTGTTTGAGCATTTCCCATAAGGAAACCATATCTATGCCAAAAGGTTTTACTGAAATATTGAAGAACTCTAGACAGCAATCTACACAAGCCAATATTGTCACTGACTGTCATCAAACAAGCAGTGAAGGTTTTATTACATTATTGAGTTTAGCAAGTAAACTAAGCCTTACCCAGTATAATCCATAAAATTAATCAGGCACAACCCACCACATACAGCTTAGTATAATCTTCATTGCAAAGGTTTTAAAAAATAAACTCTTCTGAGATATACAAATATGCAACTATATATTTGTATCAGTTTAACATGTTTTATGGTATTTTTCCTCAAAATAGAAATGCACTAACATTTAGTTTATCATTATGAATGCCATGAGTAATGTAGTTGTGAACATATAGGACATGCTTAATTTCTTTTTTCTTGCTCTTTGATGGTGGTTTATACATTTTTGTACTGTATTACACTATATAATACAGTTTGGAATGTCAGCATGGAAATATGTCATTGCCCATGCCATTTGTAAACACTTGGCTAGCCCAGCAGATATGAAAGATGTGAAATGAGTTCAGCAGGTCCAGATCACCAGTTCAGTACCTGGAACTGCATCTTACAACTGCTTTGCTACACAATGTCTTATGTCCTTAACTGTGATGAAGTCTTCCCTCCATTCCTATTAGTTTTCATCTTCTGAAAGAGTAATTGAAATTTCCACTGTGGACCTTTTTGTCTGTCAGACTATGCTGATTCAGTCTGGCATCACAGGATACAGTGATAGAGTTGGAATAAGCTCGAGACAATGGTAGATACTGTGACATATGCTGTAGGATTATTCCTGGAGGAAAACAGGCATGCCTCTTTTCAGCAAGACTGTGCAGGAATAAATTGGTCTGTGGATGACAACCTTCAGGTATGTTTGAGAATGGTAAAGGAGGGAGCACAAAGCAGTGAAGCAAGAACATAAGAAGAAAGTAGACGATAACCAGGATGGGGGGTGGTAATGGAGATGGTGTAGGATAGCCAATGATGTATTAGTTTAGGACACGTGAACAGTGTGTGTTTAGAGTAGTTAACCAAAGGCTGTTAATGGTAGCATGTATGCAGGAAGAGAAATCATATATAAACCTGGTGAAAATGTGAATAAATTGCCCTCAACTTTGATTATATTGATCTGTGCTGAGCTCATTTCCCGCAAGTGGTGCCTGAACAGGGACCTTCTTGCTACCATTTTGCAGATGATTACGAGCAGCTGGAATGAGAAGGGAAGAAGCAGTTGCAGGAGGACCAACCATCAGTCTGGCTGCCCAAGCCGGTGTGTCCACAGAGACAGAAAGACAGCTGTCAACTTGAAGCAGGGATCTCACCCAAAAGAGGTGAGCAGTCGAGGGAGGAGATAAAGAATCTTCTCAGCAAAGAGGAAGAAGCAGTGTTAAAGCTCCTCCAACATATTCGCTCTAAGAGAGGAATTAAATATGATGAACTTTCTCTCAATTGCCTCTTGCAATGGAGTAAGGAGAGAAATTTATTAACAAGTGTGGGTACAGCCTTTGAGCTGAGCACTTGGGAAGCTATGGGAACCTCCCTATGGGATGAAATATCAGATGGGTCTAAGGACACCAAGTCATTAGCAACCCTCTGGAAACTCATTTGCAATACTTTGCAAGAGATGAAAGCAAACCGCTGCGTGTCTGCCTCAGCTTTTGCCGCTTTAACTCCCACCTCATCTGGGCTGGCAACAAAAGGAAAAAAGTCAGATACTGAGAATGTATTTATGTTTCCGGGTGTGCCACCACCCGTGCCTGCAACTACATCCATTAACTATAACTTACAGCAAGGACCAAATACTGGTCAAGATATTAACAAAAGGTAAAATACTCCCGCCCAGCCGGAGCCCCCTCCCTTGAACTCCGGCTGCTTAAGGGAGAGTCCCACGAAATCGGAGGCAACAACCTTACTGGCGAAACTGCACTGGTCACCGGTGCCTACAATAGAGACAAGGGATGACGGAAACTCAGAGTGAGATCGTGACACCCATTGCCCCTATCCTCCTCTGCCTCCATCAGAGATCAGCACACCAATGGGAGAGGAAGAGGGTTTGAGACAGGAGCAGCAGCAGCTTCAGTTGGTCATAGAAAAATTGGAAAAGCTGGAAGCTGCTGCCTGAGAAAAGCCTGCACCCATATCCTTTGATGTACAATTCCCTGTAAACCAAAACCCTCCCTCCCTGCCCTCCCCACCCCCTCCCGCCCCCGCCATGGTTTGCTCCACCGCTGAGGAGGAGCTGCCGTGTCTGAGCCTGCTCCAGACCCGCTCTTACCGCTGCCCCCAAAACCCTTTTCTCCCTCTACCCCTACCCCCACCCCCTTCCTTACTGCCTTTTTCTGCTGAGAGAGCAGGAGGAACCACTGACCCGAGACATCCATGGTGGGGTATAATTTGCGATGCATTAATGGAAGGGGAAGTAATACCAACTTCTACACCCTTAGCTTTTCTGGTTATCACAGGTCCAGGCCAACTGGGACTGGGGGTACCTCTTGATTGGAAAATTTTAAAAGAGGCTAAGATGGCTATTGCGCAGTACGGTTTAAAATCTCCATTTACGTAGGCAGTGCTATCGCATTTGTTTACAGGTGCTGCTATGACACCGCATGATTCTCGCATGACCGTAAATACGTTGTTAACACCTTCTCAGCAATTACACTTTTATCACAAGTGGCAGGAAATGTGTGATGAAGCTGCAGCGACGAGTGCAGGATGACAGCAAAATGATCCTTTGTTTAATATTACAGCTCAAATGTTAATGGGATCGGGTCCATTTGCAAACGCTGCATGGCAAGCTCAGTTTGTAGTTCCTGTTCTACAGTTATCACAGGAACTGGCATTTAAGGCGCTGCAAAGTATACCAGATCCTAATCAAGGGACCCCATCATATACTACTATTCGGCAAGGGGAAACAGAAACATATGTGCAATTTATTGATAGATTACATGATGCCTTAAATTCAAATCCTGATCTTGATGCAGAAATGAAGGCTCAATTGTTAGATCAACTGGAGTATGTGAATGCTAATGCCAAAACCAAGTGTATGCTTTGCACCTTGCCTTGGGGCATGACCATAGGGGAAATGTTGGAAGTGGTGGAACGTATGGATGAGCAGGGTAAAGCAAATTATTTTGCTACCGCTTCTGCTGCTGCGGTTAGACCATTATTATAAAACAAAAATGGGGGAAACAGGCTTATCTCCTCAAGAGATGAACATTTTGTGGACGTTGCCTATATGCTTGTGACTTTGTATTGATATTGGTTGTGGGGAAACTTTCATTTTTTTGTATTGGGTATTGTGAGTGCACTATGGTATACAGGTGAAACTGATCATGGCTAATGTGAGACTTTCTGTGAGACTTTCTGGTCTGGCTCAAAGGGGAATCAAGGGATGGCTGAAGGGCCTGCTGAAAGCAGGCATATTGGTATTGGTAATTACCATAGTTTGTACTGTTCCATGTATGCTGTCCTTGATGCAAAGGGCCCTGCAGTGAACACGGCCCCTTTTGGTAAAAAATACAAAAAGAGGGAATTGTTGAGGGAAGCCTCGGCTTGTCTGAGGGATTAGAATGTGAGTCAGATAAATAGCCTTGAGTGAACTCTCTATTTACTCATAATATAGCTGCAGGATAAGCACTGGGTGGTTTGAAAAAGTTGAGGTGTTTGGTATTGAAGCAGTTAGATATCACTGCAAAAATATTAGCCAAGCTTTTAGTAGATGTAGACAGCATTGGGCACACTAATTGGCAAAACAGAGCTGCGATTGATTTTTTGTTGTTGGCACATGGACACGGGTGTCGGGAATTTGGGGGTATGTGTTGTATGAATTTGTCTGATCATTCTGTATATACCCATAAGCAGATCAAACGATTACAGGAAAACATGAAGAAGTTATTCATCACAGGCGGTGGATTATCTGGATGGTTGGCTAGCTGGGGAATTACAGGATGGATAAGTATCTGTTAATACAGGGGATGGTCATATTAATAATAGTGTTAGTGATGTTAGCTGTAGTACTTTATTGAGGATGGTAGGAAGGATGATTGAAAGAGCTATTCAAGGGGTCTGGCTTAAACAAAAACAGAAAGAGGGAATTGTAGGATTATTCCTGGAGGAAAACAGGCATGCTTCTTTTCAGCAAGACTGTGTGGGAATAAATTGGGCTACAGATGACAACCTTCAGGTATGCTTGAGAACAGCAAAGGAGGGAGCACAAAGCAGTGAAGCAAGAACATAAATAAGAAGAAAGTAGAAGATAACCAGGATGGGGGGTGGTAATGGAGACGGTGTAGGATAGCCAATGATGTATTAGTTTAGGACATGTGAACAGTGTGTGTTTAGAGTAGTTAACCAATAGCTGTTAAAGGTAGCATGTATGCAGGAAGAGAAATCATATATAAACTCAGCAAAAATGTGAATAAATTGCCCTCAACTTTGATTATATTGATCTGTGTTGAGTTCATTTCCCACAATATGTTACAATATTGTCTGAATGCCTAAAAGGCAGACTTCGCAATCAACACACTGTCTTGTTAGTATGAGCAACGAGGTGAAATAGGTATTAGATTTGGTAGAACAGACCTTCCCTACCCCCAGCCTCCCCAGCACAAAGCTGAGCATAGTGTCAGATACTGTTAGTTTTATATTTTATTTCCTTTACACAAATGAATCTCAAGGAGCTGCCAGACATCACTTAAGGTACCATGGAATTTTTCAGATCAGGATAAGTATGTCTAGACTTTATTAAAATGTTTACCCCAAGTTACTGAAAAATGTTATTCTTCCGTGTTCTCAATACCTCAACTTTATATTCAAAATGTAATTAAATCCCAGTGGAATGAAAATAATCACTCTTACCAAGCACATATTTATTATTATTCTCTTCATTGTAATGATATGGTGGTGGTCTTCTGCATAAGTGGAAAGACAGAAATTTTCCCTAGACTCTACTTTCCAATGGGAAATGATGTTTCAATAAAATCACTTGTTTTCACCTATAGTAAAAAAAAAAAAAAACAAAAACTAGAAATTCTGTTTTTCTGTTAAAAACCTGAAAAAAAATCACTCTATTATTACTGCACACAGTGCAGTTTTTAAAAGCTCTTGTGTTTAATCAATAGTTATGAAAATCTTTTATTCTATTATCCAGTTAAATAAAGTCAGTTGTCAGTTGAAATATGTTGATGCCTGAGAGGAAAAAAAAAGCAAAGGATGAAATAATTGATCCCACAACAATCTGCATCTAGGTCACAACATCCTACCATCAACACAACCAAGTCAATAGACACGGACATCTTCTCCTTCATTCTATGGTAAGAGATCACCAGCAATAGCAGCCTGTATGTCATATTTTAATCTCCACCCAGATTAACAAAGATCAATAAGATCAACATGTATCAACACTGAGAGTTGTCTGGTCAGCTGGCAAAAGAGGAAAAAACATGAGATTGTTCAATAAAATTGGATTTCTTATGTCAGCTAGCAAAGTTTTAAACAAATACCATGCAAGTTCAAGACTTTCAGAAACTGCTTCAGAAGCAATGAAATATGGAAATATCTTGCAGCCAAAAATTGTGCCAGTATTTTTGCAGCGATGTTTTACTCTACTAATATCTGTAAACTTTTCAATTGTTTAGGTTTTAGTTGCTATGAACAAAGTTCAGGAACTATGCTGCCCTTCCTAGAGAAAAAATGACCAGAAGAAATTGAGTGATTCATGCAAAGCTGCCACCAACAAATCTATGAATAGAATGTGAACTAGTGATTTAATTATGTCCTGTCTTGTTTTACAGTTGTTTTGTATTATAAATGCTAATATGCCCTCATTTTTTCAAACATTTGGATGAATAATCTCCACTCATAGAAGTGAGGGAGGATGAGAGTCCACCATACAAAATTCGACTTAACATTTTATATCTCCTTAGTCACTGCATTAGAAGCAGCCTTTGAAGGATTTCTGTGAAGTGGCTTTCTGATTATTTCTGAAAATGGTTCAGTATACTTTATGACCGGTAACAGTATTTTTAAAATCTTGACTTAAAGACCAGATCCAAAGAAGATAGACAACATGTATTCAAACAGAAAAGCTGGACAATGCCACCTACATTATCATGGGTATTCCAGAAACAGATGTTTCTCCTGTTCCTTAAAATTCACAGTGGCTGCTGCAGACTATCTCTCTGCATCAGAAAGTGGCTACCTCCCTGTCCCATCTTCCCAGTTCCTACACTTCCTTCCAACATAGCAACAAATGCATACTGAGTGTCGTTTGAACTGTAATTCTCATCTTTGTCCTAAAAAACTCAGTAGAAGGCATCGATGAGTAAATTTCATAATAGAGGAAAGCTTGAAAGTGGTGGATGTTTGTGCATCACTCATGTAAACACACAGCATGGCAAATGGAAGGATGAAGTGGAGGTAGTCAGTGTAAAGGAAGGAGAGGTGTTGCAAGTGCTGAAAAAGCCAGGTATGTGTCTGTCCATCAGAGCTGTTAATAATGCTGTGCCATGTTGTCCATATCACAAAAGTTACCCCAGTTTTTGCCACTCATTTATGGAGGATAATAATTCATTGGTTAACTGATGTTTTGCCAGCAGTAAATAAGTTACACAACCAATAGAAAATAGCATCATGTAATCAAGTAAAGATCAGTCCCCCAATTAAAAGTATA
Organism: Todiramphus chloris collaris; assembly: GCA_025345505.1. Lineage (NCBI taxonomy): Eukaryota > Metazoa > Chordata > Aves > Coraciiformes > Alcedinidae > Todiramphus > Todiramphus chloris. The sequence continues at coordinate 33,423,031 of JANVCC010000010.1, read as the reverse complement.
ATTATATTAAATTGTCCTGGTATTACTTTTTAATGTGCTGACTAATTTAGGCAATATATCTTGTTATATTGAATCCTTGTTGAGTCACAAAATAATTGATATATTAAATTCTTGTTGAGGCACAAAATAATATCTCTCTGCAAGAAAGCTGTAGAGGTTGCTAAGGATTATGTTGTTGAGGCTGTTGTAGGTATTTCTGACAGTTCCCAAATGAGCACCTCTAATATATTGTATAGCCATTATTAAATTAACATCATATGCCTTGAGAGTCCTATTTGCTAATAATTCCTACATGCTTGCCTTTTAACAAGCAGTGGTTCTAAATAGATAACGAAGGTGGGATAGATGTAGTAGAAGGTACTGCAAGGCCTGGAAAAATTCAAACTTCTCTCAACAAAATCAACAGCAGTTCTGAGTGCACATTATGGAGAGCAACAGGATATGGTAACCTAATTGAAAATTGACCTTGCAGTCAGTAGATTTTGAATGGGTATTATTCTGCCAAAAAAAAAAAAAAGAAAATTCATATAGACTAAGCTAAAAGTCAGAAGTATGTGTAATATGATATGACAACACTGATGCAAAAGAGTCACTTCTAATGAAACAATTTGAAGAAATGTAGTGTAGTATGAAAAAAAATCTGGCATTGTAGTTACATAATTTTGTATCCTGGCCAAATGGTCATCTTCTCTACACCACATTTTGGTAGGAGAAGTATCACTTACCATTTCAGTGGTGTTTCTGAAAAGACATCACAAATCCTACTCCAAGTAGAAAACCAAAAAAGTTATATCCTGTACCAAAAAGATAAGGAATGAGAACTGTGAAATAAACATAAGAATTGTAAATCTAAGCTCATTTAGTTCAGCACATAATTATGTCTCTGAGAGTTCTGTGTCATTGTTGATATGCTTACTGTTTGATCCATGCTACAATGCACTGAAGTGAGTCTTTCAGAATTTGGTCCACTAATTTATTTCTTATGTGTAATTTCCCTGCACTCCAGTAAGTAATATTATATAGCAGCTGAATGGATGAGTGTTCATTTTTCTAGCGTGGATATTCACCATGTGAGTTTCACTCTCCAGCGAAGTTCTTATGCTAAAGCCTGCTTTCGTATTTTCTAGAAATATTATGTAGATGCAGTATTTAACTTTAGAGATAACATGGCAGTAACAGAAGAAGCCCTTGAAAGTAAGTGAAATAATACAAATTGCAGTACGTATATATATATCCTACAGTTTTACACAATTTTCCAGTTAGTTTAGATCTGGTCTGAGGTGAAATCAGATTAGTTTAGCCTATGATAGGGTAAATAGAAACAGCAGGAGGAGGTAACTGTGTAAAAACCCCAATATTTATATTAGGTTATAAGCATCAAAACAGTACGAACAGGAAACAGGATTACAGTAACAGTTCTGTAAGGGCTGTTTTAAACCTGCATGGCTGACAGGCAGAGAGATAAAAACTCTGTAGTCAGTCACACAGGAGAGGAAGGAATACAGAACAGAATACTTTCCTCCATGTATTTTCCTTGATACTTACTTGGTGATATGATTTTTAGGTTACTATGTGAAACTGCCTTGCCCGGTTACTGAAGGCTCTGAGGAAGCCATGGTGTTCTGAAGGTGCACCACAATTGGATCAATTATTACAAATTTCTTTAATGTTCCTTGTCACAAATTTTCTTAAAAGAAATTTTCTCTTGGTTTAAATTAATAATTGTTTATTTTTAGGGTCTCTATCCTTGATGAAAATTGAGCAGTGATCCTTTGAAACCCATGTTTGAATTAGCTCTTTCACTTTGAAAACAATTTAAAGGGAAAATAATTTAATCCATGAATGCATTTAAAATGCAAAAACATAAGGATTATATTTACTTAAAATCATCTGGCTAAATAAATGTGATTAATAGTCAACATCTGTTCAGGAATTAAGTACTGACAGGGATTTCAGGGGCCCACTAGTGGGCAGCACTAATGCAGCTAAAATTGAAAGCACACACACAAAATTAAACAAGTCAGCAGTGGAATAGTAAAAATACATTTATATTGCATAAGGATTTTTCAACTTTACAAACAGTATTGCTCTAAGTACAAACTTACAGTTTATATGAAAGGGAAAGTACATGCACTGTCTTTAAAGGCAAAGATTAGATATGTCAGTCTAAATACTATCCCATTAATTTAAGAAATGTTGCTATTGCAGATGCCCCAAAAGCAAGGAGGTCTGATGAGCTGAAAGTGAAAAATATTACCTGTTGTGAGGGATATTACAGATATTGTGTGAGGACTTCACTTAGGACGGGTATGGATAGAGATTATAGCTACATCTAGGTTTATACAGCTCTTGGAAAGCAACAAAGATCCTTTATGCACTACACACATGAAAACATCAGGGCTATTTAGGAAAGCATAAGCTACATGCCTTACCAGGTATCAGCATGCAGAAGGGAGGGTTTAACTGAAAGCTATTGTCTGAGAGTTGTTTGGTTGCTTTCCATACTAGTGGTGTACAGAGATATTACATGCTAACAGTGGCTTTGGATAGCATAAGGTGCATCAGCAGCCCTGAGAGTCTAGATTACTTCTTTTCTTGTTTCCCATTCCCAATGTTTCCACTGTGGCTTGCTGGAAGACGTGTCTTCTTTTGTTCCTTAAATTGACTAATCTTTCTTATGGGGAAAAAATAATAAAAGGATACCTATTTGTATATTATATAGATTCATGTTTTCTTTGCACAGATCAAATACTTCAGCAAATTTAGATCTACAGTGAAAACTGAATTTCTGCCCTTGCTGCCTGTGTACTGTAGCAGTGTCATGAACACTATGAAACTCACTGAATCCTTGGTCTAATAGGAATTGTGTCATTTTTACCTTTTCTGAATTTCTTCTCTTGAAAGATGTCAGTAAAATAAAAATTAAAAATTAATAAAGTAGACCATGAGCCTTCATCTTATGTACACTTCTTTATTCATATCTTCAGGGCCTAGGCTATCCTGAATGCCAAAACATGGAAGCTGCCAGGGAATGCAACATTTTACTTTGTTAACCCTGTTTCTTGGACACTTCAAATAAAAGCTAGAATGACTGGATTGTATAAGAAACAGCTGAAGCTGCAGAAATGGTTAGAAATTTTCCAGGAAACACTCTCCTGTCTGAAAACATTGATATCAAGTTTTGCAAGATTTAGAAATAAGTCATGGGCCCACCAGTAAAATCTGAATGTCTTGACTTACGGATGGTCAAAGACACCAAGTTCAAATCATTACATGTCTTAATATGGGCAAGTGACAAAATATGGAGGACTAGATTCATTCATGTCCTGATGGAAATGCCATAACTCATTTTCCTCTGATGATGTAGTTTCTTTTTGTGTAGCTAACTATTCACAGGATCAGGGACAAATCAATTTTAGAGTCCAACATTACCTATGGAGAGAAGAAAAAGCAGCTCTGACACAATATTGAAATCATATTAAGTTTGGGTTAAGAAGATATATGCAATAGCCAATACAATGTGACAAGACAACTGGGACTTTCTAGAAAGAGAATCATATAATCATAGAACGGCTTAGGCTGGAAGGGACCTTAGAGCTCATCTAATCTAACCTCCCCACCATGGGCAGAGACGCTTCTCAACTAGACTAGCCTTGAACACCCCCACGGAGGGGGCACCCACAACCCCTCTGGGCAATCTATTCCAGAGTCTCACTACCCTCGTACTGAAGAACTTTTTCCTAAGATCCATACTAAACCTATTTTCCCTCAGTTTAAAACCATTTCTCACACACACACTCTTGTGAAGAATGCCTCTCCAGCCTTCCTGTAGGTTCCCTTCAGGTATTGGAAGGCAGTTACAAGGTCCCCCCAGAATCTTCTCTTCTCTAGGCTGAACAATCCCAGGTCCCTCAGCCTATCCTCCTAGCAGAAGTGCACCAGCCCCTGGGTCATCTTTGTGACCCTTCTTTGGACTCATTCCAACAGATCTATGTCCCTCTTATGGTGGGAACACCAGAAATGGATGCAGAATTTGAGGTGGGGTCTCACAAGAGCAGAATAAAGGGAGAGAATCACTCCCCTTGATCTGCTGGCCACACTTCTCTTGATACCTCCTAGGATACGGTTGGCATTCTGAGACGCATGAGCACACTGCTGTCTCATGTTGAGCTTCTAGTCAGTCAACATCCCCAAGTCCTTCTCTTTATGGCTACTCTCAACCCACTCTGTACCCATGTATGAATGTAGCTGTGTGTAAGAATGAAATTAAGTTTTTAGCTATTATACAACATAATTTCAATAACATATTTGTAGGGCTAGCTGTTAGCATATGAACGAAGACATCATTTTAAGTTTACTGTCACATTATTTCCATCATAATTTTAGTTCCATTTTCTCTGTGAGATGAAAATCACAGTGTTGCATAGGAGTAAATGTACAAAAAAAAAATATTTTAGATATTTACATTTTACTTTTTTTTTAAATGTTACATTTTGATTTTTTTTTTTTAATTATTGAATCAGTTCCTTAGCAGCAGAATAAATGGTAAAGATTAAATTGCTAAAACCACTGCAATTTGTTGCACAATAACTTAGGCTTTACTATCAGTTCTTTGAATTTTCCATGTAAAACCAACTTAATGCCTCTTAAAGAAAAAATAGGGCATTATGCATCAGAGGGAAATGGCTTCTGGGAAAATATTATTCTTATTTTCACTATGTGTCTTATTATTACTCAAGCCATTAAAGATGAAGAAAATATACCTTTTTTTTAGCTTGCATTCCAATTTGCTGGTTCCTGAAGTGCAGGAAAATACAATTGCTTGGGTGAAGAACAGCATAAATTAAAAATAAAATTACGGCTCATAATGAACAGAAATAACATGGATCTACAGAAGGGATATGAAAGCTCAGGGGATAGTCTTTCAGTCTTTTTGTAAGACATAAGCTAACCTCTAAGGAATATGTAGAGGTTTACACATTCAAATTTGGTTTGTATGTGAAATGGGAATTCCTTCCAGTGAAGAGCCTAGATGTGTTACAATCAAATGAATGTATTTAACTGGAGTAGATTTCTAGAAAAGCTTCACTTTGTGAGAAAGAAAATTGCTCTTTTTCTATTCCAGCCTAGCTCCTTAAAAAATCAGATGTCAGCAAGACATCAATGAGACAGGGTCATGTCAGCCTGAGTGACCAAAAGGCAGAGATTTAGGCACTAAGGGTCCCAACCTCTGCTCCCCCTCCCACCTCCACAGGCAAGGGAGCCCTTAACCTACTCCTTGCTTTCCCTATGCCCCTCCAGAGACTGGTCTGCTCAGCTACTCCTCCCTTTTTTCTCTTTTACTTGTCTTTCATTTATTCCACAAAGTTAAGCGTTGAATGTGAAAAAAAACCAATTCTGCGGATAGACTTCAACTCTAAATCAGAAAATCATTGTGCATTTTTGAGATGGAAAAAAGGTGGAATCCTTCAGAATCACACAGAATCACACAGAATCACTCAGGTTGGAAAAGACCCTTGGGATCATCGTGTCCAACCATTAGCCCTACCCTACAAGTTCACCTCTAGATCATGTCCCCCAACACCACATCCAAGCAATGTTTAAACACATCCAGGGATGGTGACTCAACCACCTCCCTGGGCAGCCCATTCCAATAGCTCACCACTCTTTCCATGAAGAATTTTTTCCTAATGTCTAGTCTAAACCTACCTTGAGGCCGTTCCCTCTGGTTCTATCCCTAATTACCTGAGAGAAGAGACCAGCACCAGCCTCTCTACAATGTCCTTTCAGGTAGTTGTAGAGAGTGATAAGGTCTCTCCTCAGCCTCCTCTTCCTCAAACTAAACAGACCCAGCTCCTTCAAACAGTCCTCATATGATCTATTTTCCAGTCCCTTGACCAGCTTCGTTGCCCTCCTCTGCACCCGCTCCAGCACCTCGATATCTCTCTTGTACTGAGGTGCCCCAAACTGGACACAGCACTCCAGGTGAGGCCTCACCAGTGCTGAGTACAGGAGGACAATCACCTCCCTACTTCTGCTGGTCACACTGTTTCTAATACAGGCCAGGATGCCATTGGCCTTCTTTGCCGCTTGGGCACACTGCTGGCTCATGTTCATTTGCTTGTCTATTATAACCCCGAGGTCCCTCTCCACCAGACAGCTTTCCAACCACACTTCCCCAAGCCTGTAGCATTGCATGGGGTTGTTGTGGCCCAAGTGAAGGACCTGGCACTTGGCCTTGTTGAAACTCATGCCATTAACAGTGGCCCAGCGATCCAGTCTAAGTCTCTCTGGAGAGCCTCTGTATCCTCACGCAGATCAACACACCTGCCTAACTTGGTGTCATCTGCGAATTTAGTGATGGTAGACTCTATGTCTTCATCAAGATCATCAACAAATATGTTAAATAGAAACAGCCCCAGCACTGAGCCCTGAGGAACATCACTTGTGACCTGCCGCCAGCTGGATTTAGTACCATTGGCCACCACTCTCTGGGCCCATCCGTCCAGCCACTGATTGACCCAGCAGATCGTATTCTCATCCAGGTCATGAGCATCTAGTTTTTCATTAGAAACCTATGGAGAACAGTGTCAAAAGCCTTCTGGAAGTCCAGGTAGACAACATCCACAGCCTTTCCCTCATCCAATAGTCGGGTCATCTTGTCATAAAAGGAGATTAGGTTTGTCAGGCAAGATCTGCCTTTCCTAAACCCATGCTGACTTCGAGAGGCATCTATTACATACGTCATTTCTTTCACAATACTTTGATAAAGATAGATGGCAGACATTCTTCTGGGTTTTACAGAATTTTGCATAAATTATAAACAAAAGCTAATACTAAGAGGAATTCAAAGGAAAGAGGTATAGAAAGTCTATTAGAGAAAATAAATACTCTAGAGAAAAAATGCAAGGCTAGACAGTAAGAGAGGTTTTTTTCACAAACACTCTGAAAAGAAGGAATTTTTTGCAAAAACAGTTACTAGAAGCCTTGTAAGAATGAGCCCAAAGAGACAGAAGAAGACAGTAACAAAAGTGTTGTGTCCAGCACAATATACTGTGAACATGACAGCATGTTCAGCTAAACTTGGTTCATGGACATGGAGGGGAATATCCCATATGAGATCTGCTCTGCAAGAACAAAATATGAAATGAAAGAACTACCAGCATGATAGATGGATTCTGTCATTGAAATGTCCCATTACAGATATGGATTGGATTAATTTCTTGGTAAAGCTAGCTATTTGATATGAAAGAAAATGTGAGAGCATATATATTTCTGAACCATAGTGGAAAAGAAAGATTGTATGTTCCTATTGTGAGAGATAATGAAGTACTTTTCTATCTTTTGGTCACAATCAGGAAAATAAGATGCCATCTGTTCTGGATATCTCAAATTCAGGTAACTTGTACTTGAGGCCCAAAGATCTGTGTGAAGAAATAGCTAACTCACTGTTATTTTTTAATTACCTTGAAGCACTTGGCAGTTCCAAAGTTATAGCAATATTAATAAAGGCCAGTGGGGTGATTCAGAGTTACCATAGGATAGATACCTCTTTTACATCAATTCTCAGAAAGTTGATAAGAAAATTGGCACGATATTTTATTTTGAATGGGACTGCTGAACAAGAATTTTATTAACACTTGTGAGCAGGATTTTGAAGAGCAGAGATATCATTAAAGAAAATTGCTTTTGTTCTTTGATGGAGTTACATCTTTTTCAGTGAAGTGACTAATAAAGGTAGTCTAGAAGTTACATAAGATTTTGTATGGTTTTTGAACGACTGTGGAATTCTGGTTAAGAGTACACCACACAATTTCAATAAGTCATAAATGAATTAAAAACTGGTAGACAGAGAAAAGGTGACTGGTAAATCAACATTATATGAGGTCTTCCTTGTAGGTTCTTCAGGGACTGACTACATAATGAGTTGAATTCTACATCTGCTGTAATGACATTGAGACAAATATGAAATCATGGACAATAAAGTACATAGGTAAGAAGGAATTCTTCGTTGATAAATGAAGAAGATAAAATTACAACCATATTATTTGATCTGGTTACCTGTTTTTATGGTCAACAGATTCATACTTGCAAAATATGCTTTAAAATAGATTAAAGCAAAATAATAATAGTTAAATAATAATATAAGCCTACCTAGATCTAGGTTCTAGGACAGGATTCTTAGTCAGCAAAATGTGCTAAAATGATTCTGTAGGATATATGTGTATATACGGAAGCACAGCATCTATGCAACACAATGGCACTTAGATCAACATTAAGACACAATATACATTCTATAATATATATATATTTATTAAAACTGTATATAGAAAAATGCATATATGCATGTGTTTGTAAACAGATGATTTTTGAACAGATTGATATTTAGCTGTCATGCATAATTAATTAGTGAAAAGAAACTATCCAATGCTAAAGGAATCTCTAATATGGTACATTGATGCATAAGAGAAAGTGTTATGTCAAAACTGAGTCGAGATACATTTAAATCAGAAGTAAAGCGTGACTTCTTAAGAGAGAAAACTATTTTTATACTGAATCAAAATACCAAGTACAAGCTTTATGTGTCTTCAGATCAAAACCAAATGAGTGTAGAGTTTAGATTTACTTTAGTTAATTGGAAGTTAATGCAGTCTGATGCAGGTGAAATGCAATTGTCTGATATTCAGGAGTACAGACTAGATGATCTAACAGCCTTTACAGTAATTCAAATGGAAAAAAATGAAACAAAGCCAAACTCACACCCATATGACTTAGAGGAGATCTTGATGAAGTCCACAATATATTAAAAAATCCAAACAAACAAACAAAAAAGCCCAAACTCTTAAAGGGCAGCATACAGTTGACTATAACATAAGTACACATTGGGAGTGGAGTCAATGTTCTCATAGATTATACAAAAAAACCTCAAGCTACAGCCCTAAGCAATGACATGATATGTAGTTTAATTGCTAGCACACCTGCTGTCATGATTCAGCTTTTTAATATTGTTATAGCCTATTTAAAACAGTTCCAGGCACAGTTCAAGAGACATTGTGTGACCAGCACTGTTCCCAATAGGGCAGTATGACTACCCCTACAATCTTTCTGTAGGAAAATATTTAGGTGGATAGCATTGAGCTGCGTACTGTCACTTGGCCTCTGGGACAAAGAACACTAGGAATTTTTTAGTACTATAGCATAGTCTTGCTTTTAAATTTATCTGAGACTCAGAGTTGAATGGGAAAAGGTAATTGTTCACCAAAGGTCTCATTAATTGGAGGCTCCAATGTAATGTGATGAGGTAATGTCTCTTCAAGATTACTGTATCAAGCATTCTATATCTCCTGACAAAGACTTTTGACAAAGTTTAGTCAAATTACACAGATCAGAACTGCTCCTCTGGCCTTTTGGAGACTGTGTCGGGAAAAACAGTATATCATGAGTGCTGGTAATCTCCCAGAAGCTATTTTAACAGATGAACATAACTTGATTTTACTATACCCACTGTGAATACATTTACCTGTACATATACCATCCTGAATGAGGAAAAACTCAGACTACAGAAATGCCCTACAGAAATTTGTCCTCAGGTTCTTCCAGAAGGCACCCCTGGAGATTACTGCCTTAGAAATACTGTTAAAGTATCAGGGAGGACACTACAGAACAAAGCTGAAATTTGTCATCTCCCTTCTCACTTTTATCCAACAGTCCTGAATTTAGATTACAGAAGGATCTGAAGTGCTTGTCTGCATGGGTGTAATCACAGCCCACATCAGCCAACTCTTCTGTCATCGTGACCTAGCCATGAGTGGGAAGAATTCTTGGTCCTATCTGTTGGAGCTGCCCACCTGCATGTATGGCACATATCCTGCATATTAACTTCTCCAGAAGTGCATGAATCTTGATAGTGTCTTGCAAGGTAAAGCTGGGCAGGGGGAAGACTTGGCAAAAATCTTCAGGGCACTGTTTCCTGAGAGACCTCAATGCTCTCACTACTGGGTAAAAAAAAAAAAAAAAAGAGGTGGAAACTCTTTTCTACATAATTTCCTATTTAGTTGCAGTTTTCCACATTTTATATAGCTCTTTTCAGTTTAGTTGGACTGGTTTGCATAACAAAAGAGAACATAAAATTAATTTCTCCTTCATAACAGTTAGCTGCCAATCCAGAATGATAATGAACAAATCAATAACATGTTACTTAGACATTTTAATATGAATTCATTTTCCCTATATCTAAGAAGTAAATTGAGTGGAGAAGATAATAAAAATTTAAACAATCTTAGAAACTCAATGTTATTATAGAATAGGATGAAATATTTTTAAATTAAGTTTTAAAGACGGAGTTGTAGAAGGTTGTAATACCTTATCAAGAACATGTTAAAAATAAAGCACTTGAATATCTGTTAAAAAAAAATAATTTTTGATTAAGAACCAGTAGCAGATGGAAACATTTATTCACTCAAGACATTACACATTCATTCATGGAGACACAGATGCTACTCAGTCTGATGGATTCTACATTAGTCCTAAATTAATTAAAATAGAGTACAACATTAATTTTTTCCCCTGTTTAAAAATGTGTTTAATGTTTAAAACATTGCCACTCTGCACTATACTCATTTTTGGATAGCAGAGTACAGTATTAGTCAAATAGCAGCTCTCATACAAGTAAAAGTTGCAATAATACTATTACATTAAATATACAATTTGTCTAGGTTTATTTTAAATTTAATTTTAAAATTAAATTGTCACCTTCTTAATTTATGTTTTTTAATCACCACTTTTTTACTGGTAGAGACTTGCTCAGTTTTCTAATGAATTTTATCATTTTTTCAAAAATACTAATACAATTCCACAATGTCTAGCTTTTACGCACAGAAGAACATTTAAATCAAAACACAAATGGATGTTTACTGATCTTTGCAACACATGAAAAATGTACTAAAAATATAAGATGTTGCCTTTTTAGTGTATGGAGAAAAGAAAGGGGAAGGACTGGGAAATCTCAGGATTTGAAAATATAAGAATATAACCTGTTTATACAGGGGAATCATGTCTACTTTAATCACAGGGGATGGTTAACAGTTTTTGAACGCATTAATTCACAGATGGTGTCCAAAATATGAACAATTAAAGTTGGATGAAATGTCTCCTCTAAATTTAATTTAATTTATAATCTTCATTAAAAGTAATCTGGAGTCTTAAAAGGAACATTCTGAATATTTCTGTTTACTTACGCTTAGTTCTTCTAAATTTTTATAAATACATTTAAAAAAATTGGATTTTTTATACACTACCTGCTCATCCAACTTAACATTATTATTACTTTGCTAGGATTTCTAGATTAAATGATTTCTTTTCCTTCTGTAGTCAGAGAAGTATCAGCTACTAATAAAAAGTACTTACACTCTGTCCTGGTTTAAGTTAGAGCAGAAAAAAATCTCTTCAGTGATTTTACTTTTCAGCTAAGTCCTTCTAACTGCACTTTCAAAAGTTAATAGCATGTTTTCACAGACTAGCAGTGATAGTGTTCAATGTTTACAATTGCTACCAAGGACTGGTATGTAGACCAAGGTCACTGCTAAATCTTGTGTCCCATGTTGTGAGTGCAGAAAGTGAAAGGCAGCACCTGTGGGGAGGAGTGGACAGGACAGGTGACCCTAAACTGACCAACAAGGGATTCCAGCCCATATAAATTGTATTCAGTATAAAGCTGAGGGATCACGAGGGTCAAGCACTCTTCTTCAATGGCCAGCATCCAAGGAAGACTCTGTCCTCTCTGCCTTCGATCCCAATATATGTGCTCCTGAATCCCGTTCCAGAATCCAGGTCCTGAATCCAGTTTCTGTCTGTTGATGAGTTCAGTCTGGGATTTCCCCAGTTCCTTCTTCACACCATGAGTGGTGATGGTGATGTAATTACCATGGCTGGAGGCAGGGATTGTGTTCAATACTGATTTTGTGTATATTTCTATATATTACATTTTATTATTATTATTATTTTTTATTAAAGCTGTTCTAGCTTTCTTTACTAATCCATAAGTCTTTCTCTGTTATTCCCTTTCTGTTTCCCAAAGGGGAGGGAGAGGGGTTAGCAGAGAGTGTCTGTTATAGGTTTAGCGGACAGCCCTTACCTTAAACCTTAATGTTTTGTAACATTGGAAAAATCATGCTGAAAATGAGCCACTATTTCCTTTCCCATTTAAAGCATTTGCCATGGAGGTAGTCTATTAAACTGACACAAAGTAGAAACAGCTAAGGTGGAAGAGTTGTGATCACAGAACAACAAAAAAGGTAGGTATTTTGACTAGTTCTTGCTGAGCAGCAAAGGAAGTGACAGTCATCAACTGCCTATAAGCAGTTGAAAAGACACCTAAGGCTGTCAGCTGGTTCTTTTGCATTGTGAGTGAGGGAAGGAAAGCTCTGCTTCTCTTTGGCCAAGAACCTGTTGTCCCAGTTAATCAGTGTCTAGGACTACATCAACAACACCTCAACACAAAGCAAACCACTGAACAAAAATTAATTTACTTATGACCCAGGTTTCTCACACAACTATTAAACCTCAGAAGATATTAGTATGTCTAATAATGATTTCCAGACCAAGAAGGAGCATTGATGAAGAGCAATGATTATCCTTAGGAGGATACCTTGAATGCTTCTTTTTTTTCTTCTAGTGAAACAAGAGCTCCAAGTATCACATATTCTGCTGGCACAATCTCAGTTAACCGGAACCCATTATAGAATCATGAATCATTATGTTTAACTTCATGCTGAAAATAGATGGACCATTTTGAATTGTATATACAGAACAATTTTCTTCATACACATCAGGAATATAGGAAATCTATAGAATTCGTTATTTCAGACAATTCTTTTTATTATATAGATCCATATTTTTTCTTGTTAAGATAAAGTATATGCTGCCTTTGGAATATCAGACAGTGAAAAGAAAGCCTTTAAAGATAAACACATAGTTCAAATAAAACCAAACAAAAATCTCTTTGGTTATATATCTAAACTATGCAATTACACCATTAGCTTGTTGTAATGGTTATTTCTTGGAGGACTGCAATACAGATAATGCACATATAAAATTACAGGACCTAGAGATATTTACTAATATGTTTTTTTTAATCAATACATGTAAGGAAAAAAAAATCTAGGCAACAAGAATATTTTAAATATTACCATTAAGGAGGACTAATATACTCACAATAAGGGGAAATGTAGTATGCTTTCGCTATAGTGGGGGCACTTTTTACATGAAGGAAAAGATATATTTAATCACCCTGTAACTGGAGAGTTGCCTTTTGTCTCACTGGGCTTAATAGATGAGGGCAAGAAAAGTCATGCTTTCATAGTGCTTGAGAAATGAAGACAAATTTGAGGATACTGAAGAGGCACACATTTTTGATCACATAAGATTGTTCTGATGCTTGAAGCACAAGAAAATTTGGTAAATAAATATTGAAGCTAGTTCCACACAAGCTAGCACATCCAGAAGCAGCACAAGCATGTGTACACAGCCTAGTGTAACTTAGGAGCGCAAGTCTCAGCTGCTTACTGATATTCACAGCTGCTCGCTTTAAACATCAATGTAATGGGCCACTTAAGTTAGCAGTGCAGGTTAATGTTTGTGGAGGAGTCTACTCAGTAAGCACCTGTGATTGGTGTCAACACCAGCTTTATTTCCAGAATGATATTATCAAATGGGCAACCTGTCTTGCAGAAGGAGGCTTGACTTTTTGGGAGCACTGAATGAAAATTATGATAGAATACTACTTTGTCTATCAATGAGATAGAGATAATTGTCTTCATATTATAGAAGACATTGCTGACTTATGAACAAATAGGCAAAATAATCAGGAGTAAAATTAGGTTAAAAATTTGAACAATTCTGACCATCAGAGCAGTGGGAGTTAGGAACTGTCTCTCTATAGTAATTAGCATCTTCCTTCCTCTGTCTTTTACTGGACTGCAGAGAAGTGCCTGTTCTCATGGAAGCTACTTCCCAAACATTCTGGCATTTACTATTGTTAAGACAGAATGAGGGGTAAAGTGGTAAAAGAATTCACCTGGGTTTTTTGTTTGGGTTTTTTTTTTTTGTTTTGGTTTGTGGTTTTTTTGTTGTTGTTGTGGTTTTTTTTCTTCAATGTGAAACTAGTTATAAATGGGATGTAGTTATTTCTGTCATTTCTTTTCCGGGTAGGCGAAACTTTCCGAAACCTGTCTGCCAGAAATGAAGAGGAAGAGATCTCCCCAGCCAGGATCCAGTCTCAGCTGAGTGGCAGTGTGCAACAACAGTCATTAAGTAAACCCCTTGGGCCAAATCACAGACACTCAGCATGGACATGTAATGCAGACATTGTTTCAGTACTATAGAATCACATCAGCTCATCTCTACAAAAACTCTCCTCAAGATTTCCTAGCCATTGGTGTTTCACACTGAAATCAGAAAACATCTAGACTCTGGAACAAAACCACAAGCACCTTATAGACTTTAAAATACCTGTACATAAACATATGGAATCCTATCTTCAGGATATGTATCTTCAGTCAGGAATAGCATGAAACATCCAAATCAGCTAACAGTTTAAGAAAATTCTTGGTGTAGAAAACACAACATGAAAAGAGCAAGAGAATACTGTAGCTGTAATATTTTCTCAATTTTGTTCTTTGTAGTATTATTTCTAAAAAGCATTTAGAAAATACCTACACTTTGATTGAGGTGGCCATTGGACTAACACCCTACCAGGTCTATATGACCCAAAACTTCTCTGACTGTATGGACATGTAATATTTTTTTATTTTCACTGACTACTTCAGTCCATCATGCTGTGAAAATAACAAATGGAATAAAATAGATTTAGTACCAAAATGGAAAAAGCCAAACAAAATCACAGGAGCAAGTGTTGTAGTAAAAATCCATTCCAGTAAATTCTGGACTATTGATGTCTTAAATCATGAGACAATGTTGGCCACAAATTACTATTTTGAGATATGTATCAAACTACTGCAAATTACAGTACTTTAACAGCAGTTCAGTAGGCACAGAAAAGATACAGCTTAGACAGGTTTCAGAGATTATCTTCTCTGAGCTAGTAGCTCACAAACTTGATTTTATAAAAGGAGAAGCTATGTCATGCAGTAAAAATGGAGTGTGATTTCAGACTGCAGGCATAAGTCCACAGCTGGAGAAAGAGAAAGAAACAGATGTTCTCTCAGAAAACAACTGGGCCAGTGGAAAATAGATATTTTACTCCTAAAGATCATTCATGTTGAGCATGTTTGTGAATGAGTTAAGATTGTGCTTCAATGCATTCCTGGGGAAACACCGTTTTACCTTCACAGACTCACTGCTACCACAGTATAAATTTTAGGCTGCTGTTATAAAGGGTTGTACTTGTCATAAGCACTCCACTTATTAGTAAGTGTGTGCAGGACTGGGTCTTCCAAAGCTATACAAATATTTACAGAAGAACAGCTTTATCTAAAAAAAAAGTGTACATGATTGATTTTACACACAGAATAGACTGATTTTAATCACATCTGGGTATATTTGCAAAATCAGGAATTAAAAATACATCTGCTGAGAATAACTTTACTGAATTTCTTGGCAGTAATTCACTGTTAAAATATTTTCTTTACATGGAATTTACTAATGTTACTCTTTACAGCTTAGCATTTCACTGACAGTTTTTTCCAGACAGGCTTCCTGCTAGCAGAGGAGGAGGTTTAGTTAAATGCTAACTGTAGAACATTCTTTGACTCTTTTCTTGTGACTGTACTCAGCAACTGACAGGATTAATACAGAAAGTTTGAATCACCTTCATTTTAGAGAAGTCTAAACAACTTACTAATAACTAATTATTAATAACTCTCTTTTTTTATTTTTCACATGTCCACACTATCATATAAAATATCCCCCAAAATTCTTTTCTGTTCTTTGATTTCACTCAGAGACAAGAAACGCAATTCCACATTTGATTCCACTTTTTGACTTGAGAGGTTAGCAAATGTGATGCCCATCTACAGGAAAGGCTGGAAGGAGGATATGGGGAATTACAGACCTGTCACCCTCACTGCGGTATCAGGGAAGCTTAAGGACCAGATCATCTTAAGTGCCATCATGTGGCACATACGGGACAACCAAGTGATTGGATTTATGAAAGGCAAGTCCTGCTTGACTAATCTGATCTCCTTCTATGAGAAGGAGACTCTCTTAGTGAATGAGGGCAAGGCTGTAGATGTTGTCTACCTAGACTTTAGTAAAGCTGTTGACACTGTTTCCCACAGCATTCTCCTGGAGAGATTGACTGCTCATGGCTTGTATGGGCGTATGCTTTGCCAGGTAAAAAATCTGCTGGATGGCCAGGCCCAGAGAGTGGTGGTGAACAGAGTTGGTAGCCAGTCACAAGTTGTATTCTCCAGGGCTCATTACTGGAGCCTGTTCTGTTTAATATCTTTATCAATGTGCTGGATGAGGGGTCAAAGGTCACCCTCAGTAAGTTTGCAGATGACACCAAATTAGGTGGGTGTGTTCATCTGCTTGGAGTTACGGTGGCTCTACCGTGGGATCTGGATAGGCTGGATTGATTGGCCAAGGCCAATGGTATGAAGTTCAACAAGGCCAAGTATCCTACACTTAAGTCACAACACCACTCTGCAACACCACAGTCTTGGGGAAGAGTGGCTGCCTGGCAGAAAAGGACCCTGGGATTCTAGTCAACAGCCAGTTGAATATGAAGCAGCAGTGTGCCCAGATGGCTAAGAATCCAAATAGCATCCTGGCTTGTATCAGAAATAGTGTGGCCAGCAGAACTGCAAAGCTATTGTCCACCCGTTCTTGGCCCTGGTGAGGCCGCACCTTGAATACTGCAGTCAGTTTTGGACCCCTCACTATAAGAATGACATTATGGTGCTGGAGCATGTCCAAAGAATGATACTGAAGCTGGTGGAGGATCTAGAGAACAAGTCATATGAGGAACATTTGAGGGAACTGGAAAAAAAGGATGCTCAGGGGAGACATTACTGCTCTTGACAACTCCCTGAAAGGAGGGTGTAGCAAAGTGGGGCTTGGTCTCTTTTCCCAAGTAACATGCAATAGGACAGGAGGAAATTGCCTCAAGTTGCACCAGGGGAGGTTTAGATTGGACATTAGGAAATATTTATTCACAGAAAGGGTTATCAGGTGCTAGATCAGGCTGCCCAGGGAAGTGATAGAGTCACCATCCCTGGAGGTATTTAAAAGATGTGTAGATGTGGTGCACAGGGACATGGTTTAATGCTGACCTGGCAGTGCTGGGCTAATGGTTGGACTCAATCATAAAAGTCTCTTCCAACCGAAGTGATTCTATGATTTGCACTATGCTCCTATTGGTTGCCTGTGATATACTTTTCCAGGTTCTAGTATTTATGAAGAAACATCTATTTAATAACTAAAAATCACCATTTTTACTACATTATGATAAAGATTTATCTAGGAGAGCTGATATTTAAAGACATCAGTGGTTTTGGATTAAGATAAATGTCTTCTGGTAGATTCAGGCTGAAGATTGAATTATTGCAAATAAACAAATAATATAAATAACTCTTGGATTATAGAACTCATATTTCTGTCTTTTCCCATTGGGTATTTGAACTATTAGAAGATAAGCAGGGCAAAACTTATTTTTATTCATTTTTTTGTAAGCAGACACATTCTGAGCACTCACACTTACTTGTATTTCATAACTGAGGTGTTCACCCATGTACTTTTAAAATATTTTAATCTATAAAATTGATGTATGAATATATTTATAAATGTAAATTTTATACATAAATATCACGATGTAGACAGTATGATCTATACCCCACTATGAGATTCTAGATTTTTTCCCATGTCATTTGTGCTAAGACACATAATGTTACAAGTTAATGATTTCTGTAGTCAATGAGAGACAACAATTCAGATATTTAGGTCTCTTCTTCACCATCTTGAGAACATTCTGCTTCCTGGATTCATCACTGAGTTTCATTACAAAACTGTTTTAGAGCTTAAAACACTCTCCCATTCCCTTCCTATAGCAAATTAAGGATTTTGGCCTTCAGTTCTGACTTCGCTTGGGGCAATCAATAGACACAGGACTCTGTGTCATGTTTACAGAATGGATGTCTCACAAACTCTGTGGACAGCTCTGATTTCAAAAACTTTAGTTTCTCAATGGGATTCAAGATTTTCTTGTGTGCTTTCTGCAGATCCCTCTTACCTTTAGAAAAAAGTGGAAAGATAATGAACCTGCTCTCTTAACTGAGTGACCTCAATTAGGAGTCTAAAAAAGGTGGGATATATTCATGTCTAAGAGTGCACAGAATTTGGATGGTGGCTTAGCAATGGCATTCACAGATTTTAGCACTGGAAATGCATCCAGGAACTGAGGGCACACCTAACATTGAGCACTTTATAACATTCCTCTTTTTTATTCATTTGGTTTTGCCTAGTAGAGTTACTTTCTCTGTCTCCTCATCCCCCAATCCTTCTTTGTGTCTATCTCCAGACAGACTGCCATTTTAAAAATGTTGGTAGTGCTGCACTTCTAACTCTTTTATAAGAATTGGCTAGGAGGATTGTGAGAGTATCACTATTGTCAAGCCAGTGTCCAAAAGTCATGAGTCAGGCCATCAGATCTTGAGAAATTTTTAAAATGTGTAATTTAAACCAATAGTTTACATTTATTTTACTTGCTTCTAGGGTGTGGACAAATTTTGCAAACTCTATAAAGCTACATGACTCCAAAAACTGGGGCTTTAAGGAAACTGTCCCTAGGCTTGGATAGCATAGTGAGAGACAGCGACACTGGCACCTCTGCAGTTTCTGTAGTTACTTTAATCACATACACTACTTCATCTGGTGAGAGAGCAATTAACACCTTTGAATTTAAAATCAAGAATCAGAAATTGTGTCTATGCACAGTTTAAGTTAGCTTGTGTTGAGCATATGACAAATACTTCTACTACAAGAAGCAAGTGATAATATATCATGCTGGCTACCCAGTCTGAAAGAAATCTTAATAAAAAGGGCAGAGTATCTAAAAAGATCATAGTAATACAAGTCAAAGAGGTCAACAAAAAACCTTACAAGACCGTTTTTCAGAGAAGGCAGGGGAAAAGGGATAGGTAAGTCAAAGCACATTGAAAAGAACCAGTTTTTTAATCTGAGGGCATTACTTCATACTTTTCTATAAAGAACTAGCATATAGACTGATATACATAAATAATGAAAACAATAATTATTTGGAAGTGAGAAATTTTCCACCTATTGAAGTCCTTAACATCCCTTTCACTGAAGCAGCAGAATGTTTGATACCATGTGAAATCTCTTGACAATTCTGACACCTGCAGATCTGATTACAGTTTATACAAAAATATAATGAGCTTGGGCTTGCAGAACTGGTATCATAAATGCAAAAGTCATAGGAGGACTTTCTTATAGACAGAAAGGTTTTATGACATTGACAATGTATTGATATAATGCACTACAGCTTTACTAATACTCATGGAAGTCTACAATTATAAAAATATAAGACTTTCTGATACTATATATGTACAAAAATCTTTCCATGATTAAAATTTAAAATGTCCTAAAAAGCACATAAAACATGCTCTCAGAATACTTGCATTTCTTCCTGAGTAAATGAAAAGGAAAGTTACAAACTTTTAATTTGATATAAATACCTATAATTGTATTCATGAACACTTCCAAGGCAAATATTTGGCTTTGTAGATTTAACTCATAGATTAGCTGCAATGCAGACTCTACAAAACCTTTGCAGCTTCTTGATCAGGCTGTTTATGCAGGCAGGTGCAGCCAGATCAAATCCTCTGACAACATTTTATAACATACACAGATGTAAAACAGCACACAACCACTACTAAGACAATTAATGAACAAAACTTTGTAGTCAGTTTAGAAGAACCTGTTTTGTTTACTCTATAGCTCTGGAATGGTTGATCACAAGAGCAAACAAATTATTTTCAAGCAAAATTCACCCTAAAGACTCTGGATTAGATGTCTTAACAAATGTTTCTAGGTCTTTGCAGCAACTACTCTCATTTACAAAATTAAGGTAATATTAATTCTAATCTTTTGTCATATTGGATATATTAGTCAAAGCTTCCATCAATATGAACTTAGATTTGCAAATTTTTAATAAAACCCAGTGTTGAAAAAAACAACTAGGTACAGACTAATAAGTAGTTTAGTATGTAGCTTTTGATTTTTTAATGTGTGGTCCTATCCTGAAAAAAATCCTGTGCTGATGGCATTGTGGGTTCCACATCTTTGACACTCAAGGATTTCTGTATCAAATGTGGGGAGGTTACAAATAAAACAAGGAGGGTTTGGGGTTTTTTGGCTTTGTTTCATTGTTAGGGATTTTTTCTAATTGCTTTCTCTCCATTCCTTAGAATCAAGCTGGATGTTCTAGGGTTTTTTTCATGTCACTTATAGTTGCTAGTTATAAATGTTCTGCAAAGCAAATGAGCTCCCAGCTACATCTGTGCAACACTAAATTCCAAATTAAGATCTCTATGGATGGCACCATCACCCTATTTCCCTGAACAGAATTGCACAGGTGTATACAGCTGAAAGCTATTAAACAGGTCTGGTGATGATATACAAGATGGAACAAAATTTGCAGCTTAGTATTTCCTAGCTGTGTTGGCTCTGCAGGAGAGAAAGCTTATTTATATTACTGGCACAGGCAGCTATTACAGAATGCATGGAGGAAGGAGATTTGCTGAATAAAATGGTGCTGTTTGGGAGGAGGAAGGGTTCGTGTTAGAACTGCATTTAATGGTCTTTTGTACTAATATTCTATAATCACAACAGTCTTTCTTCCAACATGGTAGAAAAGGGTCAAATGTCAAAATGAAAAATTGTTACAAATGAGAACTTTTTAACCTTGGAGAGAGGTAATAAACTGTTTCTGACTTTCTCGTCAGCTGCATCTACAGAATATATATATATGTCAGTTATAAATGACCTTGTTTTGGAGTGGTTTCTACAGTCATTATATTCCAATTCTTATTTCAAAAGATACTTCAATTTTTTTTTTTAATAAGACTTCTAAGATTTTGATACTGTGATTCATCTGATCCTTCAAATTTCTGTATTTTTGCTGTTGCTTAGTGTGTTTTCTTGCAGATGGAATTCCTGTTGTAGCTTATAGTATGCTCACCAAATTCTGACACTTGGGAAACTCAGAATAGCAAAAAAACCACCCCTTTTATTCATAAATGGGGAAAAAGAATATATTTGAAAATATTTTAGTTTAAAATCATTATGACCTTCCAATAAAGGTTTGGGGTGGCTCTTTTTCTTCCTGAATCAGTTTTCTCCTTTCCAGATAAAAAACTCACCCTGGACTCTTCTCTTTTAAATTGAAAATTTATGAGATTCATCCTAAAGTAAAGGAGCTTCTGAGAGCATGTGTTTCTCTCCCATTTTCCTTTGCCTTCCCAATAAGGCTAGATATGGAAACAACAGCCTGTATCAAAATCTTTCTGTCTCAGAAACACTCTGTCCATTAGGAAGTTTCTTAACCCTTTCCTAAATATTTGGAAATGTACACTGCAGTTGTAATTATGCCTGGGGGGGGGGGGGGGGGGGAAAAGCCAGCAAAAGAACTGAGCATTATTTGAAATACATAGATGAAAATATACCGGTCCAGAAATCTCACTTCAACACCTAGCTGCATATGTTCCTATAGTACTTAGGCCCTTACATGTGTAAAACTTAATTCAAGTTCGCTCCTGACATTGACATTTTCAGATTGATATAAAGTATTTTTTAATGAAAACACCATACTCAAGACCAAAGTTCATATAAAATTTTCAAATGTCCTTCCACAAAGAAAAACTTTTGCTTTGAGATCCTTTCCGGGGAACAAAATGTCTGATAATAAGCAAGTATTTACAAAACAAACCATCCTCAACTGAGCACAAAAGCAATTCAAGGAATCTGAATCATCTCTGTTGATCCCAAGTACATAAAGTCTAATGAGTTAACCTGGCTTTACTTCAGTGCCTCTTTGATGGCTAATTGGTATGTAACAGAAGCATGCATCTGTAGCCTTTGCTTCATTATCTTGAGATTTTCCATTGCTTCACCTAATTTCAGAGAGATTTTCTTTCTTAAGATCAAAATAGAGAGCAGCAAAACACTCCCTGGAAAAGAGTTCCATCCCTGACTGCAACATATAGCTACTGTTATTTTGTACAAGGGCAGCATGTTCAAGACGTCTCTGGAAGAGATGTGTGAAAATGAGCAAAAGACAAGACTTTTGGTTCCTAAAGGCTTTCAGAACTACCTTGTTCTAGAATATTTGAAAATAAGGTTTGCATGCTTCCTTACAATCTGTTCTGTTGTCTTGTCAGAAGAGCAGCTTTTATTTTCTTCAGCTTCATAAGGACTAGAATTATGGAATTATAATTTAATCTTATTTTTTACCATATTCTAATTGTTTTCCTGCAAAGCTGTCATACAACCACCTTTTTCCACTCACCAGACCTACAGGAGTTCGGAAAAGATTTTACAGCTAAATGTGTGAGTTCTGATCCTAAGGTATGTCAGTGAAACTCAGGGATCTCTCATCTAGAAAATCCTGCAGCTGACTAGTCCACATTAATGCTAGTGTCTGTTACTGGCTGCTCCTGTGCAGCTTTAGGAGCACTTCTAGATATTATGGCATGACTGAGGAGTGGAGTTTGTCTGGCTACATCTATGCTGCACCTGAGGCACGATTCCATCTTAGAAAGCAAAACCCTATGTCTAATACCTTAATCAAAAGTCCTATTAGTCTTTCTTCTGTGCAAGTCTGACTGATCAGGTAGAGTCAAGCATACATGTGCCCTATCCAGTAGCTGACACTATGGCTTCTGTACTTCCTCATTCCTGTATAATTACATATTTTTTGAGCTTTAGCCGGTGACAAGAGCAGAAACCACATGGGTTATGGCTGTGCTTAAACTGCTTTCAGGGTGATATAATTATAAATAGTCTATCATATGCATCTTTGTTTCTCCCTTCTCCTCTGCTGCTTTTGCTGTTTTCACAGTCTGCCTTATCTACTTACATATACGCACAGGTCACTATTTTAATCATGAACTTGTAATGTACAGATTATTATTTCACGAGTTTTCCAAATATTATCTTGGACTTTTATGCTGTTAAATGTAAGAATAACAATGCATTTTCTGTATTAAAGTTAATAATCCATTGACTTACCAGATATGACACATCTGAAGTTGAGCTAATTCTCTGTCTCATTAAGCAGTGTAGAGAATACTATAATCATCTCATATTTGTCTTTCATCTTAAAATTATACAATTACAGAACCCACGCTTATTCAGTGAATTAATATTCTAAAAGATTTATCTAAGCTGAGTTATCTTTTACAGGTGTCTGCATTAAAGGCTAAGAAGAAGTTTCTCAGTGAAGTAGCACGTTAATGATGTTGGTCTCAACACACCTTGGAGGAGAATAATATTTTTTTAACTTTTTTGAGGATTGTAACTTAGAAAGCATCTCTTCACTGTCTTCTTCCTCATTCTTTAAAGTGAAAAGACAATGAACACTACAGTCCTGCCAGTGGTGCTTGCTTTGTGTGTGTGTCTCTGTGTGCGAGAGTGAAAGGAGAGAGTATGAAACATTAAATTCCATTAATTTATATTTATTCCTATATTTTGTCATTGCTTGAACATTTCACATAGAACCTTTTTCAATGGAAAATTGGGCTTTTATATACACAATTTTTTTTCCTTGTAAAAACTGTATGCGTTCCATAGAAAACTGCTTTTGTTTTATTTCATTTTCCTTAAAGACCAGAGGCCTGAAAACTAAATATTTTGATTTGGCTATGTTCCTGTAAAGACACATGAAAGCCCAGCTGAGGTTCTTTTTGTCTCTGCTAGGGGCTGAAACTCCCAGATGAAAGTCTACTATATCACAGGCAGAAGTCATCAGGAGGGCAGACTGTGGTACTTCATGAGAAGACATTGACCAAATGCAGATCTAGATTAATGAAGATATATTACTTATTCCCAGTCAGAAGTCTCATTGACCATGAAGAATACTTAGAGTTTTAAACCAATAGGGCTTTGTACCAAAAAGAAAATGAGAAGTTAATATAAGCAAACAAACTAAACAATTTATAAACTATTCTAAAAATATCTATGTCTAGAGAATAGACAATTAAACCTATACTTAAAACTGTACGTTTGCTCTAAACACCATTAACAATGATCAGTAAAATCTCAGCCATCTGGAGGCCTTGAAAGTTAAGTTCCATAGTGGCAAGCAGCTATGAGACATGTTTGTCTTCTGCTGTGTTTAGACCTGCATAGATGCTGACTTTGGTGATCCATTCAGTTCTGTGTGTTAAACTTCATTGATAAAATGCACCATGCAAAGAAAACTAACAGATACAAGCAAAATACAGACAAAAGGGAAATGTGTTAGTTTCATTGCTCAGTTTTTGTTGATCTGCTCATCAAAACGCATGTCATAGAGGACACTGCATAAGTTAAAATGCAATTGAAAATGGCAGTCTGTATGATAGTGCATCAGTCTTCTCCTGAGAGTGGCCAATATTTTATGACTAAAATATGAACACAAATGCAAGGTGTGCAGCAGTGCGAAAGTCACTGTGACAAGCTACATCTGTTACATGAAATGTGACAAACGATTCACAGGTATGTAACTTGTTCAATAGCTCCCCACAAAGAATAAGTCTCTGTGAAGTCAGTGCAGGTTTTAACTGAGGAACTAAAGAAAAAGATATGGCTATTAAGAGAGTAATAATATTAAGTCTTTCATTTGGCTGGAAGTTATGTGGGTAAAAGTAATAAAATTAACGCATCACTTCTAAGCGTTCCTAAAAGAGTCTGCTGTGCTCCTCTCCTGGCTGAAATCAATACGAGCACATTCTCTCTTCTTGCCTGTGCAACAGAAATGTAACCATCAACTTCTGATTATAGCAGCTGGGGGATGCTGGACTAGAACAGTTCAGTGATGGCTGGCTAAAAGTTTTCTTGTAAAGTTGTTTCCAACAGCAAGAGCCAATTCATTACTTTATTAATCTTTTCCCTAGAAAAATTCTGTAAAATGTCTTTTTGGAATAATTTCTGGATGCAAGTTGAGAAACTTTAGAGGATGATCCTGAATAGCTAACAGTCCAATAGCTATTAGATGTTGTTAATTTTGATTAATATTCTGTTAGCTTATGTGACAAAAGCTGCCCCTCACCCACAAGGGAATGCAGAGGACCACCGCTGCTGGGGGAATCACAAAATATGTTGAGAAGCTCTTTCTGGGGCTTTTCAGGAGCAATCACCCTGTAAAAATCTCATCCCCAGAGCCCCAAATGCAGAGACGCCAATGCCTCAGTGAGAGACAGGACATCCCACTCCACCCCCCAGCACTGTCTCAGGGCAGCTTCAGTTCCATGTGCCCAGGGGATACACAGTGCCAGGAATCAGCAAGTAGGATCTCTGGGTCACCCCATAGAATGGAGGCCTTGCCCAGAGTACAGGATTCCCTGTGGGGTGCAGGGAAATGAATTT
This sequence comes from Todiramphus chloris collaris, assembly GCA_025345505.1. Lineage (NCBI taxonomy): Eukaryota > Metazoa > Chordata > Aves > Coraciiformes > Alcedinidae > Todiramphus > Todiramphus chloris. The sequence continues at coordinate 33,397,429 of JANVCC010000010.1, read as the reverse complement.
GGGGACTGTACAGGACTTATTGTGAAATGTTTGGAGGAAGCAATGAAGGTAGCAAAAGGGATGGATTGAGGTGGTTTGGGAAAGCAGTGTGGGAAAATAGAGGGAGAAAGGGAGAAAAAGAAAGACTGTGTAACAGGCATAGGTCAGGGTGTCTGTCTGGCCATGCCTATTCCTGACCAGCACAGTCTGTCCCAGTATCTCACTAAACTCCGTTTCCAGTGGTTTTCCTGGGTGTGGGGCTCTCTGGACTATGTGCATATGTGTACAGGTGTGGACCAGGGATGGGAGACCTGTGTGCCAATTGTGACAGCACAGGGCATGATTAGGACGCACCAGCAGTGTATGGTCCTGGCCACTATTAAGCTGGACCAGCGGGCAAGTGGGGCATGTGGCCTAGGGGCCAGGGGGTGCTGCTGGGAGTGGGGAAGCAGGAGGCATGGTCTACTGGAATAGGGGGAGTGTGCAGCCTGGTCAGCTGCTGGAGAGACCCTGGGGTCTGGGGTCTGCCAAGAGGCTCATTTCTCTGTGTGTGTGTGTGTGTGTGTGTTTGTGTATGCCTGTGCATCAGAGACGGTGACAAGGGCAGTGTAGTGTATGCCTCAACGTTGCTGTATCAGTGTAAACAGACTGCAAACTACAAACTGGACGACGGCTTGTCCAACGTGATGACAAAGCAACCTGGCTCTATCAGTGGGGACAGGCTCCAAACCATGAACTGGACCACAGCTTGTCAGAAATGGTGTCTTATCAGTGTGGACAGATGCAACCGCACCCCTATGCATGACCCCAGACCCAGGGCCTGGAAGACCAAGGGGTCTGGTGACCCCCGAAACCCACCTGAGGCCCCTCAGAGACAGTGTTGGGCATGCGTGCCACTGCCAGGTGGTAGGTGTGGACAAGCAGGACAGTCCCCAATAAAAGAGCAGGAGCCATGAACATCAGACAGAACGTTCTCCCACCGGACCTGAAAGCACATTAGACTGATGGGACACCACAGATCCATGGTGGTAGGTATCACAACTGACTCTTATCTTCCTTCCTTTCCTTTCTCTCTTTCTCTCTCTGCTTTGCGAACTTTTTTTTGGGCAAATAAAGCCACTTGGCACTTTGGCTCCGTTTTGAGTCTTAATTCTGTTCCCAAGAACATGAACAAAATCTCTCTCTAGTTTATGACCAGCATGCGACACTATGTGCCTATGGTACATACTCAGTCTCCCTGACAGTCAGACCTGCAGGCATCGTAGAGCTGCAGCAGCATCACTCCTACTGGGCTTCCAGATTTGGCAGCTCCTAACAATTTCTGTTTTTGCCAAGCAACTTTATCCCAGTGAATGCTCCAGTTTATATATTCTAGGGCCGCTGAATCTTACTTGTAGCAAAAATCTATACATTTCCCACATTTGCAAGCTAATAAGCCTCTTTGCTCTAATGAGTATTTAGACCCTAAGGCTCAAACATTTACCACTTAATTGTGATATTTACTTTGCCTTGTTGTCTCTACATAGAGCCTATTTTTGGCACACTTCTGGGTCTTGGTATCTGTCAATTTGGTTGTAATTCCCAAATTACTAGACAGCCTTGATTCATTTTAATAGCTCCTACTTTAAGAAAGATATATTTTAAGTAATGCAAGATACTCTTCCCTTATTCTGTAGAAGAGAACAAATTTTCATATTACGTATTCTCTTTCAATGCAAACCTTCAATGCCCTGAAACCTACTTCCACTCAATCAAGAAATAAGAGCTTATAAAAGCTCAGATTCATCACAGATACAGTTAATTGTTTATCTAGTGTTGGAGCCTGGTTGCTGTAGCAACTACTGCCAATAAGGAAATTATTTTCAGCTTGTGATCCATGGACCCCTGTATCCATTGTCAGCTACTGAAAGGTCTGACAACTAAAAAACACAAGTTCATTATCTGCAGGCTTAAGTAATATGAACTTCAGTCCACATGTCTCCTAGAAGAGCCATGGTAAGTCCAAAAACGAGTGGGGGAGGGTCAAGAAGACATTTCAAAATTAACAAGGGAGGATAGTTTAAAAAGGCAATTCAGCCCACCATCTGAATCACTGTCTGGAGGCAGCTCTCACTTTCTGTCAATGATTAAGGGAATTTTGTGTGAGTAGGCTTCTGATGCAGATATCTTAGTATCTAAAGTTAGGTGGGCTGAAAAAAAAGATGTACACTTCTATGGGGACTTTGTGGTACTCCCTAGTTAACTCAATAAACCACAGTTTCTTAAAATATTCTCCACAAATAAAAATGGGGTGTTTCCAGAAATTTCTGTAATACTTGGCTAAGGTAAACAAGAGACATGTAGGATATAGCTGAAATATCAAAATATCTTTATAGTCATCGTTGTATCACAGGAAAGAGAGAAAAAAAAATCCCATTTCAACTTTATTTTCCGAAATCCCCTTGCTTTAGGGGAAAAAGATATGTTCACAAACCATTAGTGTACACATCTCTCATTCATTCTTTCCAGCAGTGGTCAGTAGCCTGGACTGTGATGCAGCCCAAGAGTAAGGAATAGTAGATAACACCAACATATTATGGTAGGTGCTTTTTCCAGCATTTATTACAATTTTTATGACCTTTATGTGTCTTTTTAAGACATATTTATTGCCTGAAATACTTAACATGACTGTAGTAAAATTCTCTTTTAAATAGTTTCTATTTGTTTGATATAAACCACACATTGAGCCTCATTATAATGCAACAAATGACGAACAACACTGTCTCTTAATGACTCTTGAAAAAAGAATGTCTGTAGCAGGTTATTTAAAACTGTATCTTTCTTTTAAATAATTGCCCATATATATATGTTGAGCAGTAAACAAAGAAATGCTGAAAATCCAGAAATTAGATCCAATTACAGAAAATGCCAAATCAAAACAAGCTTCTTGGAACTTTAAGTTCCCGTATTTTAGAAATTACTTTTTCCAGCAACAGCGAGTCTCATAAGGGTAGGTGTTTCTCCAAGTCATTTTTATACTACAAGGGCTGTTAAAGTTCTTATGAGTTGTCTTCTATAAACCAAATACATGTGTCAGGTGGCTTGTGCCTTTTGCATGCATTCGTTTCTATCATGCCCACCTGGCAATTTTATGTGAGTGAACATAAAATTTGTTTGAGGTGTTTGGACTTGGGATCTCAGAATTATTAGTCCCTCTTGAAAACCTTGGCCCTGGATTTTTTGTTAATGAATCAGCCTTTGGATATAAATGTGTAAATACATTCCACTCAAAGAAAATCCAGATCTGCGTGCTACAAATGTATGACTAGTCACAGCAACAAGTTTGGAAGAAATTATGTTCTTCATTGCAATGTGTACGACATCTGTCTCTACATTCATTTTCTTTGATGCGTTTCTTTTCACATTCTCTATTAAACAGAATATTTTTCTTTTGTTTTTCTTCTTGGAAAAGTTTATAGTCCCTTTCAAGGTGACAGCTGAAGCCACTTCATCCTTCTTAGCTGCAGCAGGAAAGCCCTTGTCACCCTGGTTTTGTATAGGTTGCTACCCTTTTTATAAAAAGAAAGAAGAAAAGGTAATTTAAGATTTTTGTGAAATGAAGATAGACATGTTGCTAGCTGACTTTTATTATCCACTTCTGTAATACCTTATTTTACATCTGGCGTTACAGTTTGATTTGCTAATTCTTGTATTTTTCTACATCCCCTTGAATATCTGCGGGTACAAACTTTCTTCAGATAATCCTTCTCTATGACAAGATCTAAGAAGAACCTTCCCAGAAGGTAAATTAATCCAGTTGCTGTTTTTGCTAGACCTGTCTAAGTCTGCATTTGACTTTACCATATCACATGACACAAGCTGGTAAGGATAGACTGTGAGTATGATTCAGTCCTGGTCAAGACTGTGAGTGAGCTAACACTGAATCAGGGTGAGAGACAGAGACTAAATGATTTACTGGGAAGATATGTTCCAAGGGCAATGCACACAGCTAGCTCAACAATCAATACAATGTAAGCTGTACATCTGAAGTGCCTATGTGGCAGTACCTAAAGCCCCAAATAGAAGACTTTTGTTTCTTCAGAGTAACATTTTTTGGAGCTGTCAAAAAGACAAACAAAACAACTCTTTCTAAATACCTTTTTGTAAAACATGAATAAACACAAGGATTCCTTGTAGCCTTGGTTTTCAGACAGTTACCAAATTATTTTAGAAATAAAGGGCAATAATGCATTGCATTCCAGCATAATGAAATGTATATTGTTGCTAGGAAGCAGTTTGAAAGTAGTATAATTACAACCCTAGTACTTTTCTTTCCTGATTTCACCTTCTGATTGCTAAAAGCCTTCCAAGCATTGGTTCAGGTTAGAAAAAAAAACCAAAAAACCACACAAACAAAAAAAAACCCAGAAAAGTTCTGAGTATCCATAAAACTGAAAAAGATCTCCACTTCTGATCCTTGTGAAGAATTATTCACAGATCCGGATAAACTAGAGGCAAGTCTTTTTTAACTAGAGATTAAAACATTTCTAAGAATCTCATTTGATGAAGGAAAGTGCTGAAGGACTGCAAAGATGTCTTGAAATTTGGACATCAGAAGATATGTGAATGAATATGAGAGAAGAAATATTTTATTATTTTCTTCTTCTACTCTTTTTTTCTGCCTGACAAGTCTGTGTGACATGTAGCAACTAAATTTATCACAGTTTTACCACGAGAGGGCAGGAATGCTTATCGAACAGGTTTGCCACCGGTGGTTTCACCACTTCTTTGTCAGGAGGGTGACCCAATATATTTTCCCTCTGTTGGTATTATGTGTCTAAGCATGTACCCTGAGCACTTAACATGACAAAATGCTTTGACCCAACAGACTGACCTATCATTAGTATGACAGATTAATCCCCTCGGATGGTCATGAGGCTCAGGGGCACATCTGAACTGCAGCTGTGTAAGGCTAAGAGCAAAATCAGAACTCCTCACACAGGGCTGGCAAAGGGAAAGCCATGTCAATGCATCAGGCTTGCCAAGGGAGGCTTGGGAGGTAGGTAGAGGTGAATCAATGCCTTTTCTTTGTTAAGGTGCATAACAGGAGCAAGAAGGAAGACCTTTACAGAGCTTTTTAAATTCAATATTAGCAGCACCGGCTTATTCATGAACGATATTTAAGCTTTTCTGTAAGTGAAAGTAATTTTGATCAGACCATAACAGTAGCCAGATCTGAACAGTAAAGGACTGTAGTGGAGAAAATACTATGTAGAAAAGTTACAGACTATTATTAAAGTGAAACAGATTTGTGTGGAAAGTCTTGGTTAACTCATAAACAATTTATAAACTGAAGCATTTAAGAGAGCTTGATTAAAGGTTTAAATTTTTGTAACTGTTTGCCAATAAAATATAGTATTTCACTGTTCCCAAAACCATGTTATGGAAAAAAAAAAAAAATCTACTGTGAGGCCACGAAGAGTTGTAAGATTTTAATTAGCTAAAATTAAGCTCAGTAACATACATGGAAATATCCTTTCTTTTGCTTGTTTTGCTGTCATGTTAAGTAGTTTCTTCTCTTTTAAATAGCAATTTTTTTCAGTGATGGGATAAACTATATTCAATGGGAACAAGGAGAAAATAATGAAAAAGTAACCTTACTCTAGCCATAACAATAAGCTTATTCTAGTCATGAGAAAAAAAGGTTTATACAAGTTATTTTCCATTAGCTATACCAATTAAATTATGCTTTTACCATGCCCTCCTCCAGAATAACAGTGCTCAACAAAAACATCAGTTGTTCAAATGGAAAGATTCTTTACTCCTTCTGCCATTGGGATAAAAGGGGTTTTTCCCAGCCATGAAGTATAAAAGGGCATTGCCTTCCTATTGTGTGGCTTAGCTGTCTCCTCTAAGAAGCTCTTGACTCAGAGGGTTATGTACCCATTAGGAGATCTGTATCCTCAGTTATTTTATAAACATCTGTTCCTCAGAGGTTTTCAAGAGCCATGCTGCAACAGCACGCTACCAGAGTGAGCAGGTAGAAAAGTAGGAAGCCCAACAACATCTCAATGATGCTGGTTTTATTTCTTTGGGCTTTAAAACAGCCCTAACAGTATGTGGCTCTTTTCAAAGCCCTAGCAACATACAAGAGTGATTTACCCCAGACTGAGCAACAGACAATCACCCAGATTTTTGCTGAAAAAGGAAAGGGCATAACTGGACAGCATGTACCAACATGGAAATAGGCAAATGGCATAACGGCAAAAGCCCCTTTTTTTTGTGTGTATTATCAGGATACACAAAGAAGTCAATACAAGTCAGGACTTCTGCAGAAGCTAGGCAATCTCTGTGCAGATGGATCATCCTGTATCTTTTTCAGTGAAATTTTGAAGGTATGAAGAAGGAAGGGTTGTGCTTTAAAAATTCCAGTATTCATCTGCAGGAGAATATTATCCATGAACTTCCAAAGCAATGATGCATAATGTATCTTGCCTGGGGTGCCATAGAGTTACATATGTGGAAAACCTGTGTGATGCTTTGATCAAGGACCAGAAGGAATGACTCATTGCCTTTCCTTTCTCTTGTATTTTTGTAGCATAAGAATATAACAGGTGCAGTGTCCAGGTCTGGTTGAATCTTGTGGTTTTGTTCTTACGATTTTGCTTTCTACTAAGGACGTATAGCAAAAAAACAACAAATGAAAAATTGAATTATTGTTCTTTGTTTTCCCTTTGTTTCACTTTAAGAGATACACTGCAAAAGCAAGAGAAAATAGAGATAATTTTTGTTCTGCCATTTCCTTTTCTGTTAACTTTTGAACGCTGACAATATTTTGGACACAGATATTGCCTTGTCTTTGAAACCTTATTCAGGTAATGAATCTACTCACCTCTACATCCCTTCTGGTTGTAGAAATCACTCCTTGATTTGTCACTCAGTGTCTTTCCCATTAAGCACTGTCCTAAGGAGATCAAATAGGATTTCACTGGATGAAAGCTGTCCAGCAGACAATCACCAGACAATACCTTATACAGGGAGCAGAAATACAAAAAAAAAAAAAACCTCTCTCTTGTCAGGCAGGGTCACATATGGTTCAAGTTATTAAAATTCTTACTTTCTATCAGACCAATCTAAAGAACTTTTCATGACAGCAGCACCCATTCAGAATTACTGCCCACAAGAACCTTGCCCCTACCCTCTTGTTAATCTCATGGTCTGCTCCTTGAAGAGAAATTAGACTTCTCCCTAAAATCCAAAGTCTACATCAATTGCCTAATCTCAGTTACTGTGTTGTGACACAGGTGCTCATGGAGGCTCAGCACAATTAGGGAGTGCCTGGTCTCAAACAAAAAGCTTTATGGCACTTCTCTTTCAGCGGTGCACCAGGCTTAGATTCATTTGCAGTATTTATTAACCTACAGCCTAAGAAACTTGTCAGGTTGTTTTTGTTTTTCTTTTGTTTTGTGACTGGTTTTAGTTTTGAAAGAACTACACTTCCTAAAACATTAGCTTCTCACATCCAATCTCATAAGTTTTTTCAGATCACAACTTATATAACAATATTCTTTTAGTAAAGACATTCTTCCTACTATCTAGTCTACATCTTCCCTGGTGCAACTTCAGGCCATTTCCTCTAGTCCTGTCATTATTTACTTGAGAGAAGAGCCCCCACCCACCTCACTACAACCTCCTAGTTGTAGTTGTAGAGAGCAATAAGGTCTCTCCTCAGCCTCCACTTCTCCAAACCAAACAATCCCTATTCCCTCCACCTCTCCTCACAGGCCTTGTTCTCCAGACCCTTCACCAGCGTGGTTGCCCATTTCTGAACTCGCTCCGGCAACTCAATGTCTTTCTGGTGGTGAGGGGTCCAGAACACAACAAAGTACTTGAGGTGTGGCTTCACCCATGCTGATACAGGAGCACGATCCCTTCCCTTCTCCTGCTGGCCACGCTATTTCTGACACAGGCCAGGATGCCATTGGTCTTCCTGGACACCTGGGCACACTGTTGCCTCATGTTCATCCAGCTGTCAATCAGCACCCCCAGGTCCTTTCCAGCCAGGCAGCTTTCCAGACACTCTTCCCCAAGCCTGTAGCATTGCCTGGGGTTGTTGTGACCGAAGTGCATGACCCAGCACTTGGCCTTGTTGGACCTCATACAATTGACCTCAGCCCATCAATTCCACCTGTCCATCTCCCTCTGCAGAGCCTTCCTACCCTCAATCAGATCAACACTCCCACCCAATCTGGTGTTGTTAACATTTAGTATTTCACTGTTTTACCAATAATTCACTTGCATTTCTGAATAAGTTTTGAACTGATGTTTTCAGAGAATTATGATCCACCACAATTTTCAGATCTTGCTCCTGAATAAGTCAAGTTTGTGATTCTTTGTTGTGTAGTTAGGTATAATTTTTCTTTCTGCACAACAGCATACTTGTCTCTTAGCAGAATTATATGATCTTTTAATGACTTTTCAGTCAGCGGTTTTAAAGAGTATTTGATAATGCACGTTGCAATAAGCATTTGTGAAAATACAGGTACAAAGTGGATGTTCTCTTTTTATTTGCCTAGTATCTTCTGAGTGATTTGTAAGGTCTAGTTTTCTTTTGCAAAAATTGTATGAACTTTTCCCTGCTATATCCTATACATATGTGTGTCTGTAACTTAGATTTTATTGTATATTTTATTAGTTAGGTTGTATGGAATTTATTAATTCCAGCTCTCAGCACTCTTTTTTAAGAGTCATATTTTCATCTTCTCATACTCTTCAGGCACTAATGTCAAAGCACGTTATAAACTTGCAGAAATCTCTGTTGAGAACAGGAGTTGCTGCAAGATGGGTGGTGGGTGTGTGCAGGATGAAGTGAGGCAAAGAAGCAGAAATGTGGTAGGAGTAGACTCCCACTTTGGAAGCTACAAGCTGTCAGACTGGGTCACACCATCTAATGAACTGAACTCTAAGACTCTTTCTCTGCTCTGTAGAAATCAACTCTCTGACAATGTACAGCCACACAAATAATTCTAGATATTCTGCATTGGACTTCCTGTCTTTGATCATTTAATGGGCTTCCAGCAGTTTTCCTCATTCTGATTCACTTGAAAACATTTTTACTATAGTTCTTCTAGGTATTTTTCTAGGTATCTAGTTTGAGTCCCAGACCAACCAGTTTCTGGGGATGAAAACTGCTTGACCTGCTCTTTCTCCCCAGCTGCTTGGTTTTTTTTCTGATGTGTGCTTAAAGTCTGAGTTCCAGTTGGGAACGTGAACAGGGTTATGAAGAGATGAGCATGAAGGAGATTGTGGTATTTCCAGGATAGAAGTGCAAGACATTTTGTAAAGGCATGTTAGAAAAATTTAACTCAGTTTTGCAGATCAGCAATGAAAATATTTCTATTGTTTTCATGAAAACTCAAGCTCCTCTGCTTCTGTTATATCTGAGCTTTTTGCAACTTTTCACATCTTCTCAAATTTAAAAGTAGATCATATATTTCAACATATGTAATGTAAAAATATATGCCAAATGTTTGTAAAATGAGTCATAGCAACATGAAAGAAACTACATCCAAAAATGTGATCTTGAAACCATTCTATTCAAATGATGTCTGTTCCTGAAAGTATAATCTCCATACACACCCCAGTTTTCCTGCTGACAACCTCATAACCACAGAGCTGTGGATTCTATAGTTCAGCCTTATTTTCTCTGCTTTTATGGCAAGTCTAGAGGTTAGACTGTTTATCCAAGAAATGAAATAAAGGTAATTATCAGAAAAGTCTAAAGTAGTTTTTCAACTGAACTTGCTGTTTGAAAAGGATGAATACCCAAGCTTTTCTAAGCTTCTGTGATAATATTCAGCCTCAGACCCCGTGAAATATTCCAGTGCTAATATGTCACTTAACAGATACTTGTGAGAGTAGACATTTGTAAATCCCCTTCCAATCAGTCACAGAAACACAGATATCACAAGGCCTGAATCGAGGAAGGCGATGATGTTTTTAAGTGAGACTTGGAATTAAGAACCTAAAACTGAGCTCTTGAAAGCTCCTGCTTAATCTTTGGAGGTGCCCAGACAATCAGCACCTCATTTTTCAATACTGTGTTTCCTCAGATGCCTGAATTTTCAGTCTGCAAAGGCTTAAAAGTAAATCACTGTTGACATGACTGACAACAGCTTGGCTTCTGTAGTCTCATCAACAGCAGCAAGCTTGGTTCCCCTGTTCATTTCCACTGTGTACCTCAACTTCAAAGGCATTCTCTCAGCAAACTTGCCAGCATGAAAGAGGAAATGTAGGAGAGAGGTTAGTTGTGTAGCTGAATGGAACAAGAAGTTTAATGAGAGCCCAAACCCTTCCTGGACCTGGGCCTACACAGTTTGCCATCAGCACTGTAGGATCTGTGATAATGCAAGAAGTTGAGCCCCCTGGGAAAATTCTTTAATTACAGAACTATGATTGCAGTTGCCTATAGGCTTGTATTTCTCTTTAGTGAAAGCTTGTAGAGAGCTCAGAAGAAATATTACATCCAGTACTCAGCACTGAACTGGAAGAACCAGATGAAAGAAGCTGCAAAGAATAACAGAATTTAATAAAGAGCCCAGGAATACAGAAGAGAGGTTTATGTAGAAAGGAATATTCAGATCAGATATTAGGAGGAACTTCATGGTAGAAAAAAATGGGGAACACTGAAAGAGAGATTGTGGAACTGTCTGTAAGATACTTCTATGTTCTTAGATTTATATTTTTTACATATTGTAGATCTTGATCTGAATATCTAAGTTTATCACTTGCACTCCTTTCCTCCTGAGGAATGAAAAAAGGTGGTTTCTTCCTGTTGTGTGTAAACACTTCAGAAATATATAGAGAAATATGAAATTTAGGATGATCTATATTAAATTTCTCCTTTGTTTTCCTTCATAGATAGTGCAATCAAAACTCAGACTATGAAGGTCAGGGACAATATATTAATTAAATGCACGTATTGTATAAGCCTACAAGAGAAGGTCTATTTATCTGAAGACATTTAAAAGCAGACAAACATCCTAAAGAGCTTTACTGAAGCTGTAAAGGCTTCATCTAAAGAAATATCACACAACATGGTTCCAGGATACTCTGACACCTTAACAGAGACTTGAACAATGCTCACATTACCATACTAAATTGACAAAAGAAAGACGATAAAATCCTGATGATCTAACCTGCAACTCCATATGCAGTCCTCTACAGTAACATGAGCTACTTGGAGAGGGAATCATCTGATAATGCACCTTTTGCTCACAAGCTATACAAGCCTTTGGTGTGGGAAAGAGGTTTTGCTGCGTGTTAACAAAGAGTGAAGAGGCTCAGAAGCTGGGCAATGCTGTACCTGTGCAAACGAAAGGCCTCCTGAGGAGACACATTTGGAGAACCAATAGACACCACAGCAGACTCAAGGCCTCTTTAATGTCTCTCCACCAAGGAGCCAAAAAGATGCCCTGAGGTAAATTCATCTGCAAGATAAGAACAATGTTTAAAAATTAAAAGAATTGATGTTTACTCCAGGGAAGCTGCTTCCAGTCATCCTGTGGCAGATTCACCTCAGCCCCTACATTTTTTGAGCAATCTACTCTGGTTTTGCTTTTCACTTTATACATCTAGCAGAAAGCAGCCTCATTCTAAACTGAAACAGATGAGGTGACTGGAGAGGCCAGATGAACCCAGTCTTTGGCTGTGACTGTAGCTGCCTGGGGACAGTTTGATAAGAGGGCAGAAACCTCTCCCTCTGCTAGTATTTCCTTGCTGGGGTGGAGGGCTGGTGCCTGGTCCAGGGGCCAGGTGCTGCACCTTCCCACAGCCACTGCTCTTCATGTCCCTCACCCCTCAAATGCTGGGTGAAAACAGGGGGAGAGAAATGTCAGATATTCCTCAGTAACCCATCAAAAGCCACAGGAAAATCCCCTGATTTCCTACTGGAATATATCACATATCTTTACACAGCACATATACACATATATAGACACAAAATCAACCAGAAAAAAATATTTCAAAAAATCAAAAATAACTTTTTAATGATCTCTTCCTGCTCATCTAGAAACTATAGAAAAATTGCATCCTATGTAACCACACTTATAAAGCTTTTAAATTGCTTAGACTCAATCTTTGTAAAATGTGTGCTGCTGTTGCAGTACTGGTAAATGATATGATGGCTTGATTTTCACTCTTATATAGCTCTAGTGCTGGAGTTGTTATACTGATCAAAATATTCTTCACCTCTTAACAGCAATTTTTTTCAAAGTGCCTCTGACCTGTTTTCCCCTGGTGAACTCCACTGTTGCTCCCTCTCCTGTGAATTTACCCAATTGCAATTAACATTTCCAGTGATCTAAGTCCCAAATAACAGTTTTCTCACAACACCAAGCTAAGTGCTGCCCTTAAGCAGTTTGGGAAATGCATCTTTACGACATTGCAATACAAGTGAAAACCCATTATATGAAAATATAACTCTACCTAAGCTATGTTCTGAAGGCTTCTGTTTCCTCAGCTAAGGCATGGGGCAAGAAAAGATCTGCCCATTCCTGACTAAAAGTTTTGCTGAGAGAAACCCCAGCACAGACACAGACACCTGAGCAAAACTGCATTTTTACAGGGACAGATGCTTCATTGGGTGAATGGTGTGGTTTTATAAGCTCGAGCTTTGCCTGCAACACTGAGTACAGACCAGACGTGTTTTATCAGTAAACAAACTATTAATCCTCTGATACTGAAATATTTCTAGGGAAAGTATGTGTTAGGAGGCTTGTTTTGCTCAGTCATACTGACCTACTTAGAGGAGTACAGCTCTGTAGTTTCTGCATGCAGGTGCTGAAAGTTGTCATGTCTTTGCCTATGTACACCACAGTTAATAAATCATGGATCTCCAGAATTACTTCAGAGACTGGCTCCTTCTTCAGGTACCTCTGCTAAGGCATCAGCAACATCTTCAAAATGACCAGTGAGCAGCCACTGAAGCTCGTGGGTACTGCAAGTCAGTATGTGCAGACCCAACTAAAGCATGGCAACATTGCTTCTTCTCATAAATTGCTCAGAGCATGTCATTAGATCTTATCTGCATTTCTTTTGGCAGCAGTGTGGGGACAGCATAGTGCTCCTCTCTTTTCACAGTCCAGTCATATTTTTCTGCCCTCACATTACCCCATCAAGTGTGTTGGCATGGCTGCTTGGTTGACCATGTACATGAACCTGAAAACCAGGACAGCTGAAAATTCATTTTTTCAGCAAACTTCTCTTTTTTTCTTTTTTCTTTTTTTTTTTCCCCCTTTTTCTTTCTTTTTCCTTTTCTTTTTCTTTCTCTTTTTATTTTCTTTTTTCTTAGTTTATTTTTATTTTTCTATTGTTCTTCCATCTCTTCTGCTCTCCTTCCTTCCTAACTCCTCTCCTTTCCTTTCTCCTTTCCTTTCCTTTCCTTTCCTTTCCTTTCCTTTCCTTTCCTTCCCTTTCCTTCCCTTTCCCTTTCCTTTCCCTTTCCCCTTCCTTCCTCTTTCCTCTTTCCTCTTTCCTCTTTCCTTCCCTCTTTCCTTTCCTCCTTTCTTTCTTTCTTTCTTTCTTTCTTTCTTTCTTTCTTTCTTTCTT